>JAESUZ010002554.1:1200000-1707726 GCA_017311185.1 Proteles cristata cristata | reverse complement strand
AATGCATACATTCTCTCTCTCAAAATAAATAAACATTTTTAAAAATACACATGAGTGAAATCATATGGCATGTCTTTCTCTGACTGACTTATTTTGCTTAGCATAATACTTTCTAGCTCCAACCACATCAGTGTAAATGGCAAGATTTCATATATATATATATATATTTATGTATGTATTCCATTGTATGTATATATGTTTGTGTGTGCATTTGTATATACACACACACACATCACATCTTCCTTTAACATCAGTCATTGGACATTTGGACTCTTTCCATAGTTTGGCTATTGGTGATATTGCTGCTATAAACACTGGGGTGTATGTACCCCTTTGAATCAATATTTCTGTATCCTTTGGGTAAATACATAGTAATGCAATTGCTGGGTTGTATGGTAGTTCTATTTTTAACTTATTGAGGAACCTCCATACTGTTTTCCAGAGTGGCTGCAACAGTTTGCATTCCCACCAACAGTACAAAAGAGTTCCCTTCTCCTCATCTTTGCCAACACCTGTTTGTTTCCTGTGTTGTTGGTTTTAGCCATTCTAATGGGTGTGAGGTGATAACTTACTGTGGTTTTGATTTGCATTTCCCTGGTGATCAGTGATGTTGAGCATCTTTTCATGTGTCTGTGAGCCAGCACCTTTTTTTTTTTTTTTAAAGAAAGGACTGGTGTGGGATGCAGGGATGGGAGACAGTGGCTGCATCAGAACTGCGAAATGCCTCAGGGGTATGGTGACAGGCATTATCTGAAACAAAAGAGGAAATGTGGACCTCCATAGATAAATAGAAAACTTAGATCCAGAGGAAGAAATTGCAAAACTACTTAAGGCAGCTGAAAAAGATATGATAATTATTATTATAGTTAATAATCATATGACTTTCCTATATGCCAGGCACATTTTTAAGTGTTGTAACCCGTTTAATATTCATAATGATCCTCTGAAAATAGATACAACTATCATTCTCATTTTACAGATGAGTAAACTGAGGCACAGAGAGACTAAGTGACTTGCCCAATTTCCTATAGTGGTGATAGAATCAGGATTTAAACTTTGGGGATATCTTTGGAGTTGTGCTTCTGCCCCTACTGCTACCCAAGACAAAGGTAAACAGTATAGAGTTTGGCATCAGACTTATCAGATCTAGCAGCCTCCCATAACTTCACCAAAAAAGGGGAAAATTATAGCTTTCTTACAAACTTTTTTTTAAAAGAGATAAGAAATGTGGTATACTGGGGCGCCTGGGTGGCTCGGTCAATTAGGCTTCCAACTTAGGCTCAGGTCATGATCTCACGATTTGTGGGTTCGAGTCCTGCGTCAGGCTCTGTGCTCACAGCTAGCTCAGAGTCTGGAGACTGTTTCAGATTCTGTATCTCCCTCTCTCTCTGACCCTCCCCTGCTCACGCTGTCTCTCTCTCGCTCTTTCAGAAATAAATAAAACATAAAAAAGGAAAAAAGAAATGTGGTATACTTTGCACTGAGCTTGGTGGATGGCAATTTAGAAATAACTAATAATTCCTGCCCTGTTCTTTGCGTGTTTCTTTCTCATTGTTGAGACCAGGATTTTGTGGAGGAAAATGGAGAGGTAACATTTTCCACTAGGCACTAGATTTATTCTGCATCAACTTATTTTCCAAATAGAGAAAATAATGGCCTAAATATTCCCCATCCATTTCTCCTTGTGAAATTTTTGGAAACATTGTTGGGACAGTGAATTATCTATTCCAGTTTTCTTATTGAGAACTGAGTACTTTGATTATAATACAAAATTTAGCTGCTACTCAAAACACAACTTGTATCTCAGTGGTTCTCAGTGGAGTCACTTGCACACTGTGAAGAGCATGTGAGAAATTTGTGGGGATATTTTGGTTGTCAAATTACTGGGGGATGGCTTTCAGTGGGTGGGGACCAGGGATTCTAAATGTCTTACATTTATGTGGACTAACCTGCATATGAAGAATTGTTCCCTGTGTCCTGCATGATTTTTGAATGTCCAAGTATGTTTTCATGTAGGTAAATCAAACAATCTGTTTATAATTATTTGAGCTTAAAATTGAATTGAATATTACATATAAACACAAACTATGGACTAAATTTTCCAGCAAAGCAACTATCATGTAAATAGAGAAGACTGTCCTTTATCCTGTGTAGAACTCTACCAGATAGTTGACCCTTTGAGAAAAAATCACATCATTGATGGCAACACCAACCCAGGGTATTTGAGTTAGCAACACAACACCTCCTTATCATTCTTCATCTGTAGCTGTCACATTCCTAGTGATTCTATGCGTAAAAGCAAGTGTCTTCTTCAGTGGATGTTCTAGTGTAGTTGTAGCTAAGCATTTACATGTTGCCACAGGTGTTAAGATGTTTTCCTTTTATTTCTATAATATTACAGTTAAGGTATCATTGATCTTTTAAAAAATGTATATACAAAGCATAGGTAGGTTTCATCATCTATGAATTTCATTTTAGGATGATAAAAGGAATATTATAAAATGTTTGTAGAAGGAAGTAATTCTATTTGACAGAGTTGGAACACCCTAATGTAGTAAAGCTACTTGTGGAATCTTATATTCTACAGTAAAGCACTATTATTTCAGGCTATGCCTATTAAAAATTGTAATTATTTGTCTTGGCTGAAATTTACTACTAATTACTAACAAAAGGAATTGAATGGTGAATTGAATGGTATAGCATTTCCTTCAATGAGTTTCATAGAACTCTAAGTGAATTGATAGCCATATATAAGGGGGGAAATCCATAGTAAAATTACTTTGGGAAATGTTTGGGTGAATAAGCTAATCAGGTTTCTTTACTGCAGACTTTTTAGAACCTTCTATATGCTATTGTGCAGTGTGTATCACCAAGAAGAAAATTAGTATGTTGTGTTCATTCAACCATGGAACATATGTAATTGTAGAACCTTCTTTAAGAAACAAACTTTCTAAACGACATTTTTATTTTAGTGTAATGGCTTTTGCTTAATTATCAATGGATTTTTACCATGAAGAGACTGAATGTAAAAGTGTTTTGAAAATGATATAGTTCTACAAATGGAAAGTGTTATATGGAGAGAACCTTTGGTAGACATAGGCTGTTTTTGTCTGATTATTACTCTTTCTACTTATTCTAGTAACTGTGTCCAGCTCCCAGCTTCTTGCTTAAGGATCTACATCTCCTTCCTTTCTGCCTGTGATTCTAATGGAGCTTCATAGTTAGGAATATAGGCCAGGTCTGGCTAGCTGTAGCTCTACATCTCCTTGGCTATAGAGGTAGAGGTCTAGATGTTGGTATGCATCTACAGTGGGGCAATCAGAATCCAGGTAATTGCCTGGGATTCTTTTTTATACTGAAATTGGGTGGAAGAACTGCCCCCAACCTAAGCTGTAATACTGCTAAATGTAAGTCTGAATCTACTAATGGAGAGATTTCCCATCTTGTGGAAAATGTCTCCCACAAAAAGTGAAAGTCTTGGCAGTCCTGGACTGAGTCATTTCTCCTTCAGTGAGCTTGTTACTTGAGTCAGTCAGGCATTTAACCAAAAGGTTGCTAACTGACACACAACTCAAAGTCAGCCTAGGTTGATGCCCTTGAACCTAGGCCACCACCCATTTGACCTTCACAAGCTCTTCTGACTCTCAAGCATTTCATCCATAAGATGCCACAGACATCTGACCTGTTTATCCCTTAGATTTCTGGAGACACAGTATATGTGAAGACACATACTAAAACAATATATGTGAAGTACCCACAACCTATACTGTAAAATTTATTATGCCATTAAAGCAAGTCCATTCAAAGCTCAAACAGAATTTATTTTTCAAGGTGATTTATTTCACTGTACCCAATTAATTGGAGTTTCTGAAGTTTGGACACCCAAAAGGATTACTTCTTTCCAAACTGAAGAGGATTATACTGCCAGGATGTATACTTCTTATACAAAGAAGAAGCTAAACATTTTTGTTAAAATATGATCTCAAAATCACTTATAATAATTTTATCACTTATATAATCTCCTGGAGTAAGAAGTTGTGTCTAATTTAAAAAAACACCTAAATTTCTGGGTTTTACTTAGGACTTTTTGAATAAAAATATCTAGCCTTGGTGCCTAAGAATATGCATTTTTAATGAGCTCCCCAAATGATGCTCATGTCTGCTAAAGTTTTAGACCCACCATTTCAATGGAAAGAGCACCAACAATAAATTGAGAGACCTAATGTTAAAGAATCAACTAATCAAGAGTATGTAGAAAGGTCTATGTTAAACTGAAATTATATATAGTTTATAAAGTTGTGTGATAGATTAAGAAAAAAGTTACAGAACAATATATATAACTTACTTACAATTTTTAATAGGCTTTATTTTCTAAGAACAGTTTTATGTTTGGAGCAAAATTGAGTGGAAGTTACCTCCATTTTCAAAAAAAATGTTGACGTAACTTATGACATAAGCATAGAAAAAATGGAGGACTCTACACCTAATAGCCGCAATGATTTCAGAGGGTTTACAGAGCACCCCCACTTCCTACATGTCTGTAATACTTGAGTATTTAGTGAGACTTTGTTACTCTTGTCATCAGAAAGCAATTATTAAGAGTCATCTTTATAATGCTCCCTCCCTCACCGCACTGGCTCAAATTCCTGAGACCTGATTTGCTGAGAGCCATGTTCACCATTCTTGCAACCTCCATTGATCTGTCTTAGTGACACTCCACCTTGCTATTTAGTTTCTTCATTATCCAGCTATTTGCCACGTTTAGGATTATTCAGTGGTTTCTTTTATAAAAAGATTGAAAATCAGAATGACTAGCCACAAATATCACCCCAAAAGCCCTGAAAATATTTACAACCAGACCCGGGGGGGGGCAATACTGTCCCTATTGGTGTATCAGGTTCTGTGTATCTGTGCCTGTGATAAGAAAGGCCTTGGAGAGAAAGAAAAGAACCACCAAAAAGTGTCCCAAGGGAAAAAAACAAAAACAAAAAACTCCCCTTTCTCTTCTGCATAAACCCAGGATCACTGTCTCACTGTCTGTGTGTTACAGGGTTGCTTCACATTCCATTGGCTGTCTTGGAACCTAATTGTTTTGCAGCGTCCCATCGGCTCCATCCCAAGCAGAGAAATTAACTAAGTGCAAGCTGAAGTGTGGATGCATTTCTGTGGAGCCCCAGAATGACTTGAGTCTCTTGAATGGAATTTCATACATGTGTTGGGTGAGGTGATTTATTATGGGAGGTAATGGAAATTAATTTCACTTTGAACCCTGGGGCACCAGAAAATGCCTAAGTGCTGAGCCATTTTCTGTAAGTAGGCTATAAAGCTGCTACTGGCTTCTGACTGGGCGGCAAGGTGGCGATGACCACTTGTAAAACAATGAGCTGGAAGAGGAGGTTAATGGGCCCTGGCCGTCAGGCAGCCTCCAGTGCATGCCCTACCAGCCCCTGCTGTCATGGGACTGTTAGTCTTCTTGGCGCCACAGATAAGAGGGATGCTGGAACAGTCCCTGTATGCTGAAGAAGAGCCAAAGGAGAGGAACATTCTTCAAGGGCCAATGACCGTGTTTGACCATGGGCATTTGGCTGGGTGGGGTGGCCCCATACTGGGAGTTCCCTTAGTAGGAAACAGAATGGTTCAGAGTTATAAATGGACCATAAGGAGATCCTGTTTCTAAAGATGGCCTCAGTTCAGGCTCTCACTACTTAATTTGAGAAGAATAGGGTTTCCCAAGAAAGCTTTTAGGCTCCAAGATCTCCCACCCCAGAGCATTCTGATTTAGAATTTTCAAAGGACATCCCAGGCCTTATTGGAAGGCACACAATCCAGAGACCGTTCAAAGGCCTCAGCAAAGCCATTCCACAGACCCAGTTGTTATTATCACAATTGTGAGACCTTGTGGTTAGAAGAAGCTCCAGGGTTTTCTGAGGGATAGGGTTCCTTCTAGAATTCATACAAAATTGAAACATGTGCTTACTATAGTGAAGGATCACTCACTATCTAATATAATGTATAAATACACACACATTTTATATATATATATATATCTTCATTTATTGTTTCTTCGCTAGAATGTTTGTTCACTACCATGTTCCTAGAGTTTAGAACAATGCCTGGCATGTAATAGGGCCTCAATAAGTTTTTGTTGAGTGAATAAAGAATGAGGCATGAAATGGGCCTGTAAATAATTTTCAGCTTATTTATTAGAGAAAGCAAACATTGATTTCATTGATTCATTTATCCATTTTTTTCTAAAAAAATATTTGATGAGTGTTTACTAAGTGCCAGGTACCATTCTGGGGTTTAAACAATGAATAAGATACATTCTGAGTCCCCTCTCTGAGCCAGGACAAGCTGGGCTTCTGAAAAATAATGATGGTTTGATCTGTTGAACAGTGTGCATCTCATAACTAATCAGGTTTCCCTTTATGTTTTTGTCACAAAGAAACTCAGAGTTGATTTACCAACACAAATGGGGCCATCATGCTTGCATTTGTGCTTTTCTATGTAAGAGCTTTCACCTCCAACCATCCTGTATCAGGTTTTTTTTCCCCTCTCAGTTTCATGTTTTGTTCTAGTTTTTTGTTTGTTTGTTTATTTTTGGAAAAACATTAAAAAGTGTATAATCATAAAGTACCTTGAATCATTTAGGGAATGATGTTAGAAAATGAAACCATACAAACAAAAGTATGTGTTAGTCTATTTGTAAATAGATCACATGACCAGATTTCCACCAAATTTGGAGACTCTGAGACCATGTTTGGGATTATGGGTCCTAAACAGGCAATATGTTGTACATGAAGCTCACTTTGGGGAGTTATTAGGGGTACTTCAAAGAGATGGGCAGTTACCCTCCTGAGTAGCTGAAAGCAAAATACATGAGGTCTAAGTTATTGACCAAACAGAAAAGATGAACCATAAACATTAAGATGCCAGTTGTAGTCAAAGAAAGCAAACCTTGGTTCCAAATTTAAGTCCCAAATTGAAAGTCACAAGTGCAATACCCGTCAAATCATTGTTTCTCCCAAGGGCAACTCTGTGGAATATGCATTGGGATAAAGAGGAGTAGGGATTAATTATTTAAATAATAATTAAATAGCTAATGATCTATCTCAGCAATCTAGGAAAGCCATGTAGTAAAGGAATAAATACCTTTCAAGTCACTATGAGCACTAAAGTAAAACGGACTGTGAAGAATAAGAAGTTCATGCACCTAAAATGCAAGACAGAGACAGATTGAGAAGCTAATAAAGCTTGAGTTTCAGGGCTCATTTGCATCAGGCCCTTTCATGTTTCTGGGAGAACTCATGTAATGTGTTAATGTGGTCATACGTTTTGTAAGACTTGCACTATATGTCACACTCTACTGCACCTGGTTAAGACTACTCTTTTCCCCTCTGTTCCCTCTCTCAAAATTGCCTGCAAGTCCAATAGTATTGGTCTGACAACAGGCATTTTGCACATCCTAAATGGAAGTTGAATTGCAAAGGCAATGAACTTGGGCTTGGCAGTACATATTCATGTGATTTAAGGTCACTCCTGATATACTTAATGATTAGCTATGCTGGTGTTGATGTAGCTTCCAGGAATAATCCTATTGTCTTCTGTGCAAACTCACTTGGTGTCATGACTTGAAGGTGCAAGGCCAGAGGTCATAGGAATGTTTTCTGTGACACTCAGCACCAGCTGTATGTGGAGAGTGGAGGACAAATAAGGTTTGAATATATGGAGCCAGAAGCTGGTATTATGGGGAACCTCCTTCCAAATCTTATAGTTTGATAGTTTTTGTAAATTTGACAATTCTAATTTACATGATGTTACTTAAAATGAGTTGTAAAGCTGAAAGGGGCTTTTCTAAACTATCAATAATTTTAAAATATTTATATTGGGCACCTGGGTGGCTCAGTCAGTTGAGCATCTGACTTCGGTTCAGGTCGCGGTTCGAGGGTTCGAGCCCCAAGTCAGGCTCTGTACTGGCAGCTAGCTCAGAGCCTGGAGCCTGATTCCGATTCTGGGTCTCCCTCTCTCTCTGTCCCTCCCCTGTTCATGCTGCCTCTCTTTCTCTCAGAAATAAATTTTTTAAAAATTTTTAAAAATTATTTAAAAAATATTTATATTAACTGCCCTCCACAAAAACCACATCTGACCTTACCAATAGGGGGAAGCTACTGGAGAAATGTTAAATGCCCCTTACCGGGCATAGCAGAGGAAGCCAGAAGAGCCTCAACTTGGGAGAACAAGGTTCTCCAGTGTCTGGGAGCCCCTGGGAAACACTGCAGCAACAAGGGAGGGGAAGAACCACAACATTTTCACAGAAGTCTTCTCTGTATTTGGGGTCTGTGCTTTCTGAAAGTGGAGGGAGTGTTTCAACTCTAAGTTACTACATGAATGTTTGAGGATGAAGCTTAGCATGTAGTTTTCTGGTGGTGAAGAATTAAAAAAGGCAAAATCATGGATAAATGGAGAACAAGTCTCTGATCTCTGTGTCTTCTTTTCAGCATCTATGCTATTCTGGGAGAAGAGGATTCCAAAACTTGGACAATTCCATTTCCTTAGCAGAAACTGACTTGTAAACTGAGGAAGGGAAAGCCTAATTTTCCTATGCATATTTAGATCTGTAACTATTTGAGGTCATGAACCCACTTGTGAAAATAAGTGTCCAGAGGTTCTTCCTTAACATAGCTGGGCGAAGGAAAGAAATAAGCTTCTTGTAAGAATGTTCCTCCAGCGTAAGCTGTAGCTAGAACATCATCATGCTGAGAGTCAGCCCTCTTTAGCTGCCTCTGCCAGAAGGTAACTGTATTAAGGTTCTCAGAGAAACAAAACCAATAAAATATATATTTATATATACCTAGGAAGAGATTTCTTGTAATGAGTTATTGACCCACACAGTTATGGAGGCTAAGATCCCATGGTCTGTTGTCTGCAAGGTAGAGATGTAAGAGAGCCAGTGGAATAGATAGAATGCCTGAGAGCCAGAGAAGATGGTGTACATTCCTGTCTGGGTCTGAAGGCCTGAGAACCAGGATCACTGGAGGGAGGAGAAGATGGATGTCCAATCTTCTTAGACAAGTTAAATAAACTTACTTCTGCCTTTTTGTTCTATTTACATTCTCAATGGATTGGATCTGCTTTACCAATTCAAATGCTAATCTCTTCTGGAAACACCCTTACAGACATGCTCAGGAATCAAGTTTACCAACCATCTAGGCATCCTGTAGCCCAATCAAGCTGACACATAAAATTAACCATCACAGTAACACAACCTTCCCACCATGGATCAGAAGCCAAGGAATACTCAAAGAGGCTCTTCTAGTTTTGCCATTCCAAAACAAACTTGCATTCTGGAATTCCTGGACTGGAGTCTTCGTCCTGGGTCTTCATCTCAGAGCTTGCTGGTAGCTTTCAGGGACAAAACTATGGTGCAAAATGATCAGTTTTGAAGCCAGGCAGCCAGATGGGAGTCCTGGCTCTGCTACTTTCTAGCTCTGTGACTGCAGGCAAGTTATTAGCTTCCCTGAACCTCACTCTCCTCATCTGAAAAGTAGAGGATAAGTCCGTCATTTCACATCATTGTTATGAGAGTTGCGCCTGACACTTAAAGGAACTCAAACATGTGTTAGTTCCATATCACTATCCACTCTTGGCTTTCATTTTCCTTCCATCAGAGGTAAATCTTCTAAATGTAACTTCTCATACTTTGGATCCTTAATCTGGTGACTGAGCCTCCCTCATTCAGAAGCTTCAAAGAAGACAACACTGCCCCACTCCTGACTGGCCTTGGACAGAAATGACCTATCTTCTGTCTTGCCCACTTACATCTACCGCTTGGAACAGTGATTCATTGGGGAAAGAACTGGCTTGGCTATATCAGTACTTTTCAAGTTTGAGTAATGAATGCACCCACTTAAAAGGATAAAAATTATCTCAGTACTGGATTTCCAGTACTGACAAATTATTTTCAGTAGCATGTTATTTAAGTATATATAACATGAAACTAAACATGAACTCCATATGCTTCTAGTCCTGATCACATATAAATAGAAAACTAATTTACAATTAGCTATAAGCAAACTATAAAAGTAGCAAAATTTAAATGGACTTTAATATGACAAATGATATTATTTTGCAGAAACTAAATTACCTCTCTCTGTGTTGTGGAGTATGTTTATGGTACCATGTGCCATATGATTACTTAAATCTCTTACTACTTTATCTATTATAAGTACTATGAATCCTCTGTGCACTGTACTGTGATGCTATTTAGTTTTCACTTCTTACACAGTGATTAAGGCACACATTAATTCTGCCTGCTTCTGTTAATAGCTGGCAATAATTAAACTAGTACTACCTAGTGATACTACCATTTATACAGCACTTGCTGTGTGCCAGGCATTGTTCTAACATATTAATATATGTAATCCTCACAACAATTCTATGAATGAGGTACTTTATCTCCATTTTATACATGAGGAAATTGAGGCTCAGAAAGAGCATAATTTTCCCAAAGTCACACATATAATCAGTTGTTGATCTGGAAATCCAACCGAAGCATCCTAGATCCCATGTTCTTATTCTTACCCAATGATAGCTTCTCAATAGACTGTAAATATAAACACAAAGTAAACGTGAGCATTGAAAATGTGTGGCAGTACTCTGTTATGAGTACCCTGTGGTCATGGAAATCACCTAGAATATACCCATATTAACTTTTTAGAATATTATAGAAATAAATTTTTAAAAATTTTCCATAAGTAACCCATGGAATCCTGAGAGTATGTCCACAGGAGTTCTCAGAACAGAGCTGAGAGAGAAAACAAAAACACAAACATTGAAATAGGTTAAATGGTGGATCATGGCCTTTTAGCAATGCTCAAGAAAGCTAAAGCCCCAACTATAAGACCATCTCTTATTAATCTGTTTGATTTTCTTAATTTCTTCGTGTTTGAGAGAGCAAGAGATACTGGGTTCCTTGTCCCAAGTGATTTCAAGCCTAGGATAAGTGAAGATTTAACAGAGAAATTGCTGGACATTTATACTAAATGATCTATAAGGTATTTCCAACTCTGAGAAACAATGCTTTTATGAAAGCACCATGAGACATAGGGTTGGGAGGTGAAAAGGAAAAGGTGGGATTACCAAAAATTCATTCCCCAGAGAACTGAACCTGAGTAGTTGGACCTCTGAGAAAGGCCTGCATACTTCAGGGTCTCAGAGGACAGACTCCCATAGAGCTGGTGCTCAGACTTTTGAAGAATAAGCCCCCCTCAGCTATTGCTTTGTCCTCTGATGAGGCAGCACAAGGCTGGTCTCAAACTGTCAATAAGAGCTGGGTTTATCTAAAATAATTAAGTTTGGTTTAACATTTGAAAATCAATCAATTTTATTCATCATAATAGCTAACTAAGAGGAAAAACTTGAATGATCCTAATAGATGATTTTTAAGAAAAGCATTTGGCAAAATGCAACACTGATTCATGGTAAAAGCCATGAACAAACTAGGAATAGATGCGAATTTCTTCAACCTGATAAAAGGCACCTGTGGAAAACCTTAAGCTAACATCAAAGTTAATGTCAAAACAGTGAATTCTTTTACATTCAGAATAGAAACAAAGTAAGGATGTCTGCTCTCACTATTTCTATTCAACATTGGACTGGAAACCTAGCATGTGCAATAAGGCAATAAAAAGAAATAAGGTCATAAATATTGGAAAAGAAGTAGTAAAACTATATTCACAGACAACATAATTGTCTGCATAGAAAATTTTAAAAATCTTTAATAAAGCTACTAGAACTAATAAGAATTTAAACAAGTACTTAGGAAACACAATATATAAAACTTAATTGTAATCATATGTACTGGCAATAAACAATTAGGAAATAAAGTTTTTACAGTATCATTTATAAGAATATCAACACTTAGAGAGATATTAAAATATGTCCAAAACTTGTATGGTGAAAGTTCAAATATATCACTGAGAGCTCAGAGACCTCAATAATTGGACAGAAAACATATGTTCATGCATGAGAAGTCTCATTACTATTAAAATGCTCATGCTTTCTGAAATGACTCATACATTTAACATAATCCTAACTAAATTCAATCATATTTTAGGGAAACTGATAAGCTGATTCTAAAATCTACATGGAAATATAAAGGACCTAGGATAACCAAAACGAATTTAAAATAGAAGATAGTTGGACCCAAAGCCTTACTATAGCACTACAGTAATCAAGATGATGTGGTATTGACATAAGGATAGACATATAGAGTAATGGAACAATAGAGTGTGCAGAAATAGACTACCTTAAATATGGTCATAAATTGTTGACAAAGATGTCAAAGCAATTCAGTGGGAAAAGAACTATCTTAATGTCTAACAGTGCTAGAACAATTGAATATTCACATGAATACACAAAAAGAACCCTGACACACACACACACACACACACACACACACACACACACACCTTAAAGTTAATCAGATAACTAAATGTGAAAACTAAAACTACAAAATTTTCAGAGGAAAATATAGGAAAATATTTTTGCAACTTTAGGATTTCCTTGAACATAAAAATCGATCATTTTTGAAAGGAAAAGTTGAAAAATATGGACATCATTAAGATTAAATGATCTCCAAGTGCTCACCAAAAGGCACTACCAAGAAAATGGAAAGATAAGCCATAGATGGAGGGAAAAAATCTCAATTCATATATATCAGACAAAAAATTTATATCCAGTATATATAAAGAATACTTATAATTCGATATTAATGCAGTTAAAATGGGCAAGTGATTTGATCAGACATTTCTCCAAAGAAGATATACAAATATTCAGTAAGCATATGAAAACGTGCTCACCATCATTAGTTATCTGTGAAAACTGAAATTAAAACCACAATAAAAGATCACTACACACCCATTAGAATGGCTAAGATTTTTGGGGCACTTGGGTGGCTCAGTTGGTTGAGAGTCTGACTTTGGGTCAGGTCATGATCTCGCAGTGTGGGCGTTTGAGCCGTGTGTCAGGGTCTGTGCTGACAGCTTAGAGTTTAGAACCTGCTTTTGATTCCATGTCTCCCCCTCTCTCTGCCCCTCCCCTGCTCATGCTCTGTCTTGCTCTGTCTTGCTCTGTCTCTCAATAATAAATAAATGTTAAAAACATTTTTAGAATGGCTAAAATTTTTAAAAACTGAGAATACCAAGGGTTGACAAGGACATAGAACAAGTGGAACTCTCATTCATTGTTAGTAAGAAAGTAAAATGGTAAATTTGTGATTTAAGAAAATGAAATCAGTGGAAATGTAGACAATTTGAAAAAAAAGTTTAGCGGGTCCTTCCACCCTTTCCTTCCTTCCTTGCTTCCTCCCTTTCTTCCCTCTTCCCTCCCCTTCTCCCTTTTCTTTCTTATTCCTTCCTTCCTTCCTTCCTTCCTTCCTTCCTTCCTTCTTCTTTTCTTTCTTTCTTTCTTTCTTTCTTTCTTTCTTTCTTTCTTTCTTTCTTTCTTTCTTCTTTCTTTCTTTCTTCAAATGAAGCATATACTTAACATATAAAATAGCAATTCTACTCCTAGGTATTTACTCAAAAGTAATAAAAACAGGGGTGCATGGGTGGCTCAGTTGATTAACCATCAGACTCTTGATTTCAACTCATGTCATGATCTCACAGTTCGTGAGACTGAGCCTCAGGTAGGCTCTGCACTGACAGTGTGGAGCCTGCTTGGAATTCTGTCTCTGCCCTTCCCCCATTCTCTCTCTCTCTCTCTCAAAGTAAATAATAAAAAGCTAAACATTTTTAAAAAAGAGTAATAAAAAAGGATATCCACACAAGGACTTGTACACAAATGTTCATAGCTGCTTTATTCATGAAAATTCAAAACTGAAAATAACCCAAATGTCCATCAACAGGTGAATTAATAAACAAATTGTGGTTCTACATGCAGTGAAATACAAATCAGCAGTACAAGCTGGCTCAGTCTGTAGAGAATCAGCTCTTGATCTCAGGGTTGTGACTTGGTTGTCAGTCAGAGAAGATAAATGTATGATTTCATTCATACCTGGAGTTTAAGAATCAAACAGATGAACACAGGGAAAGTGAAGGAAAAATAAGATAAAAACAGAGAGAGAGGCAACCATCTTAAATACAGAGAACAAACTGAGGGTTGCCAGAGGGGAGGTGGATGGGGGGATGGGCTAAATGGGTGACGAGCAGTAAGGTGGGCACTCAGGATAAGCACTGGGTGTTCATATGTAAATGATGAATCACTGAGTCCTACTCCTGAAACCAATACTACATGATATGTTAAGTAATATTAATTTAAATAAATGCATGAATAAATAAAAATAAAATGTCACGTCTCCAAATCTCTAGCTCTGTGGTCTTGGCCAAGTTGCTTAGCTTCTCTGAGTCTCAGTTTCCTCATCATAAGAGTAAGAATAATAATAACTAGGTGATATGAGTCATAAATGTTTTACAAATAGTAGTTAACCTGCTCACCCTGTGACCACTGCACAGTGTGGTAGATTGATAACAATGACTCTGCAGTTCTCCCCATCAAGAAATGATACTCACTTCTCTACCCTGAAACCTGGGCTAGCCTTGGGCTTGTTTTGGCCAAAAGACAGTGACAAAAGTGATGACGTGTCAGTTCTAAGTCTCAGGAGACCTTCTACACTTCCACTTTTCTCTTAAACTCTTACAGCCACCATGAGAACAAGTGCTGAAAAATAAAAAAACTACATAAGGCGGAACAGAGTCATTTCAGCTGAGGCCATGCTAGACCAGCAAGTCCTACCCAACTGACCAGCTGACCAGAAATGCATGAACAAGCCCAGGTGAGATCAGCCAACCGCCTAGACTTCCTGTCCAACTCTTGAGACATAAAATACTTGTTATTTAAGTTATTGGCTTTGGTGTGATTTGTTATGCAGCAATAGCTAACATAACCACCAGAAAGTAATATTATCTGATTTATTTATTTATTTATTTATTTATTTATTTATTTATTTATGTATGTTTACTTATTTATTTTGAGAGAGATATGAGCACAAGCTGAGGAAGGTCAGAGAGACAGAATCCCAATCAGGTTCCACACTGTCAGTGCAGAGCCTGATACAGGGCTTGAACTCACAAACCATGAGGTTTGTGAAACCTGAGCTGAAACCAAGAGTCGGATGCTTAACTGACTGAGCCACCCAGGTGCCCCAATATTATCTGTACTATTTAGAAGAAGCTTAAAACCATTACCCAGAGTAGTGTTCCCTCTCTTGTAAGTAATATCATAAGCAAACTCATATTCTCCCCATGTGTTCATAAGAGAAGATCTACACAGGCTACTGGATGATGATTCTAACAACAAATGAGAGCAGTTTTTGTTTCCATGGGCTAAGAAAGAAAGAAAGAAAGAAAGAAAGAAAGAAAGAAAGAAAAGAAGAGAAATGAAATGAAAAAGAAGAAAAAAGGAAAGGAAAGGAAAGGAAAGGAAAGGAAAGGAAAGGAAAAAGGAAAGGAAAGGAAAGAAAAGGAAAAGAAAAGAAAAGAAAAGAAAAGAAAAGAAAAGAAAAGAAAAGAAAAGAAAAGAAAAGAAAAGAAAAACAAACTATGGATATATGCAATAATATGGATGACTGTCAAGAGCATTATGCTAAGTGGAAGAAACTAGACACAAAGGAGTTCATATTGTCAGATTCTATTCATATGCAATTCTAAAACAGATAAAATTAATTTATTGTAACAGAAAGCAGATTAGTTTTTGCCTATATCTCAGGAGTAGTGGTTGATTACAGAGGAGCGTAAAAGAACTTTTTGGTTGCAGGAAATATTTTGATTGTGGTATGTTTCCATGGATGTATACATTTGTCAAAATCATTGAACCACACACTTAGAATAAGACACATTTTATAATATATAGATTATCCTTCAATAAAATTGATTTTTAAAAATGTAGAAAGAATAAAAAAGTGGTGAATTGATGCAAGATCAATTTATTTTATTAATTTGCTAGGGCTACTTGAAAAACTATCTCAGAGTGGTGGTTTAAACAAGATGCTTATTGGAGCGCCTGGGTGGCTTAGTCAGTTAAGCGTCCGACTTTCGCTTGGGTCATGATCTCACGGTTCGTGGGTTCGAGCCCCGCGTCGGGCTCTGTGCTGATTGCCAGCTCAGAGCCTGGAGCCTGTTTCAGTCTGTGACTCCCTCTCTCTCTGACCCTCCCCTGCTCACGCTGTCTCTCTCTCTCTGTCTCCTAGAAATAAATATTTTAAAAAATAAATAAATAAATAAACAAGATGCTTATTTTCACATGATTCTGGAGACTAAAAGTCTAAAGTCAAGGTGTTGGCAAGTTCTATGTCTTATGAGACTCTTTCCTTGGCTTGTAGATGGTCATTTCTCCCTCCTCTTCATGTGATATTCCATATTCTCCTTTTTATATAATGACACTAATTCATATTGAGTTAAGACCTATGCTAATGATTGCATTTTAACTTAATTATTATTTTAAAGGCCCTATCTCTAAATACAGTCACTTTATGAGACACTTGAGGTTAAGATTTCAACATATTAATCTTGAGGGAACACAATGCAGCCCATAACACTTGCACAAACAAACATATATTTTTATTTAATAAATTTATGGTAACTATAGTATTGGTGAGGCTATATCAGGATTCCATAGGACTCTCAAAATATAATTGATCAAAAAATTTTGCCTTTATGGATCCTAGTCCAATTAAAAAGAGGGGGGTAAAAGATAAAGTAGGGATTCTGGGATAGGAGAAGAGAAAGGTAAGAACATAGTTGCTTGAATGATAAATTTTCAAACAAAATTACTAAATGAAGAATATTTGAGAGTTTAAATTCAGACTTTCTATTATTATCCTATTGTAAGGGAAGATTTGGAGGATCCCCTACTTTTGTGAACCACAAAATTCTCAAGTGCTCAGGGCTAACACTACTGAAGTTTTACTCCCTTGAAGTTTTTTGTTTCAGAAGGAACCAAAAAGGTTATACTTGTATTTCATGGCATAAATAGAACTCTTCAAAAACATAGTTCTTGTTCAAGAGAAATAGTATGAGGATAAAAATCATTTCAGATGTCAAATGGGAAACCCAATGAGTTGATTTTTCTGTGACCACATTCCCATGGTGGGAAAAGGGATAGCATCTGAGAAAAAAAATAGGGCATAGCAGTATAAAGAAAATCTCTCTTTATTGATGGTCTCTTCAGAAAGGGTAAGAATGATTTCACCCTCTTAGAAGAATCATCTGGGCTGAGCAATTACCTTTACAGCAAAGGTTAAACAATAGTGAGCTCTACCTTTCAAACAAAATCATTAATAAAATCCCTTATGAACTCTGAAATAAGCTATTTAAGGCCAATTAAGATTTCTCAGCCAATGACATCAATCCTCTGGCATCTTTGAAGAACATCAGGAAACCTGGAGGTGTGAGGGTGGGTGTTTGATGCCTCCCAACAGCAACTGGAAAGCAGAGAAAAATCAATCCATTTACAGACACAGCAAGGATACAAGAGACACCTTCATTGCCATTCCACTCCCACTCTCCAAATTTGGGAATCCCTAGACAGCTCACTAGGAGTTGAATGTGAATAAAGACACTCTCGGCTTCCAGGCAGAGAAGGAGTATAGGAGCTATGCAAACATAACTTAGGTTCACAGACAATGAGATTAGGAATAATGACTGGGAATAGTGGTCGAGCAGGGAAAGGCTGGTCTTTCCCTTGGAAGTTCTAGGAAGTTGCCCTAAGGAGGGAGAAAATTGAGATGCTTGGGTTTCATGTTAAGGGACTGGTTTGAAGTGACGGTATTAGAATTCTAAAGACCAAACAAATCTCTTTCCATTTAGTCCCAAGTGGGATGATCCTAATGTCGTAATTTGCCCGAGACAGTCCCACTTACTCCTACTGTCCTAGTATGAATATTAAATTTGACCCCCCTTTCATGTCAATATGGATGATAAGTTATATACTCACATTAGCTCTAATAGACATTCTCCAAATTCTTCAACACAGGGTATGGGAGAAATGGAAAGAGCCAGGCAGCACTTTCTATTAAGTGACACATAAGCATTCACAGGGAGAGACCCTTGCCTGCCTTGGTGAGGGAGCACCCATAGCAGCAGCAAGTAGCAGCTCCATTAGCACTGCTGGAGGCTGTGGAATGGAAGACAGCATATGTGACAACAGAAGGACATTTTCATGACTTCCAAGGAGACCATGGAAGCCATATGAACATTGGCAGGAGGAAGTTAAACAGCTTTGGAGGCTTGGGAGGCACCTTCAGATGAGTTGGTGTTATTTATAGTTTGAGATTATTCCTGCTTTGTGAGTAAGGGGCCTACATTTTCATTTTGCACTGGGAACCTCTATGTAGCCATCGCTGTGTGTTCTTCTTAAGAAGCTGAGGTGACAAATGCCTTTTGGAGAACAACCTTTATCCCCCTGGCTGCCAGGCAGTACATGTCCATCTTGATACTCCTGTAATGTCTCTCTGGGGTGAAACAAACCCATCTCTGACTCCAGTCTCCTTTCTAGAACACTCAGCCAACCTCATTCTCATGCCTGGAGAAACCTGCCTTTCTGTACTGCCCCCCTCCCCACCTACATCTTTAGTACTTCCTTGGCTCCACCCCATTTCTAGTCATTGGCCCCTAATACCAGTCTGATTAGATCAGTTGAATCACATCAGTCTTTTACTATGGGACCCCCAAATTCTCATCCTTCCTCATATGTTTATAAAACATTTGGTATAATGAAAATGACATGATATTTGAGGCCACATGTCCTGCACTTAATCCTGGCTCAGTTTTTCATTAGATGTGCAAACATGAATGATTTATTTCACCTTCCTGAGCCTCAGTTTCCTTATCTGTAAATAAGGAGGTAAATCCTACCCTCCAGTTCCTTGATTGCCCAGGTGTATGGGGCACCTGGAATCAGATTCTGGTATTTGCAAGTCAGGTTGATTACTTCTATTACCGTTTTCCTGGACATACTCAAAGCCCTTGTCACTATATGCTTTAGGTCAGAAAGTTTATCCAGACTTCCTATCCTCTCCTTCAAAGTCACTTGCTCCTATCCAGTCTCGTAAGCCTCCCTCCCAGTGTTCAGTATCTATAGTCTCTCTCTTCATCTACTCCTATACAAATGACCTCTGGTTTAGCATAGTCTTGTTGTCCCCAAGATGTCTTTTCTTAGTTAGCCATTCAGTTCCATTAACTGGAAGGAGGCAACAGGCAAACGGTATCCCCCACCTGCCCCAGAACCACCCATATCATCCCAAGCCTCTTGCCTAGCTCAATTCCTAGACTCTGCCAGGATCCTCTTTTTATGAAGGAAGATTCGGTATCATTACCATGTTGTCCCTCTTGCACTCTCTTGCTTAATCATCTTTTTGCCTTTGGCCTGTGCAGACAAAGGATACAATACTTAGTTACATGGTTGTCTTAATCATTGTAAGAAGAGAAGTTTTGGGAAAAAGGCATTGCTTACTGCATCAAAAGACATCATATTTCCAAGAAGCCCTCTGTGCTCATGAGCCCAGAGATAGAGATGATAGAAGCATGCACATGGTAGAAGCAAGGCATCATCTTCCTCCCCTGGGAAGAGAGCACCAGCCAGCAGGCTGTCCCCATGGCTTTATGGTGGGGAACCACAGGCATCAAGATGCTGAGTGAAGCTCCTGGAGACCAGAGAGATTTTAAAAATGAGACTCTCAAACACGGGCTGGCTTACTTCCCACATGGTTTTACAATGGAGGGGATTTATGTCTTGGCTTTTCCTGTCAGAAGCCTCCAAGTCACAATATGATGATGAGTCTAATCCCCAGGGATTTGGGTGTGAAGACAGAATGGTTTTGGCTGCCCTCCTCTGTCCTCACGTCTCTACTTTACAACAAAGACAGTCTTCTTGAGTCAGGCAGGATTCAGAAATGAGTTCTGCACCTGGTTGCAAAACCAGCCAAGGGGAAATCCACCTGATTATGGGTTTTAAGATGTGATGTTCCTGTGGTTCTGGCTCTCCGCTGAAAAAACCCACCAGTTAGTGGGTCAAGATTATTTGTGGTCTTTTGCCTATATACAGTAAGATAATCCTGGGAGAGAACAACCATAACCCTTACTTTTATTGCCTTGCTAAGGGCCTGACACAGAGTAGGTGAACATTTGAGTTCAAAGAATGAATCTGTTTAGTCTGGTCTGAGAGACAAGACAGAGAGATGCTTACAATGAAAGCCAAAGGGCTCTGTCATGGGCACAGGCATCTAAGGATCCTGAGCCATCTGGAAGCTTTTATGACATACCTCATCCATCTATTCTGCCATAAAAGCTGTGGCTCCTCCTATCCATCTTCCATTCCCTTAATTAAAGTAATAATCTCTAGCCTGGACCAATGTAGTATTCTCCTATTCATCTATCTGCTTCCAGCATTGACCTCTTCTTTTATCATCCCAATACTTCAAACTGCAGTAAAAGTCATGTTTCTAAAATGCAATGTTAATGATGATTCTCATCTGATTACAACCCTTCAATGGCTCCTCATCTTTGACTATAGTGTCCTCAGCTCCTCATACCCCCAGCTTAAAAAAATCTCATTCCCACTGAGGAAGGCACTTGTTGGGATGAGTACTGGGTGTTGTATAAAAACGAATTTGACAATAAATTATAGTAAAAAAAAAATCTCAGAGCACCTGGATGGCTCAGTCAGTTGGATGTCGACTTCAGCTCAGGTCATGATCTCATGGGTCCATGGGTTCAAGCCCCACCTCAGGATCTGTGCTGACAGCTTAGAGCCTGGAGCCTATTTAGGATTCTGTGTCTCCCTCTCTTTCTCTTCCCCGCCCCCTCTCACACTCTGTTTCTCTCTCTCTCAAAAATAAGTAAACATTAAAATTTTTTTAAATCTCATTTCTCGTTCTTGCCAAACTTTGGATATGCCCCATATCCTCTTTTTTTTTTTCTGAAATAGCAGGTCACCAGTACCCTGAAGACAGAGTATCTTGTGTGTCGAGAAGTTTGCTTGCCTTTATTTTTGGTACTGTGCATTATCAACGTTATAGGTATTCTTAATGTTGAAAATACTTTGGAAAAAAATATAGTGCCCAACTAGTAATTCTGATATTTCCTTCCAAAGATATATCACTGTGAAGGATAACTTCCTTAGGAGATGAAATCCATGCATTGTGTACAAGGTTTTTCATGATCCAGCCCCCATTGCCATCTCTAGTTTAATCTGCCACCATTTGTCAGCTCATCCAATCCTTTGTGTCCCCAACAGCTCCTTATGCTAGTCATTGTGAACTGGTAGCAGTTCACTTACTCTCCTATGCTGTTTCTTGCCTCTGTACCTTTGTACATACTATTTTCTCTGAGGAGTCAACATTTACTGCCTAATTGTGATATACTAGACACTATTTTTGGTGATTTATGTGCTTTAACTCTTTTACTACCAGAACAACCCTATAAGACCCCACAATTGTTGATCCTATTATAAAAAATGAAACCAAGCCTGGGTGGCTCAGTCAGTTAAACGTCTGACTTTGGCTCAGGTCATGACCTCATGGCTTATGAGTTGGAGCCCCGCATCAAGCTCTGTGCTGACAGCTCAGAGACTGGAGCCTGCTTCAGATTCTGTGTCTCCCTCTCTCTCTGCTCCTCCCCCATTCATACCCATCTGTCTCTGCCTCTTTCTCAAAAATAAACATCAGAAAATTTAATAACAAAAAAATGAAACTAAGCCTCAGAGAAGTTAAGTAACTTGTCCTAGTCTAGACAATGGTGATAGATCCAGGAAAGAGATACATACAGGTTGCTTCCAGATTGTATGCATTTAACCATTGAGCAATAGCTGCCTGTCCTGGGGCTTCCTGATGAACTTCTCTTAATTCTTCAATACCACCCCTTCCATGAAGTTTTTCCTCATCTCTTCAGGTAGAGTTGAATATTAAATATCTCTTCTCTTGTGTCCCACTGAACCCTGCACATAACCTCTGGGATAACTCTTAACATAAAGGAAGGGAGTTATTGCTCCCATGCTCCATTCATGCATTCCTGGTGATTTTATCTGTACATACTTTGTACATACTGGCATATTCTAGATGTTCAATAAAGTTTTGTTGAGTGGAAATTCACATCCTTAACATATGAATCATTTCCTCTTTTAGTCTCAGCTTTTTGAATCAGTTCTGCCTGCCTGTTATTCTCAGCATCCCTCTTCAGGATTACATTTTTAGTTGTAGAGAACACAAGAGCAAACTTTACAGCAGTGACAGGAATCATAAGGTTCAACTCCAGGTTAGATCAACAACATATAAGTGGACAGCAGAATTACTGAGGCTTCACCCTGCTTAACAGAACATATATTGTTTCTTCGTCATGATACCCATATCATGTTTTATACCTGGCCCCAGTTTTCCAAAGAAGATTCTCCTGCATGGAAGTTTATGAATTTATTTTCCATTTATCTATCACTACAAATAAGACCACCTAAATCTTACTTTTTGAGGCCAAGCTTGGCAGGAACACAACTCATCTTGCTCCATGTGATGTCTGGGGCATGAGGGAGATAGTGGCTGACAGCTAGAGCAGATGGGTGCTGTCCAGGCATGTTTCCATCCTCATGCAGTCTCAAGAACTCTCATGTGCTCTTTCTAGCATGGCACCCTCAGAGTGGTTGGACTTCTTACATGGCAACTGACTTTCCTGGAGTGAGTGTTCCAAGATGCCTAGGCAGAAGCTCTAAGGTTTCTTATCACTTTGTCCCAGAATTTTAGAGCATCATTTCTGCTGCATTCTATTGATCAAGAAAGACAAAGCTCAGCCCAGATTCAAGGGAACAAAAATTAGACTCTGCCTCTCAATAGGATGAGTAGCAATGAATTTGATGTCATTTTTAGTTGCCACAATAACCAAAGCCAAATAGTAAGTAAAGCATTAATTAAAAGACATGTCAGGAAAAAAGAGAAATCTTAACATTTGCAACAACATGGATGGAACTTGAGGGCATTATGCTAAGAGAAATAAGTCACACAGAGAAACACAAATACTCATGATCTCCTTTATACATGGAAAACAACAAACAAAAAACCAAGTTTTCAGATATAGAAAACAGACTGGTGATCGCCAGAAATCAGGATTTAAAAATACAAACTTCCAGCCATAAAATAAATAAGTCACAAGGATGTAATTAATACACAGCTTAGCAACTATAGTTAACTATATTGTATTATTTGAAAGTTGATGAGAGTAAATCTTAAAAGTTCTCATCACTAGAAAAAGAACCTGTAACTGTGTGTGGTGACAGATGTTAATCAGACATATTGTGATGAGCATTTTACAACATATTCAAATATCAAATCATTAGGCCATACACCCGAAACTAACATAATGCTATGTATCAGTTATGTCTCAAAAACAGAGAGGGAAATTAGTACAGAATGTACAGAATGTGTAACTTAGAAACTAGGACAATAGAGACCTGTATAATCTGGAAAGACCTGAATCACAGAAGGAACACACCAAGAGCCCAGGGAAAGAGTAAAAGGGCTAATCCTCCAAGTTGCATATTGGCCTATGCGATTTTTCTTATAATAGGATTGCTCATATTTCTAATCACAACAGTAAGAGCTAGCATTTATTATTTTCTGTATTTTATTTGTTTTTTTTAAGAGGTTTGTGTCTACTAACTTACTTAATCCTCTTAATTGAAATCTGATGTTAAATGACATGTCAAAGGCCATATAGTTAGCAAGTAGCAGAGCTAGAATCTCCAGAGCTGGTATGCTTCTGCTCCATTCCATGTACGTCACTATCTCTAAGATCTTGGGCATTTTTTTTTCTGCAGTGTATGGGCAGATGTGTGTAGGCAGCACATCTTCTCAATCTTTGGGTCAGTTTTAAGCCTCTTAGTTTTTAGCTTAAACAGAGATTTTTACTACAATTAAATCTCAGAATAAGTCTGATGATTTCCAGGTGATTCCAAAGGGCACTGAGGGTAGAAGATACATGGACTAAGCCACACTCTCTGTCTGCCCCTCCCATTTTAAAAGTTAGCCATGGTTTTGATTTGATTTAATTGTAGCACCCAAGACCCTTGGGTTTTGGTTTACCAAGTGGGCTAGGGCAGTGCTGTAAGTGTGAGTAAATAGGTCACTTTCTCCCCATACTGCCTTGTATAAGTTCATTTCTCACTCTGTACCTTCCCCAGCATCTGGAAGCCCCATGAGAACAGGAACTGTCTCATTTGTTCCACACTCTCTCCCCAAGTACCTGGCATGTTGCAGACACCTAGTAAAGAGGTGTTGAATTAACAAGTGGATGACATGCAAGCACTTGAGTACGAGGGTCTTTGTGGTGGGTGGAAAAAGCAAGGAATTTGGAGTCAGGAAGACCCAGGTCATCATCTCAGCTCTATGTTTCAAGAGAGTGTGTTCTAAAGTATATTAGATAAAAATAACACATTATCTAAATTACCATTCAAAGTCTTTATAGTGCCTCCAATTAGACTAACACAGCCAGTGTTTCTTCCAGAAACAGATGTCTGTTTCTCCAGTTGTTCACCAGACCAAGCTGGCTTCCATTTAAGAGACAAGTCATAAAAAAAATAACTACCCTTAAACCCTTGAATCATCCTCAAGTTAGCAAGTTACTGCCTGCCTAAGCAGCACATAGGAACAGAGACCCTCTATAGTGGGCACACTAATGGCTCCTACCACTTAAACGTTTATATGAATGTCATTTTTGTTATATATTTTAAATTAACATCCAACTTAATATATGTGTTTATTATTTTAAAATTATTTTATTTTGTTTTATTTTGCACTCATGTAAATTGAATGCTCATAAAAAGTCCCAGTTTGCTTCTTTGTCAGATAATACAAGTGCTCTGGTCCACAAACAAAACAAGGGAGGGAGAAAGGAAATCAAGGGAACTGAAAGAGAAAAAAGAAAGAAACTAGCACAGGACAAGAGAGCTTTGTACAGTGCACACTCTCTTTTCTGATTTGCTCCAACAAAATTCCTTTGAGAATTCTATCCTGTCCTCTCCATTTAATTAACAAAATGCTCTTGCAGTGTTAATAAGTGCCAGGCACTGTTCTAAGTGCTTTATAAATATTATCTCATTCAATCCTCATAATACCCCCCATGAGCATTCTATTACTCTCATTTTCTAGAGGAGGAGACTGAGGCACAGAGAGATGGAATCATATGTCCAAGGTCATTAGCTAGTAAGGGACAAACCTGGGATTCCTACCCAAGTGGTTTGGCTGCAGAGTCCATGCTCTGTACTGCTACTCTGATATTGCCACACTGTTAATTAATCTGCTTAAAGGCAGGCTCTACTGCTGTGATACCTATGGCAATGTTTGCCTAACACAATTTCTTAGAACTAATATCGGAGGGCAAGGGATAAACTTTTTGGAGAAATGCTATATATGCTTCTTCATCTTGGGACAGGAGGACTCTTAGTATGTTAAAGGCATTGCACAGTCTGGGAGCAAAGAGCTCCCTGTAGTTCTACCCAGCACTTCCTAGATTTATTGAGGGCAGACCATGTTCATGCAGTGGTTGCTCACATCTTCCAATGTGAGTGTTTTAAAGAACAGATCCTGGGAGCCGCTGGCCTGCAGGATAAAGTCTAAACTCCATATTTGGTCAAGAAAGGTCTCCTTCATGACCTGGCCTGATTTACCTTCTCACAGCATCTCTGACCACTCTTTTCCCTTCTCTGACTCATTGAATTTCTCTTCTTTGAAACTGCTGTCCCCTTTCTTTCCTCTGTGCCTTTGCTTCTGCTGCTTCCTCAGCCTGGAATGCCCTCTTCTTTCTCCTCTGGCAAACTCCTAATCATTTTAACCACCAGTTCCAGTATCTGCATCCCCCAAACCAGCCCACTTTTCCCCAGTTCACAATGGATTAATGCCTAACTCCTCCTTTGGCACCTCATATATCTTTATTCATACACTGTTTCTGTTAAAGCTGTTGTGTTTTCTATTACTCTTCTTTTATCTACTATATCACATTCTTTAAAACTGTAATTATTGAGTATGCATGAGGTGCTAAGCTTTGTGTTAAGCATTTAATGTGAATTTTCATATATGTTTTATAAAACCTGTACATTACATGTTTATTATTATTACTGTTATTATTATTTGCATTTTAGAGAAAAGGAATTTGTGATTCAGAGAAGTCATGAACCTAAAGTCACTTAGCTCATTAGTCATTGGATTTGAACCCAGAGCTTTTTGGCAATCCATTGTATTCATGTTAATTCTTTATGTCTGTCTTATTCTTTGTAATGTGATGATTTCAAAACAGAGTCTTTTTTACACGTCTTTAACCTTTGCTCCTAGCACAGGACCTACTAAGAAAAATGTAATTAACTCGTGTTTCATGTGTGAACATCTAGATACATGGGTGGGAAATGATCCCAGTGGTGATTCCCAGCCTTAACTGGGGATCCAACTGGTGACACTCAGTCTTTCTGTTTAACTTTTCACCCCATTAGGTAAGACTCTTCTCTCTGGCCTATAGCTGTGTGCAGAGAGAAGTAACCTGCAGAGTCTTAGCCAGCTCCATAGCCCTTATGAAAGAAAGGAAAACCTGTAGCTCTCATATATTTTGTCAAGACTAATTATTCTAAATTAATATTTCCAAGTACTTCCAAAGTGATCGTCACTGCTTTAAGTATGTTACATGAAAATTAATCACAACCACCTTGAACTAGGTGTTGTTATTACAGATGAGGAAACTGAAGCAGAAAGAAATAAAGAAACCTGCGCTAACTCCATAGCTAGTGAGTGGTACAGCCAGAACCCCAAGTTGGGTAATCTGGCCCCAGAGCCTACACTTTCACTCACTCCTGAATACCGCCTTCCCACAGCCCACGCAAAGAGAAACTGGGAAGAATTATTATTCTAGACAGAAAGAAAATGGAATTTGTTTTGTTTTGGAATTTGGGTAGGTCAGTTAACCTATTTCCTCAGTGGATCTATTGTTGGCTTAGCCACAATTCCAAGGAATCCCATGCAGATGGGGACCCTGCTGAACATGAGGTTGTATTAAACAGCAGCATGACATCTCTTCATGTCTCTTCCTGTCTCTGATTCTTTCTTTCTGTCTCTCTTTCTCTCTGCCAACCTCTATAAGCCTTTATGCTCTTTCTCCCTGTTTTTTAAATCTTTCTCCCTCTTCTTTCTCAATCCCATAGTTTAACATACATGCTAATAACTTGGGAGAATCACTCCTTCAAAAATAGAGAATTCAGGCTTTACAAGCAAATTTATCTTGATAGAGGTGGGTGGGAGGAAATCTGCCTCTGCTTGTGGAAGGATTATGGTTGAGGAGCAGAAGCAAGAGCCATGTCAGGGGAAATGCAGACTCTAGAGCCAGAATGAATCTGTAGACAATTGGATAATAATTGTGTCATTTATTACCTTATTGCCCAAATTGTGTCTTTTGTGTTTCCTGACTCTTAATCCAAGAAATCTCTTCTCAGTGCTCAGATGGTAAATTATTTATCCACCTTTCTATCTTTTTCATTAACCTTGTCTTCCTATGGGAATGCAGCAGTTACTAGCAACTTGCCCCAGATAGAGAGTGCAGTAGAGGAGAGCTGGGGCCATTAACCCTGAGAATTCTCAAGGATTTCAAGTCATGATAATTGATTCCAGGGAGATAGTGATGAACAATAGGAACTCAGGTTTTACAACCAGAGTGTGTAGGTTCAAATCCCAGAATCTGTCCCTTAAAAACTGTGGGTTCTTGGGTGAATTACTCATTTTTCTCATCTGTAAAATGAGGATGATAATAATATCCACCTCCTAAAGCTACAAGGATTGTATGCATTATGCATGTATGACACTTAGAAGAATTCCCAGCACATGTAAATGCCTTATAAGTGTTTGCTTTTGCTGTTGTGATAGTTATTGGTAGAAGGAGTAATTGTTGATTAAAAGGGAAAGGATTCTTTGAAAAATCTTCCATTTATTTTAATTGACTCCTTGGTTTTACCTCATCAAACATTTCTTGATCAGTGTCATATACTGAGGATTAAAAAAGAAATAAGGCCCCAAATTAACTAATTAACTAACTAACTAATGAATAGATGGTTGGATGGATGGACAGATAGATAGATAGATAGATAGATAATAGGTAGATGATGATGATGTGAGATAAATTGGTATACAAACAGATAAAGACCATCCCATCACCCAGAGGCTTTCATCCTCCTTGGTAAGTTAGTCACAATCACAGGCAATTCTAATAAAATGTGTTATTTGCTTAGATAAACAAATGCAGAGAATTTAAGGAGATCTCATTGGGAGGAGAACGTCCGGTCTTAAACTATATCAAGGATAAGTAAGATGGAAACAGGTGAATTGAGATACGAATGGAATTCCAGGACGAGACCATGGCATGAGCACAGCATGGTGCAGTAAAACAGCTTGCTGTCAGTGAAGCACTAAAGCCATGAGGTATTGCCAGATCACAGCAGAGAGTTTAGGGGATGAAGTAGGTAAGTAGGGGGGCCAAGTTATGGGTGGAGTGCCAAGTATTCCTGGATCTTACTTTGGTTTGTTCCATGAAAACAATCCCAATGGAGCTCACAGTTTCTCTCTCAGGTAATAAAAACTCAGATGAATTGTAACTCAAGCTCCCCCATAAAAGGCTGTCTTGACAAACAGGAGATTACTCACAGTGGCTATAATTAAGAGGTGAACACTTTACCCCAGGAAAGTAGTCCATTCTCAGCTGGGACTGCTTTGGACTTGGAGGATTCTGGATATTCTGGTCATTGCCACACATACCACCCAAAATACTCCAAAATTTAGTGACTTAAAACAAAAATTTATTACTATGTTCCATGTTTCCATGGGTTGGCTTGGCTCAGCTGAGTGATCCTTACTTGGTGTTGCTCATGAAATTATACTTATACACTGGCTGTGGTGCAGCATCTCAAGGCTCAACAATGCTGGATGTCTAAGATGGGTCACTCACAAGGCTGGGAGTTGACACTGGCTGTTGGCTGGAACCTCAGTTGCACTGTTGACCACAGCCTTTCCAGATGGCTTGCACTTCTCACGGTGTGGTGGTTCCAAAAGGGAATTTCTTAAGAGTAAGCATTCCAAGTAGCCCAAGCAAAAACTGCAAAGAGGCCATACTATATAAGCATTACTTCCACCACATCCTCTTGCTCAAAGCAGTCATAGGGCTCATTCATATTCAAAGTGGTGGGAAAATAGACTCTACTTCTTGATGAACAAGAAGTAGAATTCACTTGAACAGCATAAGGGCTGAGAGATATTATTGAGCTCATCTCTGGAAAATACAATCTGTCACATTGGTATAAGGAAGACACTCCCCAGGATTGTTTTAAGAATATACTCTTATTAAAAATATATGATCTGAGTGAACTTGGTGTTTCAGATAGGGGGAGGAACCCTAAACTCACACCAAAAGGGAATCAACATTTCTGAGGTCTCTTACCTCTTGATGAAAGAACACTGGACTACGGGACCAGAGACCTGGGTTTGAGTCTAGCTCTTCTACTTATTAGCTGAGTGGCCTTGAGCTAATTACTTCTTTCTGAAGCTCAATTTTCTTTGCCTGAGAAGTAATAACATGAAAAAACCCCTCAAACATCCCTTTTTTGGAGACATCTGGGATTTTGATGATCCTATAAGGGGTTTGTTTCACTACAACTCTGTCCAACCTTGTTAATTCTTTTATCAACTGACTCTTTTTATGGGGGTAGTGTGACCAGTTTGTCCAGAAAAATCCTAGAGTAAGCCTGTTGTTTTAATGCAATTATGAATAACTCCCCCTTTAACTCTCAAAAGTGTCAAAGTTTAGATAATAAATTGTATGATCACCCTCATGATAGGGCAGAAGGTAGTGACAATTACCTTCTGTGGCTATATGTTTACAAAGGGCCTATTTCATTATTAAAGCTTTATTAGGTAGGAATAGTAACTAACATTAGAGTCGTATGATTGCAAGCAACAGAATTCAATTTAAATAGCTTAAGCCAAACATGTAATGTACTGGATAGATGCTAAATTATCTTGCAGAAGTTAGGGACAGCTAAGTCTGAAACAAGGGAGAGAAATGTTATCAGGTCTGAAACAAGAGATAGTACTAGGCAGTGCTATCTTTAAGTCTCTGAGATTTGTGTCATTTTCTTTCTTTCCAGACTGGTTTTCTTTACTTCTTCGGGTAATGATAGTCAGAAGATGGCTGTCCCATGGTTACCATTTGTTTTCCTCAGTTATAGCCATGCACAGAGACTACCTTGTTACCAATTTCAAATTGCTTGGAAAGAAAATGTGATCAGTCTACCCCTGATCTAAATTGTTGGGAGAGGGTGAAGGACAAAGAAGCTATTTGGAAACCTACTGAGTGCTGTGGAAGAAACGCTCAGAGAACATAGTTTTGTTAGTCCAGGTCCTCCAAGAGGCAAATGCCAAGACAAGATTAAATAGATAAAATGTATTAAGAGAAATGCTTGTGATATAAAATGGTAAGGGAGCCAAGGGAGAGCCAATAGCTATAAATATGACCTCAAGTGAAGGAGAGAGAGAAGGGAGGCAGGCAGGCAGGCAGGCAGGAAGGAAGGAAGGAAGTTGGTGAAAGTGTTTTAGATTGGTTTTAGATTCAAGTTTTAAGCTCCAAGGAGAGTTTAGCATGGTCATTTGGGAGTCCTCAGGCCAAAGTTGCTCATCAGGGGAGGCCCTAGTCAACTAGGAAGAAATCTGTCTTAGTATCCTTGCTGGACTCATTCATTGGCTAGAAGCAGCCTTTGGAAGCAGTGGCCTTAGAACAAACATGGCAGTGGATTTCAGAGCTCAGCAGCTTAGGCCCCTGGTGGATCATACTCTCATGGTTGAACATCTGTGAGATGCCACATGGCCACAACAATCAATGATCATTAAGAACAGAGTAGATACTAAAAAGGTGTCTAATGTAGCTGGTTTCCCAAAGTATGAGGACAAAAGTCATCCAAAGTCTTAGTAAAATTTCTATTCTAAACCCAATGAGAAGACAGGAGAAATAACAGAAGACAGAAAAATAAGACTGGAGCCTGGAACTGGGAAACTCTAAGATCAATCATGCTTTCATTCAACAAATTTCAGTTGACTATGTGCTATATACAGACAGTGTTCCAGGTTCCGGGAATACAGTGGTGAATAAGGCAGGGATTCTCTTTATAGTCTAAGGAGGACTTATAGACTAGTCAAGAATGACACTATCCTATGATAAGTGTTATTACAGGAATAAACACAAGATGCTGAGGCTTCAGAGAGAATGGACACTTAACCTTGGTGAGTATCAGGCTACCAAGCCAAATTTACTCATCAGGGGAGATCCTAGTCAACTATGAAGAAATCTGCCTTAGTATCCTTGCTGGACACCAGGCTAACTCTACCTGGAAAGGTACATCTGAGGTTGGTAAAGTGCCTCGGTCAAGGTACCCTCCTTGTCACTCAGTTCTCTGGAATTCCACCTTATTTCTATGCTCTGCATCTGATGGTAACTTAGTTATTGGCAATCCTCGATAAGCATCCACTCCTTCAGCAGAACCAAGGGTTGTTATTATTTGCTTTCAACCTATCAACACCACCACCAGAAATATAGATGATTAAACACCAAGCTGAGGATGCTACCTTTTAGAACTCTTTGAGGGCTTCTGAACAATCAGGAAACTTTAGCCTGTATTTTCAGAATATGCTGCCAGGGAAGGTCATCTGAATCATATCCATCAAATGTTGGGGATGACTCACCGTCAAACAAATCTCACTTTTAAAAACTTGCCTTTATAAATACACAAGAAGAAATCACTTCTGTTGTTTCTGAGAGGGTTCTTCATTTCCTCTACCTCCCCTCCTGGTTCTCACTCTGAGCCCCCCAAACAAAAGGCCTGCGGAAGAAGTACACACCTCCTCGTTGCCCCTAGCTTGACTGGCTTCAGAAACCCAAGATAACCCCAGAAAAGCTGCCCTCCTTCATTCTGCTCTTCCCTGGCCTTATTGGGGCTGACTCACTAAAGCCTGAAGGCTTTGCCTCCTCAAGGTTATGGCCTATGAGGAAGGGAAAGAGCTACTCACTGCAGCCAGTGGGTAATTAAAGATATGCATGCAGTCCAATGAATGGCTGTTGCACAGGAAAGGCTTACAGTCAATTGAGGCCAAAGAATGAATGTTCTCAAAGAGAAGCCTGGGCTGCCTTTCCCTTTATTGGGTCATCTGCAGAAAGAGGGTCTTTTAGGCCACTCACTGTATTGGGTACACTTTCTTCAAGACTCTTCTGAGTGGCTCTCTTATCTGAACTCTTCCAGGTTGGAAGGAGGAGTTTGCAGGAACAACTCAGTTTATGCATCCTTCAGTCTTCAGGTAAATTTTATCCAATTTTACCAGAAAACCCCACATACTAGAGCCCTAAAGGAGCTGCACCCTTCTGGCATATAATGTCAACGGGAAAATGAAACAAACATACCAAGCAAATCCCTACTGTTGAGGCCTAGAAGTAGTATATCTCTCTCCTCCCATATCTACCTCTAGAAAAAAAAGTGTATTTTTGTAGAAAAAAAAAACAGAAACAAAAGAAGAAAATAAAAGCCTGTAATTCTTCCCTCTCTAAGATTTTCATTGCTAACATTTTGGTATATGTCTTCCCATGCTTTTTTGCCTGGGCCAAATACATATACACGCACACATGTTGAAACAAAATTCATCTGGATCCATATTTCCATGTTAATATATTTTTATACTATTATTTTAAAGGGCTATATAATATTTCATTATATAGGTATACCATGATTAATTTAACCAATCTTCTATTGGCTATGTATGTTGTTTCCTGTTTTCAGGAAAGCCCCATTGATATACACCTCAAATCCCTCCTGGTACAATGAAAATTTCATTTAGCAAAATGGAATAATGTTGGCTACCATCTTCTAAATCGGTAGTTCTCAACTAGGGGGTGATTTTGTCCTCCAAGGGACACTTGGCAATATCTGGAGACATTCTTGATTCTTAAAACTAGGAGATTACTCTTGGCATCTGGTCAGTAGAGACCAGATTTTGCTAAATATATTGCAATGTAGAGACAGCTCCCCACAGCTCAGAATTATCCAGTCTAAAATGTCAGTTGTACAGAGGTTGAGAGACTGCTTTAAATATTGGTCAAATTGTAGTTAGAAACTTAAGTGAGCTCTCGATCAGAAAATCTCCATGTTAATCCCCTTCTTCCTAGTTTCTCATCACCACCTTTTCACTTTAGTTCACCTAATACAAAATAGAACACTGAGCTAGACACAAAAGGGACAAGATGCAGCTCTCTCTATGCACCGAATCACACCTTGCATTGCAAAAGCTCTTTTTCCAGATCAGTGTGCTTTTCCTTGTCCATGTTGCTCTTAGCAACCAAACTCTCAGTCTTTATTCAATTACTCAGTCTGCAGTCACGTGCTGTTAACATTCTCCTCTCTGAAAAAACTTTCCTTCAAACCTCCACCAATCCCCCTGAGGACTATGGCCCTCATCCTTTCCTGTATACCCCCAAACCTTTGGTATACAATTTTAATAATGATCCATTTATTCACCTATCTCCCACATTAGACTGTGAGCTCCTCAGGGGAAAGGAGGGTGTCTCCTTGATCACCCCTCTCCCTAGTTTCAGTGCCTCAACAAATGTTTGGTGAATGAACTAATGGTTGAATGAAAGCCTTTTTGGAAATTCAAGTGCCTTTAGGTATGGCTGTCTAACACACATAGTGAGGACTAAGGCAATGCAGACAATGTCTCTTCATAATAATGCTCAGTGGAATTCTTTCAAATCATGTAATATCAAAAAGATCTGATCCTGTATTTTACCTGCATTTCTCAGATTTTAGGATTCCCAGTAATTAGTATTTCCCATTTGTCAGTATTTATCTTATTAGTGTTCACGGGAAATTCTCTGGAAATGTCCCAATGTAGCCACAAAGACAATCCGCCTTCTATAGTAAAATCCACAGGGCTATTTAGTTTTTGCTTGTTTATTTTTCACTGGTAATAGCATTGACAACTGAGGTTAGAGCATTTCTAAAAAGTCAAAACCAGTTGTGGGTTGATGTTCTCAGCAATCAGTTCAAAAATTGCCTCCCTTTTCCTACCTTCAGACCTCTCTCTTCCTGGTGGCTACAGCTGCCAAGCACGTGTCCAATTCAAGTTTGCCCCATATATGGTTGCTCTCCATCTCTCAGCCCCTTGAAAACCAAGTCCCAGGAAAATAAGCAAGGATTGGCTTCCTTCCTAGTCATCAAGTGTGAAGGATTCTAGAGTATGAGTGGAAGGGCCTGAAAGCAGAATTTGCAAACCTCATAGTGCCTTTAAATTGAGATATTCTGTCTTTAGAAGGTCTTTGCTGACAATACAAATGCGTTCACTAGACGTGAGGAAGGAGAGAGATGAAATGGTATCTTTGCAAAAGGGAATGGACTTAAGTACAGAGAAAGTTCCTGGCAGGAAAGGAGGGGGCAATGGAGGGGTGACATGAAATATGTTCTGAGCAGTGAACAGGATCAGAAGTGATTCATATGAGAGCCCTTTAAAAGACCATTTAAAAAAAAATTTTTTTTTAATGTTTATTTTTGAGAAAGAGAGAGAGGCAGAGTATGAGCTGGAGTGGACAGAGAGAGGGAGACACAGAATCTGAAGTAGGCTCCAGGCTCTGAGCTTTCAGCACAGAGCCTGATTTGGGGCTCAAACCCATGAGCCATGAGATCATGAACTGAGCCAAAGTCGGATGCTTAACTGACTGAGCCACCCAGGCAACCCTCTTTCTTTTTTTTTTTTTTTTTTAATATTTATTTATTTATTTTTGAGAGAGAGAGAGAGCAGGGAGGGGGCAGAGAGAGAGGGAGATAGAGAAAATCCCAAGCAGGTTTCATGCTTTTAGCACAGAGCCTGATGTGAGGCTCAATCCTATGAACTGTGAGATCAGAAACCAAAATCACAAGTCAGAGGCTTAACTGACTGAGCCACCCAGGTGACCCCAAACCATTTTCAATACAGAATGAGCTAAGTGCCCAGAAGGCAAATGCATATACTCACATATGCTCTGGGGCTACTGTTGTTTCCAGGTTAGAGGTGATTGTATTAAAAACAACAGTTAATGTTTGGGGAGCATGACGTGTGTTAGGCTTTACACTTAAGAAATGTTAGCTCATGGGGGCGCCTGGGTGGCTTAGTCGGTTAAGCATCCGACTTTCACTTAGGTCATGATCTCACGGTTCGTGGGTTCGAGCCCCGCGTCGGGCTCTGTGCTGACTGCCAGCTCAGAGCCTGGAGCCTGTTTCAGAGTCTGTGACTCCCTCTCTCTCTGACCCTCCCCTGATCACGCTGTCTCTCTTTCTCCTAGAAATAAATAAAAACATTTAAAAAAAAATGTTAACTCATGGATGCTCATTACAACTTTATAAGGTAAGACTATGATTATTTTAAAGATGTGGAACTTGAAGCATGGAGAGGTTAGGGAACTTGCCCAGGTCACACAGCAAGGCAGCAGTAGAGCTGATTTGAGGACTTAAGTAAGAAATAGCAGGATACAAAAGGTTATGGACTATCTTTTACAGTGGCACATTTTATGATAGTAATACCTTTTTAAATAGTGACTTAGAGTTCACCCAGAGCTTTCAGTCTCATAATTCCAAGTGCACCACTGAAAAAGAAGAAAATGAACAATCAAGCTTATTACCTAAAGAAAAACACATCAGTTAATATGGTGTGAGTTCTTCCCAACATTTTTCTATGCATTTGAGACACATATTAATTTTATGAAAATTCAGTACATATTCCTGTACACCTTGCTATTTCTTACTTGAAAAAGTATTGTGAATATCTTTCCATTTCATGCTAATAAATAATAACCTACATTATAATTGATAATCATTGTATAGTCTTCTGAAGTATGGAAATAACATGATTTATGATAACAGCACTATAATTTTAAGCACTTAGGTTATTTTAATATTTTCACTACTATAAACCATGCTAGAATAAATACTTTTATTTACCTTCTTAATTGTTTCCTTAGGATACATCTGAGAAGTGGAATTTCTGGGTCAAATGTCAAGATACATAAATCAGGGCTTTGGTATATGTTGCCAAATTTCCTTCTGGAAATTGTAGCAATTACATTGCTACAATTGTAGCAATATACATTCACACCAGAAGTTCATATAGAGTTCATGTTTCTGTACCTAAACATTAGATATTATAATTTTGTTTGTGTGTTTGTTGTTTGGTTTGTCAATTTGATAGGATGTAAGTGGCATTTTCATTATTGATTTAATATCATTACTCTTTTTATTGAGGGGAACTTCCTGTTTCTGTGTTTGTTTATCTGATGGGGAGATCTACAGTATCAAAGGTATACAGTTTGATCTATTTTGCTTTACTCATTTGAAAGATATCCATATTTATATTTACCTTTCCAATAGTTACTGTGAAACTTTTAGTACACACACTCAAACATGTTTTTCTAACTTGTAAAATTAATAAGTATCTCTCCCTTGGACAAGCTAGGAACTTAAGCTTACTTTTACATTTATCTGACTTCCCTACCTCCACCACCAAGTTCAACAGCTTGTTTTCTACCTGTACCTTTTAGGTCTACAGTCCATCCACCTACAGTGAAGTTGTCTTCCAGGATGAAAGAGACGCTGAGAGGTGGCCAGTATGGAGCTAATTATGATGCAAATTATCTCAAAAAAAGAAAACTTAAACAAAATGAATGAGTCTTTATTATCTCATCATCTCATCTACTCAAGGCATATTAGTCAGTGTGTTTCTCCAGCAAAACAGGACCAATAAAATATGATCAATACACATAGAAAAATGAGGTCCATCATCGGAACTGTTTCAGGTGGTCAAGGAGGCTGAAAAGTCCCACAGTCTGCCATCTGCAAGCTAGCGAACCAAGAAGTCCAGTGTTGTAATTCAGTCCAAATCTGAAGGCCTGAGAGGCTGGGAGGAATGGTGTAAGTCCCAGTTTGAGTCCAAAAGCCCACAAACTGAGAACACTAATGTCCAAGAGCAGCAGAAAAATAGATGTCTCAACGTAAGCAGAGAGGTAGATTCATCTATCCTCTGTCTTTTCCTTCATTCTATTCAGGCTCCCAGTGGATTGCCTGAAGCTCAGACACATCAGAGAGCGGTGGGGAATCAGCTTTACTCAAGGAAATGATTCAAATGCTAATCTTTTTTAGAAATACTTTCAGGGACACACCCAGAAATAAAGTTTTATCAGCTACCTGGGCATCCTTAGCCCAGTCAGGCTGACACATGAAATTAACCATCACATAAGAGTAGAGGGGAAAAACAAGAAACAAAAACCAGATAACAGGCATCCAGAGAGACCAGAATCAAAAAATGGAACATTTGAGAATGGTGCGCGCACTTTAAACAACCCTTCTGGGAGTCCCCACCCCCACCCCCCCACCTTTCCGTTCATCAGCTTCATTGTTACCCAATCTTACGGTGCAGAAATTTCTTTCGAGACTCACGAAAATGGCTAAGACTGAGACTGGAATCCCTTTGTCCCAATTCCAAATTCCCGGGGGGGGGGGAGGGGGGGGCCAGAAAAGCCCACGTATTTTGAGTCAAGTGACAAGTCCTAGACGGATTGGCTACTGGGAAGGGTCTGGATGACAGGGCACACTTGGCTGCCCACCTCTGTGGAGTGTGGTCACTTCCCAGAGAAAAACCACAACTCAATGCACACCGACTGCAGAGGAGAACACTTAGGACAACAAAAGCTTTAAAGTAAGGATGTGGAAGTGTGGGTGAGATAGATGGTCAACAAGTACATTGATTTTTTTAAGCTAGTTTTGTTTCTAAATTTTTTTAATGTTTATTTATTTTTGAGAGAGAGAAAGAGAGACAGAGCTCCAACAGGGGAGCGGCAGAGGGAGAGGGAGACACAGAATCTGAAGCTGATTTTTTTTTAATGTTTTAATTTATCTTCAAGAGAGAGAGTGCACTGTGTGCAAGTACATGAGCAGGGGGGAGGGCAGAGAGAGAGGGAAAGAGAGAATGCCAAGTAGGGTCTGCACTGTCAGCAGTGAGCCCAATATGGGGCTTCAACTCACAAACCAAGAGATCATTACCTGATCAGCCCCTTAACCAACTGAGCCACCTAGAAGCCCCAAATGGGTTGATTCTTATATGAGTAGCCTTTTCAAAATATGCCTGCCTACGCTATACCCAGACCTACCAACTGAGAATCTCTGGGGGAAAGAAAAGGGCAGATAATCCCACTTAAATGAATTGAGGCCTACCAAAGGAAATACTTTGTTTCAGGTCACTCAGCAATTAAAAATGCAATGAGGGGTGGGGGACAGATAGAGGTGCCTGGATGGTTCAGTCTTTTAAGGATCTGACTCTTGGTTCAGGCTCAGGTCATGATCTCATGTTTCATGAGATGAACCAGACATCAGACTCTGGGCTGACAGCGTGGAGCCTGCTTGGGATTCTCTCTCTCTCCTTCTCTCTCTGCCCTTCCCCAACATGTTCTCTCTGTCTCAAAATAAATAAGTAAACTTAAAAAATATTTTTTAATTTAAAATTAAAAAAATAAAAATGCAACTGGAATTTGGTAGAGCATGTGACTCTTGACCTCAGGGTCATGAGTTCGAGCACCCCATTGGACATACAGCTTACTTTAAAAAAAAAAAATTCTACTGGGATTAGAACCCAGGACTCTACAAAAAAGACCTGTCTGTGTCAACTGTGCCAAACCCAAACATGCAAGAGCCAGGGCTTGGGTGAGGTAGGAGATTGGGAAATTCATATGTATTCTTGCAAATGGGAAATGAAGCTGCAAAAATGCAAATGTTCTGGGGATGCAAAATTGCTCCAGGAAGGAGACAAATTTTCCTAGATTTTATTATCAAAATGCTCTAAGCTTTAATGGCTTTCCTAGGTCTGTAGAGTCTTCTCTGGGCTGAAACTAGTCTACTATGGCCAAGGTAGTAGAAGGATTTGGAATATTTGTTTCCTTTCACGTAACTATAATCACTGTAGTTGGGGCTGGAGGCAGGGGTTATTGGAGAAACCTTAGAAATTCTCTTTTCTCCTCCCAATATGCTTCTACTATGTACCTATCAAAAAATCTTTACATTTAAAAAAATTGGAATTTAAGAACATAGAATTGAATTAATCATAATCAATGGTTCTTGATACACTGTCACCATAGGTCCAAGCATGACATTGTTTTACTTCTTACCTTGTTTGCTCCAACAGTATAATAAGTCTCTTTGAACTTGCCAACCAACACCAATCTGTGCCAGAACCTTGGCAATAACTTACACATACCTGTTCATTCCTTCCCCTCCCACCCACCTCTGTCCAACATAGTTGCTAACCTAATTCCTGTGTTCATCATTCATTTACTTTTCCTTTTATGTGGTTTTCTCTCATCTATATATATTCCTAGTAAGCATTGTTTAAAGTTTAGTTATTTTTAACTTTATAAAAAGGCATTATACTGTTTATAATTTCTGACTTACTATTTTTACCTAAAATTATATTGCTAAAGGGAAAAAGGGTAACTCCATAGAAGAGTGGCTTGGCACACATCATCTTAACCAAGGGATCAAAGTGAACTTCATCAGCAATGGGACAAATCAAAATCATGTGCTTGATAGGATGCAATGAAAAGAACACAGCATTGCTTCTGGGATATTCTTGCCAAAGATACATAACCTGAATCCAATCATGAGAAAATATCAGACAAATGTCAATTTGTTACATTGAGGGACATTCTATGAAATAACTCTGCTATAATCTTCAAAAGTGTAAAGGTCGTGAAAGTCAAAGAAAAATTGAAGAACTGTTCCAGATGATTGATACTGAAAACATGACAACTAAATGCACTATGTGATTGTGAACTAGACTCTTTTGCTCTTAAAAGCATTTTGGAATACCTGAAAAAACTCAAGTAGGGTTTGAAGATTACATAGTGGTCAAACACTAATATGATTGCCTGATTATGATGGTTATATTGTAGTTATGTAAAAGAATGCCCTTATGTGTAGAAAATATACACTAAAGTATTCAAGGATGAGGAAATATCAGATTGGCAACTTATTCTCAAATGTATCAGGAAAAAAAAGAAAGGTATTTGGATTGTACTTGTAACTTTTCATAAGTTTGAGTTAGCTTCAAAATGAACAAACAAAATAAACACAAAAACCATATTGCTAAGATGTATCCAGATTTTTGCATATGGCTATAATTCATGTTTTTAAAAAAATTTTTTATGTCTTTATTTTATTTTGAGAGAGACAGAGAGCAAGTGGGGGAGGGGCAGAGAGAGAGGGAGACAGAATCTGAAGCAGCCTCCAGGCTTTGAGCTGTCAGCACAGAGCCTGTCACGAGGTTTGAACCCATGGACTGTAAGATCATGACCTGAGACAAAGTTGGACGCTCAACTGACTGAGCCACCCAGGCACCCCTATAATTCATGTTTTAACTGCAGTGCATTTATTCAGTGTCCCAATAATGGGAGGAGGAAACAGGGCTGAAAGCTTATGTGGCCATCCTTAGGTCAAGCAACTAGTAACCATCAGAGCCAAATGTCAGTCCAGGCCTTTTGCCTCCGTAAGTCAGTATTCCTTCTACCAGGTTACATGGGAAAATGTTGCTGATATGATTATCATTACTAAAAAATCTTTATGGCTAACTGCAGCCAACTGTTAATTAGCTAGGAAGGGACATGGGAAGGAGATTGTGGAAATCAAAGAAAGACTAATGAATTGTCAACAACTTTAAATCAGGCTTAAAGAAAATTCACAGTTGGACTCCTATTACCTGAGATGGGAAGGGTTGAGGGTTGAAGGAGAAAGGTAGGTGCCTCGTCCCTGCTCCTGTTCTATAATCACAGCCATTTTGAATCTTCCAGACACCCTCATTTCAGGTCCCCATTGCAGTTTAGCCATGGTTCACACACATACCAGATAACCAAGCTTTGACTGCACATACAATGACAAACTGACCCAATCATTTATCTGGGTATAGAAAAGAGATAAAAGTTCTACTGGAATAGAAAAACAAGTTAATCAAGATTGGGCAGGGTTAAAAGATGGGAATGAGTAGTGTCAATAAGACAAGTGTATATGCAGTGGGTGACACAGCATCTGGTATGAGGGAAAAATAGATGTTGGATATGCTCCCTCAAGCCTTTAGGAAATCATGAAGAAATCCAGGATGGAATAAGAGGGTGTTGCCTATTAATGGCAATATGGAAGCTCAACTACAGGAAACCCCAGACATCCACAGACACGGCCCAGAACCCAGGCTCCATCCCACCTCAGCAGCTTATTTGTTCTCTTTGACCATTTATTTTCTCAACTCCATGTGAGAGGATTTAACTACTTGATCTTTTACAATCTTCCAATTGAGATATTCTGTGTCACAGGATGGGACCAAACCGCTTCCAATGGCAAAAGAATGGTCTTCCTCCTCCCTTCCTCACATGGCTTCTGGATGCTCTATGGAAGTGTCATTTTCCATCTAGGCCACACACATAGCAAAGAGGATGCACAAAGTCAAGCAGTATTTCCCAAGATGATCCTACAGCCCACTAGTCTCCTAAGATTTCTTTCCATAAAAGCTTCATAGCATAGCAGAAAAATCCCATTCATAATAGCAACAAAAGATGAAATACCTAGAAATAAATTTAATAAGAAATATGTGAGAGCTATATAATAAAAATTACAAACTCTTTTGAGGAATTCAAAAGGCTTAACCAAATTTAAAAAAAAACATTCTATATCGTTGGAAAGGAAGCCATCATCTCAAAAAGATGTCAATTCTCAGCAGGTAATCTATAAGATTAAAACAATTCCATAAATATACCAACTGGAATGTTTCTTAAAAAATCAGACAAGCTAGCTCTAAAGTTCATTTGGATAAATAAACAAAAATGTATAGCCAGGAAAATTCTGAAAAAGAAGAGTGACATAGGAACAAGAGATACCAGATATTAAAGCATACTATAAAGCCTTGATAATTCAAAGTGTGCTACTGGTGTATAAATAGAAAAATGATTCAAATAACAATTAAAAGTCTGGACATAGAGGGGTGCCTGGGTGGCTCAGTCGGTCAAGTCGGACTCCTGGCTTCGGCTCAGGTCATGATCTGGCAGTGGATGACATGCAGCCCTGTATAAGGCTCTGTGCTGACATCATGGGCCTGCTTGGGATTCTCTGTCTCCACTCTCTTTCTCTACTACTCCCTCACTCTCTCTCTCAAAATAAATAAACTTTTTAAAAAGAAGTTTGGAAATAGACATAAATACAGAAACTTAATAAACAAAAAAGTAGTATTTCAAAACACTGAAGACAAAATGAATTATTTAATAATTGTTGTCAGTACAATGAGTTAACCATCTAGAAAAAAAAACCAGATGTATAAACTACACCTTACCCTACTATTAAGTTTAAAAGAATCAATTATTTAAATGTAAAAATGAAAATATAAAAGTACTAAAAGAAATTGTGGAAAAATTCTTTCACAAGGTCAGAGCAGGAAAATCTTTCTAACTATGATTTTTATTTATTTATTTTTTTAATGTTTTATTTCTAGGAGAGAGAGAGAGAGAGAGAGAGAGAGACAGCGTGAGCAGGAGAGGGTCAGAGAGAGGAGTCACAGACTCTGAAACAGGCTCCAAGCTCCGAGCTGGCAGTCAGCACAGAGCCCGACGCGGGGCTCGAACCCACGAACTACGAGATCATGACCTAAGCGAAAGTTGGACGCTTAACCGACTAAGCCATCCAGGCGCCCCGATTTTAATTTTTAATTAAAAAAATTTTTCTAATGTTTTATTTATTTCTGAGAGAGAGACAGCATGAGCAGGGGAGGGTCAGAGAGAGGGAGGGTCAGAGGGAGACACAGAATCTGAAATAGGCTCCAGGCTCTGAGCTAGCTGTCAGCACAGAGCCCGACACAGGGCACGAACCCACAAATCGTGAGATCATGACCTGAGCCGAAGTCAGACGCTGAACCGACTGAGCCACCCAAGTGCCCCTAACTATGATTTTTAAAATATATCAAAGTCTTGGGGCACCAGCCAGTTAAGTGTCCGACTTTAGCTCAGGTCACGATCTCACCCTTGTGAGTTCCAGCCAGATGTCGGGCTCTATACTGACAGCTGAGAGCCTGGAGCCTACTTCAGGTTCTGTGTCTCCCTCAAAAAATAAACATTAAAACAAAAATAATAATAATAATAATAATAAAATGCCCCAAAGGATGAATAATCTTGTTTATATTTTTAAAAAATTCTGGATGGTAAAAATCACCATGTTTAAAGATAAAAGGCAAAAAACAAATTAGAAAAAAATATTTTCAACTCATTAAACAAAGGGCTAGGGGTGCTTGACCAGCTCAGTTGGTGGATCATGTGACTCTCAATCTCTGGGTCTTGAGTTCAAGTCCTACATGGGATGTACAGATTACTTAAAAAACAAAACAAAACAGGGGCGCCTGGGTGGCTTAGTCGGTTAAGCGTCCGACTTTCGCTTAGGTCATGATCTCGCGGTTCGTGGGTTCGAGCCCGCGTCGGGCTCTGTGCTGACTGCCAGCTCAGAGCCTGGAGCCTGTTTCAGTCTGTGACTCCCTCTCTCTCTGACCCTCCCCTGCTCACGCTGTCTCTCTCTCTCTCTCCTAGAAATAAATAAACCATTAAAAAAAAGGGGGGGGGGCTAATTTTATAACACCTAAAGAGTTCTTATAAATCAATAAAAACAAGACCAACAACTCATTGGTGAAGATCATAAATAGTTCACAGAAAAATAAATACAAATGTCTCCTAAACATATGAAAGACTGTTCAATATACTTCATAATAAGAAAATGCACATTATTGCTACACTGAGAAAAATATTCTTCACCTATCATTTTGGCAAATCTCTAAAAATTTGGTATGGTGCACTCATCTTCTTTGTATTGTAGATATATTAACATGGCAATTCCACTTCTGGAAATGTGTCTCACGTACGTAAAAAAATCTATGTATGAAAGTATTTATTGTGGTAATGTTTCTAATAACTTGAAATTAGAAAAAAGTACATATTCACAAAAGACAGGACTGGCACATCCATGAAACAGAATACTACAATGTTGTTAGAAAATTAAGGTGATTTTTAGAGTACTAACATAGAAAAAAATATTTAGTAAGAAAAAAATTAGGTGTATGCTAGTGTTTAAAACATGATACCATTTGTTCAGAGACAGATGGAAGATATATATATTTGCTATACATGAATAAAATATTCCTAGGAATATACACCAAAAAATAATAATGTTGCTTGTAGTGAGATAAAGTGGATGTGTAGAAGAAAAGGTTCTTGAAGTGTATACCCTTGAACCATATGGCTGTAATGCCTGCTGAAAAAAAATAAATTTATAAGACTTCTACAGAATTATCCCTGCTTTAAGAGATCTACAATAACCATCAAGATAAAGCCTCCAAGAAGTCCTATAATAAATAAACGTGTTTAACCTAGTATTTTTCAAACATATTTGACTCTGAAACTTTTCCTACTTAATTCCTAGTTATATCCTGTGGTACACACTATGGAAGGAGCACTACTTCAGGGCCCGGAACTGTCCAGTGTTGTCCCAGGCCCTCTGTCTTAGATGGAGAGCCTTGCTGAAAGGACTCTGATCAAGGGAAATAAACTTAGGTAGAATCCTATAGAGAAGGAACCAATTACAGTTTCATCTTGGGCTCTGAGTAAAAAGGAAGACATCTCTTTTTTCCGTCAACTCTTCTCTTTTCTGAATGAAGCCAAAATTTTCAGCTCTATTTAAAAAAAAAAAAATCAATGTACCATATCATTTGATAAAGATGACATATAGCTAGCTTTTGGCCATGTGAGCTTATTCATGTGCAAATAAGGCATGAGGGAGGTGGGCTGTTAAACAGTAAATAGGAAGTGACTTTGTAAGTTAAAGTTCTCTTCTTTACATCATATCCCAAAGGAAAAAGCAACATGACACTTCTAATAGTATTTCCATGTCAGCTTTCCCTGTTGCTCAAGATGTCCATAATTTACACACTTGACATTCCCCTGGCCATTAAGCTTAAATGAGCTATTCTGCTTGAGAAGTCAACTTTTTTTTAGAGCATGCTAAATAGGGTCACTCTGGTACCATTTGAGTTGACTCTCAAAGGGAGATTGTTTTTACCATTTGGAAAAGTCAGTGTCAGGAAAAGCCAACCAGAAACCATTCCCGGCCCTAACTAAGAGCAGAAGGTCAATGGAAGGAAATGTGGAGAGCTTCCCAGAAGCTTAATACAGCTGGCTAAACTTCAGCAATGCAGGAGTACATACGTCTTCCAATACATCGGTTCTCAGAGTGGCCCCCATACCAGCAGCACCAATAGGGAACCCAGTAGATATTGCAGACACTGAGTAATTCTGATGCCCACTAGGTTTTGAGAACCACTGCTCTATCAGCAGAGCCTCCTGTCATCATTCCTACCTCACAGGGCTGAAGGTCCAAGAAATGCTTCCCTCCTGGATAGACCTCTTGGGAGTTTCGTTCATAGTTTTTTTTAAGTCCTGGTTTTGGTATTGAATGTCCAGCAGCATATTAAACATTATTGTTTTGGAGGAAATGATAAGGATTTCTTTCTGGAAGATTCAGAGATAACAACTATTCCTATTTTATAAATTTCTTAAAAATTTTTTAAATATTTGTTTATTTTTGAGAGTGTGCGCAAGCGAGAGCATGAGTGGGGGAGGAGCAGGGAGAGAGTGAGACATAGAATCCGAAGCAGGCAGACTCCAGGCTCTGAGCTGTCAGCACAGAACCCTATGTGTGGCTCAATCCCATGAACCATGAGATCACAACCTGAGCCAAAGTCGGACGCTTAGCCACCCAGGTGCACTCCTCTTTTATTTATTTTATAAATTTTTATGTTCATTTATGTTTGAAAGAGAGAGAGACAGAGTGTGAGCAGGAGAGGGGCAGAGAGAAAAGAAGACAGAGAATCTGAAGCAGACTCTAGGCTCTGAGCTATCAGCAGGGCTCGAACCCAATGGTGAGATCATGACCTGAGCCAAAGTTGGATGCTTAACAGACTGAGCCACCCAGGTGCCCCCAACAATTCCTATGAAAGAAGAAGGATGAGGAAAGGATGAAGATGGAGAGGAAAAGAGGAAGAAGGAAAAGAAGCATCTGGGCTTCCTGCCTAAGGAAATCAGCTTGTATAGCTGGAACCCAAGAGAGTAATAACAGGAACAATATTTCAGCAGCTACACTGGAACTGATACTCAGAAGTGACTAGAAAATGGACATATGGAACCACCAGGTCATTGTATGTATAACATGGTAAGTTGAGGAACATAGTAGTTGAGGAACCTCCTAGAGAATAATTGATTCCCAGTTTCCAAGGCCAAACACAGTCAGGCACAGGTTTCATGCAGAGGTGTGGGTAGGTGGTCTTTTTGGAGCAAAATTACAAATGGTGGTGGATTGACACCAGACAGACAGTTCATCCTAATGACGGAAGTCTAGCCCAAGGACCTGGACTCGGTCCTGGAGCGTGAGCATGGAAGAGGGGCTGTTGGGCCTTGATCCCTTAGGGAATGGGTTTTAAATCTGTTTTCCCTGCTTCTCCTCTGGCACAGGACCTCACTGTGGATAAAATGGCTAAGTATGATATTTCACAGTTGTGTCTTTGTGTCCAGGGAGAGGGGACACAATACAACTCAGTTTATGGAGAAGAGAAAAAAGTTCTTCAAAACATCACCAAGCTGTGGTAGACCCTCCAGAACATAAACAAGAGCCTAAGGATAGTAGGGAGAAACAGAAGCCAGTGGAAGACAGGGCCATTTAGAGTGGCAGAGGCCAGAGGAAATGACAGATCAGAGGTGCAGAAAAGAAAGGAGGGCAGAGGTGTGCAGGAAGCTCAATGCAATTGAAGCCAGTGATAACTTTGATCCTGGACTAATTTGTTAGCATGAGTGAGCAATACCTCTTTCTGTGAACTTTCACTTCCCCACAAAATGTTGTATTCACTTTCCCTTAAATATATTATGTTACCCCCTTCTCTCTAAGATGTACTTGAAAAGGCATGTACTTTGGAGTCAAACAGATATGAATTTAAATTCTGACTCCATCGCTTTCCAGATTGTCATTTTGGATAAATCACATCGTTTCTCTATGCCTTAGTGTTCTCATCTGTGAAATGGATTAGCTAGATTTGTGAAAGTCATTTTGAGCAACGAGAATAAGAACACCAGGTATTGCTTTCTGAACACCTGCCAGGTGTTTCACATACATGATTATCTCAATCCATCTTTGTAACCGCACATTGAGATAAACATCTTTTTCCCTTATGGTAGATTAGGAAACAGCACCAGATGGGTTAAGAAATTAGCCCAAGGTAAGTGGCAGAACTAGGATTTTCAAAGTCAAGTTGAATCTGGCCTTAGTATCCATGCTGTTTCCGCTGTGTAGCACTGTCTTTCACAATGTCAAGTATAGTGTCTGAGAGAAGGTGTCTACAAAGCCTAAGCTTCCTTTTTTCGTCTCCCCTGCAATTCTCTTCCCTTTACCCTCCAGGTCTGGCCGGCACTCCACCTTCTTCCAGATCACCCTTGTCAAAGGTGATATTCTTTTTTTTCTTTTTAAGTTTATTTATTTTGAGAGAAAGGAAGCAAGTGAGGGAGTGGCAGAGAGCAAGGAAGTGAGAGAGTCCCAGGCAGGCTCCATGCTGCCAGCGCAGATCCTGACATGGATCTCAAACTCACACACAGTGGGATCAGGACCTGGGCCAAAATCAAGACTTGATCACTTAACTGACTGAACCACCCAGGGGCCCAGAAAATGATATTCTTTTAACGTCCATCAATGATGATCCATACAACTTGTAAGCTGCCTGATGATTTCTAATCTACAACCCATCTACTGATGCCACGTGAAGCTGCTTGAAGCTCTTATTGTGATGCCTGTTTCCTCTAGTGAATGCCTCTTTCTCACCCATCAGCTTGCAGACTTCCCATGCACGGCTCTTACTGCTTTCTGTGTTCTCTACCCCTGAGGCCTCCCTGGTGCCTTGCACACCCTGGCTGAACTAAATGTGTTTAGCTTCTCCTCAACTTGTGTATTAAGAGCTGTAGGTGGGAGGACCTGGAGCCTCTCCAGCTGCCTGACTCGGAGAGAACTGCCCCTGTTCAGGGGTCCCTCGTGCTCCCCTCTCCCCTGTAACATGTTCTCTGGTTTTCCTGCCTGGAGGCCCACAGTGACAGATCCCCTCACTTGTTTTCTGCCTCACAGGATTCACTGCTCAGACATACCCAGTAATAAATAACAACCTAGATGATTGTGTCTGGTAGCTAATTGACTGTGTAACATAGGCTACCAGCCTCTAGGGCAGCACAGCATGCTGCTTGTAATTAATCACCCTCATCCTAGCCTGACTACCCAGCTATGTCGAATCACAGAACAATTAGGCATTTTCTGAGTGGGTTTCCCTGCCTGGATCGGGGAGGTAGAAAACATCTTATTAATGCAGCTTTCTGTAGGTTCTCAGAACCATATTGATTCTATGGGAATCAGCGTTGTGCCAGACACTGTGGTAAATGCTCATAGGAGCTGGCAAGATGAGAGAGAAATAATCTGTGCCCTCCAGGACCACATAACTAAATTGAGGGTATAAACAAAATTGGGGTAAATATAATTTGAAAGATGTCATGTTTGGAATACAAACACATTCCTATGAGATTAGGGTGCATTTTGATTAAAAAATAGGTAACTCAGCAGCATGATGGACAGAATCACAATGAAGTACAGTGGTTTTTGTTAGCATCACCCATGAGAGCAATTAAAAAATATAGATTTACAAACTCTATCCAATACCTGTGGAATCTGAATCTCTGAAGGAAGATGAAGTCAGAAACCTCCATCTGGGTGTTTGAGAAATCCTGATGTGAACAAGGTTTAGGGCAGTTACCCAGCCCCATGTTCTGAAAGCTTTGAGCCCCTCCCATAAGGATGGGTCATGACAGCTCCCCAAACAATGAAACCCCTCTACCCCAGCCTGCCATTCCGTAGCTCTCTGAACCACACATGCATATCCCACACAAGCTGGGCTCCTTTGGAGCTGAATGAAGATCTAGTTAATTAGCTGCGTGTGCTGAACCTGGAAGGTGAGCTGGATTCTGAGGCTGAGGGGGCCATTTGAGAGCCATGCAAAATGAGGGAGGGAGAGAAATTGCTTCTATCTCTGAAAACTCTTTAGTTTCCAATCATAGTCCTTTATGAAAAGCTTATACTTTTTGCAGTAAGTCTCATGAGAATTTCTGTTTCCTTATAAGATGACTCCATCAATTAAAATTTGCTTGCTTTAGTTTCCCTTCCTCATAGGCAATATCGTTCATGGGGGAGAGAACCTCAACATTGAGGAGACTTCTGAGACCAGCTATTCCAACCTTCTGTCCCTGCAGACTGACTGTCCCCACTCAACTCTATGTGACATTGCTCAACATCATGTTTGGCAGAGTAGATGCTTAGAAAAACACCTGGGCCTTATTCCTTCTAAGAAAGGAAACTTAGTACCTCCACTCTGGATGCTCCACTCCACTCCACTTGTTACTGGGCCCAAATATTCCATCCTATAAATTTCTGTCATTGGAACGCCTCTCTGAAACCAAGCAGACTCATTCTATCCCCATTTCATCATAATAGTAAACAAGTATTCTAAGATAGCTCTCTACATCCTCCTTCTTCATCTCTTCTTTGGCCCAAATATCTTACTTTACTCAGCTGTTCCTTCCATGTCCTCTCCTCCATTTCCTTCATCATTCTGGTCTCTCTCAAACTGGTTACTCTAGTTTGCCAATGTTCCCCTTAAAGTACAATGTCTGAAGCTAGAAATCCCAAGGATGTCATCCCAATTACTGTCATCTCTGTGTGTTTTATATAGTCTTTCGAGGCAAGACAAATTTGCAGGTTCAGATGTTTGTATAGTCCTTTAGAATCTCCTTTGCCTTCCACAACAATCTTGTTTCCTTGTTGCATTTAATAGATTTATCTAGAATAAAGACTGGAGCAGTTAAATGTCTTGCCCAAAGTCATAAAAAGTGGTGGAGTCTGGTTGTTATGAGCTACACTGTATTCCTCCCAAGGACCAGCTATTGAAGTCCTGAGACCCAGTGTCTCAGAATGTGACTGAATTTGATGATAGGGCCTCTTTAAAGAGGTAATTAAGGTAAAATGAGGTCATATGACTGGGCCCTAATCCAATATGACTGGTGTCCTTATAAAAAGAGAAGATTAGGGCACAGGGAGCCTCAGAAGAGAGCAACAGTGCCAACATCTTGATCTTGGTCTCCAGAACGGTGAGGAATATATTTCTGTTATTTAAGTCACCCAGCCTGTGGCACTTTGATATCGCAGCCCAAGCAAACTAATGCACAGGCCTTGAACCTCATGCTTAGGTTTCAGTTGCCAAGACTTCTTAGCTTTAGTACAGTCTCCTGGCCAGGTTTCCTTGCTTGACTATCCTCTTCTCAGAGCATGTTGAGGGCACTAAAAAAGCCCAGCTAAAAACTATCCTGAACAGAGTCTTTCTGTGTTAATGTAAACAGGGCACACAGCCTCTGAGGGTTGATAAAGACAGAGCCTTTGGATTCAGGTCCAGACACAGGACAAACAAGGATAGGAGAAAGAGGGTGAACTGGGATAGCCAGACTTTGATGCTTTGGGGCCATCTGAGTCTTCCATGCTGGAACATGGGCCCAAACAGAGCTACAGCACCAAGGAGGATGCCAAGTCATAAAACATCTAGATCGTGAGCATGGGAAACAAGCTCTAGAGGTACAGGCAGTAGAGTGACATGGTTACACGTCAGCTCTGGAGTTTGTTTGCATTTGACCCTTGGCTCTACCAAACTGCTTGTTTGGGACCTCAGCTTTTGCATTTACAAAATGGGGAATACCTCTTTTATAGGGTTGTTTTAGGATTATATGAATAATGTATATGAGGTACTTTAGGACACTGCCTAGCACACATAGTTTTACTTATCTTGTACTTATATTACTTATCTTATACATATCTTGTATCCACTATGTGCCAGTGTTCTAAGCACTACAAATTCTCATGTCTACTTAAGGTGAGGGCAATTGTAATCCCCACTTTACAGGTAAAGAAAATGAGCCATAGAGAAGTTAAGTGATTTACTTAGGGTAAGTGACAGAATTGAGAAACAACCCTAAAATTGTTGGCTCTAGAGTCTATCTTCTAAACCACTAAACTACATGGCACTCAGAAAGTCATTGTTCTTGTAGTTAGATATGTAACCTATGAGCAAGTTCTATGGTCTCCCTGCACCCCAGTTTCCTTATCTGTGAATTGGAGATAGCACCAAGAAATGTTGTAAGATAATGCCTGAGGACAATATAATAGAGTATGTAAAACTCATACAGTAGTATTCAAAAGATGTTCTTTCTCTCTCTCTTCTCACTTCTTGAGACCCCCTTAAACTTCTTTCTGTGTTTATGGGACCTTCCCCAGCCCAAGGAGACAGAGACTGATCTAGCATAAAACCTGACTTGTCTCTAGTTGCTTATAGCTCAGCTTTACTGTCCAAAGGCTGTATTGTCTGTTCTTTGGCCCCTCAGACACTTTACTTCAATTTCGGGGGGTTACTGAGTATTATTCCACCCCTCTCTCAATCTGGAATGCCCCCAAGGCCCACTTTGGCAGGAAAACTCTTCTACTTCTAAAGGGTGTGTCTTCCCATTTACTGCATTTTTGTTTAGATGGGAAACTTCTGAAATGACTGGAATGCTCTTTAAAAACACTCTCAATTCTCATTTGTCTGCTCAAATTTTTCATCCTGCAGACACACCCAAATCTTTCAAAGTGGTTTTAATGTTGGCAATTTACAAAGGACCCCAGAGTCATTCACTGCCGCTTTTATGATTGTCCAGGCTTTCATGGAATGGTTTAGAGATTAAAACAATGTGCTAGTCATACCATTTGTTCTAGAGTTTACTAGTCTGGTCTGATCTGAGAAGAGAGAGGGCTAACTGATTTGGGGCAGATTTGGGGCATGACTATATTACATATACAAATTCATTTACAGGCACATCTCCTCATTTCCCTTCCCATCTACTTCCTCCAAGCAATCAATAGCTGGAAAGACCAGGATTCTAGTTCTTTTGTTTTCCTTATAAGTTCAGTGATGATTTAAATTAGGAGTCAGCAAATGTTTTCTATAAGGGGCTAGACATTAAATTTTTAGGGTTTATGGGCCAGATGTTCTGTGTCTCAACTACTCAACTCTACTGTTGTTAGCAAAAGCAGCCATAGATAATACATAAATGATTAGGCATCAATGGGTTCCCAAAAAAATTTATTTGAAACAATAGGCAACAGGGGCACCTGGGTGGCTCAGTCAGCCAAGCGTCTGACTCTTGGTTTTGTCTCTGGTCATGATCTCACAGTTGGTGGGTTTGAGCCCTGCATTGGGCTCTGCACTGACAGCTTCAGAGCCCACTTGGGATTCTCTGTCTCCCTCTCTTTCTGCCACTCTCCCCATTTGCTCTCTATCTCTCTCTTTCAAAATAAATAAATGAGCATGTAAAAAAGAAATAAATAAATATTAGGCAGGATGGATGTGGGTAGGTGACATTTAATTGAAAAAATAGTGAAAAGCACCTTCACTGCAGAAAGTTTACAAAAGGACAGACGTGCGTCCCAAGAAGCAGCAGTTTTTTGTCGTGGTTAATCGAGTCAGCCTGCTCTTACCAGGGTTGTGGGACCTCCTTCAGCAAGTAACTTCCATGTCTTCAGACACCAGCTGCTTTAGCTGTAAAATAGGAATAATCATACTATATTCCTCATGGTGCTGATGCGAGAGATGAACAAGATGATTAAGGTGAGAACTGGAAACCTAGTAAGCACTTTGTATTTGTTAGCAGTCACAGCGAGGCCACAGGGACTTCGCTGTGCGCAAATGACCTTGGACTTGGAGGCCCATCTTTGCCCCTGATAGCCTGAGGCAGAGGGTGGTTACTGTGCTCAGCTCCATCTGTAACAGTCCTGTCTTACTAGGATATTGTCTTGGGCACTTCAGGCTGCTGTAACAAATATTCCATAGACTGGTGGCTTATAAACAACAGAAATTTATTTCTAACAGTTCTGGGGGCTGGAAGTCTAAGACCAGGGTGCCAGTGTGGTCAGGTGCTGGAGAGGGTGCTCCTCCAGCCTATAGCCTGAGGCTTCTTACTGTGTTCTCACATGTAGAAGGAGGCCAAGGTTGCTCTCTGGGGCTCTTTGTAAGCAATTGAACACATTGGTGGGGACTCTACCGTCATTACCCGATCTCCTCCTAAAGTCCCACTCCCTAGGACCAACCACACTAGGAGCAAGGATTTTAACACAGGCATTTTGCAGGGACATAGATATTCAGTCCATACAGAGCTATGAGGAATTAATAAGTAAATACATGCAAAATCCTTAGACGAGAACCTGGTATACTGTAATTGTTCCCAACACTACGTCTTAAAAATCCCTAGTATGTTATTGAGAAATCACTATTCCATACCCTGAGGTAATCACTGTCAACACTTTGGAATATTTCCTTTTAGCAATTTTATATAGTTATCACCACACTATTGTTGTATGCATAATTTATTTTCCTTATTTGATGTTATATGTTATCATGTTCCCATTTTATTAAAAGCCTTTTGCTAAAAGACCATTTTATTTGCTCTGTAACAGTCTATAGAGTGGGTTTGCCTTAATTTCCTAAATCTTTGCCCTAGGCTTGAGCATGCTGGTGGTTTCCATTTATTATTATCTTAAATAATATTGCTACAAATGTCTTGGGCACACAGCTTTTTGTAGATTTTTGGGTTCTCTCCTCAGGACTGTTTCCCCAAAGTGAAACTACTGGGTAAAAGAATATGCATATTTTTAAGTTGCTGTATATGTGTGCTCAAATTACTTTCCAAAATGAATGCACTAATTTACAGTACTGCCATAGCATGTACATTCACCAGACATCAATTTCCTCATCTGTCAAGTGAGGGTGCTGAAACTAGCAGGGTCTACTTTATACAATTACTGTGATATTCCAAGTGTGTATAGACATGCTTTTGAAACTGCCATGAAATCTATTCCTGTAGTCATTTCTCATTGGTGACAGCATCTGATTAGGCCAAGTGACATTGACAGCATCTGATTAAACCAAACATGATCCTCTTCTGGGCAGCTGAGCCTACCTGTGGTGCAAACCATGGTGGTCACATCTGATTCAATTAAGATGGCAGGACATTGCGGCCCTGACCAGCCTTTCAGCACTAACTGCAGTGAGCGGCCATTGCCAATGTTTCATGACTTGATTGCTGTCTTGACTTAGGCTTCCCAAAGAGGAACACTGCTCACTTAATAATGGTGTATAACCTTTTTCCAAATGGGAAACAAATTAACACAATGGTCTGGAATAAGCACCTTCTCCACTTCTGTATTTATGGATGCTTATGAGTTTTGCATACTCTATCATGTGTCAATACACAAATCACCATCACATCAGCCAAAGTACTCATAGAAGCACCAAACTTTGAACAAGGAGACCTATGCTTGGGTCCCACAACTATGACTACTTTGTTTGACTTTGAGCAAGTTGCTTCTTTTCGCTGAGCTTCATTTTCATGACATTTAAACGAAGGATATTCATACTATCCTTACAGAATTCTTGGGACACTTAATTAAGGTTGTATATGTCAAAGCACAAATTAAAAATTTAGAAAACTGCCACATAATAGATGTTCAATAAAGGGTAATAAAATAGAAGTATGTCAAAGCATCTAGTATACTGCATATTATTTAGCAGTTCAAAATTATTTGCTGATGCTCTTTCTGGAGTAATCATTTGTCTTTGGACCCAGAACTTTGTTCACTTGTCTACTCTTTCAGGAAACATTTCTGGAATCCTCCTCCAACCCCTACTTCAGAAAGAATTGTCCTGGTTGATAGATGCAACATTATTTTTTAAACAATTTGGGTTTTTTGGTTAAGGTAAATTTGGTTTTGGGTGGTATTTTTTTGTAACACATAATGCTGTAATAAACATGATAAAAATCTTTTGCATGAAGCTTTCTCCATATTAAAGAACTTCTTTTTTCCTTGATCATTTGGGATAGATTGCCCAAGGTGGAACTAATGGGATAATTTGGATGTCCACTTTTAAAACTTTGGCTATATATTTTCAAATTGCTTTCTAGAAAGTCTCTACTAATTTTCACTCATCTATCACTTGTGTGCCTAGAATTTCATCTGGCCCTAATATATAAACTACCTATATATATAATTTATAATACCAGTAGCACTATATCATACTTTTATTATATGTTTTCCCCCATGCAGTTGGGAGCTCTTGGGGCCAGATTTTTTGTAATTTGTTGAAATGTGATGAATGAATGAGAAGGAAGGAAGCAAGCAAGGAAGAGAGGGAGGGAGAGGAAGGAGGGAGGAAAGAACAAAGGAAAGAAAGAAGGGAAAAAGAAAGTAAGAGAAATAAAGAAAAGACCAAGAGAGATACAAGGAAAGAGATAAAGAGAGACCAAGAGAGAGGGGAGATAAATAAGAAAAGGAGAAGGAAAAGCAGACCTAGAAGACTGCAGAATGCAGAAGAATTAAGCATGGAAAGGAAAGAGTTTCTGGCCTTTGCTGACAGCACTAATTAGAGAGGCCTATAGAGCACTTTTCCTCGAAGAGAGGAAGGGCAACATGTCACATACCATAAGGTGCATATACATGAGTAAATAAATTGCCAACCAATACATTTTTAAAGGGAGCCCATTACGTTTATTTATTGAAGCTTTCAAGTGTTACCTTGGATCCTGCAATGAAGTAAATTATTAAGCATCTCTGTTTCTACTCTGAAAAATATCATGGCTTCTTTTGAGCTTTGTTTCTATTTCTACTCTGAGTCATTCTTTTGGGGCACTTAGAGCAATTCTTTATATTTATCACTTGAGCTCCTCTTAAGCAAGTGCCAGAGACTATCCACTCCCAGTGTCCACAGGAACCCTGGGGCATACAAACTCTCAGAGTCTGGTTAATACGAACGTTGAACATCAACGTAATATTTATCACCTTTGTTTTCCTGTGGCCCCTTTCCCTTTTCTCCCTGTTCCCCTGTTTGATTACCAACTTCTCCCAGTTTCTCCTCCAAGAAGATTTGTTTTCTTCTCAAAACCAGACATTGGAAATAGCTGACCTGGAGTTTGAAGGCAACAGGAGTTATCAGTCATATGACCGCTTCCCTAACCTGCAGAGATTTCACTTTCAAAGTGAAGGCAAAAATAACTACACGACTCAGTCAAATGAAAGCAAATGAAAGGGCTAGAAAATTAGAAAAGGTTCCAATTCTATTTTTATAAATGCTCTTGCTCATTGATTTCAGTGAATTCAAGTTTACTTTCCAATTCTATCATCCCCAGCTCCCCTGCGTGGAACTCTGCAGGGAAGGAGAGTGGGCTTCAAAGCCACGCAGCTGCTTCAGAGCCTGGCTTCAGCACTTTGGTGCAGGATGTCTGTGGGCAAGGGACTCCGCCCCTCCAGAGCTCAGCTCCCTCAAATGCAAAAAGGGGATATTAGCAGGACTTATCTCATTAGACTATAAGGAGGCTGAAAGAGTGCATGTGTCAAATCATAGCGTACGGCCTCACTTTTCCCTATGTACTGATACTTCTATGCATAGAGAATTCTGTCCATCCTTCAAGACACAGTTCAAATGCCACCTCCCGAGTGAATTGTTCCCTGACCCACCTCTGACATATCATTAGTTACCTGCACATCTCACATGTCACCTACTCAGCCCCAGAGTTCTCTGTGTCCTAGGCCCCAACACCTATTATTTTTAATCCAGAGTGATGGAAACATGAGTCCATCCATAGATCAATGTTCCTAGTCTAACCAACTCATTTCACAGAGCAGCAGCACTTAAGAACTTGAAAGGCAAAGCATGTTAATGCTCTCAATGGGGAGGCAGGTGACCATTTATCAAATATGAGACCTGACATCTTATTTTCTCTGCTTGGGTGCTGCTACGGTGATCTTTTTGATGGACCTAGGCTTTATCCCCTCCACTAGAGTATAAGCCTTTTGAGAGCAGAGATCAAATCCTATGCTTCCTGACCTCTCCCGTTAGTAGCTGGCATAGTGTTTGCAGTAAATTTATTAAGTGCATTTCAACCCAATTTCTCGAGATATGTGATATGTCAGAGAAAAAGTACTTGTTAAGCAAGGAGGCAAACTTGTATGCAATGCATAGGATTTATTCAGGAAGACAATCACAGCACTTGTCATAACATGAAAACAACTTCAGGCAAACGTTTCCATTGAAGGTAAGGCTACATTGCCTTTTCATTCATATCTTCAACTAGCAAATACAGAGTGATAGCCTATTACTATACAGGTCTTGGCTGTCAAAAGCTTACACTCAAGGTGAAGAGGAAAAGTCTCTAGACCCACAAAAATGATCCTGGCAACAGTCCCTAGATTAATGAAAATGAGATGCGGCTTTTGGGCTTGATAAATGGTATGACTCATCTCAGATTAGGTTGGGTTCTCATTAGCTGGTCACAAGTCTGTGTCCCTCATTCATCTAGGAGCTATTCAAGGGCAAGAGCCATGCATTAATCAAGTTTCTACTGCAGTGTGTAGAACAGTGCTTGGCATTCATTCATTCATAGATTCATTCACTCACCACATTTTTAATAAGCGTCTACTATGTGCCAGGCATAGTAGGTGTCCTTAGCTGAACTCCTCCAAGGCCTCTGTCCTCCTAAAGCACATCAAGGTCTATTTCAAATGAATGTCATTTTAATTTAATCCAATTAATCAACACATTCTAAATATCCCCTGCTATGTATTGGGCATTAGGGATGCAACAAATCAGATGAACACAATTCTTACCCTCAAAAGCCTTTCAGTTTACAGGCATCTGGGTAGCTCAGTTGGTTGGGCATCAGACTCTTGATTTCAGCTTAGGTCGTGATCTCATGGTTCATGGGTTTGATGCCAGTGTTGGGCTTTGCACTGTCAGGGCAGAGCATGCCTGGGATTTTTCTCTCTCTTCGTCTCTCTCTCTCTCTCTGTGCCCGTCACACTTCACTCTCTCTCTCTCTCTCACCCTCTCTCTATCAAGGTAAATAAATAAACATTTTTTTTTTAAAAAAGGGTTTCAGTCTAGCATGAGAAGATAGGCACCAATGAACAAAAGATATTCTAGGGGATATCTGCATTTACACACTCAAACCCAACTGTCCTTTCCCTGGTCCCTCTCACAACTTGTTCTACTGTGTGACTCATTTCAGTTTATGCCTCTCCTGTTCCCTCCAGCCTGACCTACCTTCTGGCCTTCATATACCAGCACTCTCCCCGAATCCCTCTCGGTTTGCCAAACTACTACAAGCAGTCTGAGCAGTCTTTCAGGTAAACAAGTCAGTTCAACTTGGCTCTGAAGGCCTCACCCACTCACTTGCCCCCAGGGTGTGGCCCCCAAGCTTGCCTACAAAGCAGCACGTAGTAGAACACACACTCTGGAGCTGCTAAATGAAGGCATGAATGAAGAGGCAGTGTAACTTTTTTGTGAGCCGAGAGGTTTGCCAGGGGTCAGCCTTCATGTTATGATAAGTCTAAGTGCCGCTATTGTCTTCCTGGCTATAGAGCCCTTCTAAGCACTCGTGCGTGAGGGGGAGGAGTGCTTAAAAAACCATTTTAATTAGGCAATTATGACAATTAAATATTTGAGACTCGGGGCTCCTAATCCTTATTTGATTTCCACTTTAATTTTCTAATAATGCACCTCTCTGTTCTCATTGTAATCTTCACCTTTGAATTTGTGTGGAATTCATTTGCTGGGGATAATTGCTTCTCCATGAGGCTCTCTCTTGTCACGTTCACAATGATCTAACAGTGAGGGGAGGGGAGACATAAACTTACAGTCATGAGGACAGTTTTTTAAAGTCTGGTGAATACAAGCTTTCTCATTATGTCCCATTAGAGACAATGAAATAAAGAAACCACAAGAGGAAAGGACAGCTCTGGACATTCTGATCAGGGATTATGTCAGCAGCTTTCCTCTTTGTCAAAGTCTCTGAACTCAAGATGGAACTAGGAGAGGCCAAGAAGAGGAGAGATGGAAACAAACACTTATTGAATACCTACTAAGTGTCAGGCTCTGCGCTGGACATTTTGCACGCACACCTCATTGGGTTGTCATAACAATCCAGAAAGGTAGCTCTTGTTTTCCATATTGTACAAAGAAGGCTCCAAGAGCGTCTTGTCCAAAACGATTCGGCCAATCTAGATGGTGTTTTTGGAATTCAAAGGAGAATCACTGTTACTACTATTCTCTATTAGAACAGGGTCTTGGGACCCCATAGGCACGTGAAGCACTAGGAAGTAGCAATCTGATACTGAGACAAAGGCCAGGCCTCAGACTGGGCAGCAGTTGGAGTTGGGCACCACAGGCCTCTTGCACCTGTAGAGTAGTGTAGGCTCGCCTGCAGCATAGGCCGGGAGGCAGAGCAGGAGCTGAACACTACAGGAACTGGAGGGAGTAAGGGAAGACAATATCTGGTGCCCAGAGGGGAATCTTGGGGTCCCAGGCACCCTAAGGAGCAGGGACTCCAGCCATGGTATGGAATGAGGCTATAAGACAGGGATCTGGGTATTAAGACTCTAGGATTCGAGGAAAGGTTTGGTTTCAGGAGCAAGGCCTTAATTCAATCTGTTGGTCCCCTGCTGACTGGCTGTCACCTGGGCTTCAGGTATGGGGCTGGGTCTGAGGATACAGCAGTAAACAAGACAGAATGGCTGCCCTCAAAAAGCTCCAGGATTAGGAGGCGGGAGAGTCAGGCATATTAACAAATTTCTGTAAAAATATGATAAATAACTCTCATAGAAACTTATATATCAAAAGCCTCAGGAAGAACGAGAGGAGCAGTGGCTGGAATCACCAGCAATTAGTTGTTAGAACTAGGACATTAAAGTCAGAGACTGATGAGTAGCCGAGTTGCCAAACACTGCATTGAGCTCCTTAAAATCACCCCTCCCTGCTTCAGCTGGAAACAGGCCTGCAGGTAGGAGAGCTGAAGCCCTAAGCTGGGGGAGTAGGAGCTGGGGGGGAATGAGAATGATGGGGTGGCAGCTGGTCTTGGTAGGTGACCCTCCGTCCCCCACACTCTTCTCTAATAATGCTTCTACAAATGCCCTCACGCCTACTTGGCTACATCCATTCCTCCTACAAATACCATGGCAGAGGTGAGGCCTTTGATCTTCACAGAGCTCTCAGTGCCCATTGTGACTGGAGCACTGAAAATATTTACAAAGCCACCAGATTGATGGCTCCATGTCAGGTCCCGCTCAGATCAAATATGGGATGTCGGCTTTGTAAATCACCATGTGTAGCGCAAGGAATGGACAAGAAGCCTGCATGACATCAAAGACATTTCCTGTGTCTGCAAATCATGTGTGTTTTCTGTAGTACAGGATATGATGGTAGCAATAAACACATGCACAAGCAGATGTGTGTGTGCATGTATTTCATAGATGTGCGACCACATATTTGGGCCCCCAGCTACACCTTTGCACTCACGTGCTCATTATTTCAGATACACACAAGCACACACACAGACACATGTAAATGCAGTCCCAGTGATCCCAATTGTTACTGTGGCGTTTGGCTGGGACTGACAGTTTGAAGTCCATCCTAAACCCAGCAGCAATCTTCACTCAAATGCCGTGTTCAGTGCAACTTTAAAAGCACAGCAGGCTCATTACAATGCTATTACCTGTCGAGATGGGTGTGATTAGCCCAGCCACAGGGGCAGTGGAGCCTGCCTGCCTGTCTACAGCGGCCCGCCCAACACCTCCTTAGAGGAAACGGGCGGCGCTGTGTCTCCACACCTGAGATCAATCGTTCCCTAACTGCCCTCCTGTTTTAACATCTGAACTCCACTAATCTGTGCATTTGGGGCAAGAGCCTTAAACTTAATTCCAGGACCCCTGAGTTCTATCCTTTCTTGTGTCCCGGCCTTGCTTTTTGGTCTTGATGGGCCACTTCCTATCCCAACACTGCCTGATCTATAAAATCAGGTCCAGATCTACAACTGGTCTAGATTTAAACTCTCTGTTCACCAAAACTACTGAGGAATTTATAGAACTAAGTAAAATATGGATTCTAGGGCTCCAGACCTCCTAAGTCCAAATCTCTCTGAGCAGGACCCAGGAATATACAGTTTCACAAGTTCCCAAAGAGATTCTCATACAGGTCTGTGAGATAGGGTTTAGGAATACAGGAGTATATGTTTCTAAAACCCCTTTTCAGCTGCCTTAGATTTTCAAAATGCAGCCCCCCTCAGCCAAATGCTTTCCACTAACATGAGAGCATGTCTATGGGGTTTTCTTGAGATGCTCTATATTAGTTATTTATTACTGCATAACAAATGATCCCCAAACTTGGTGGTTTAAAACTACACTCAGCATTTATTATCGCTCATGGTTTCTGTGAGTCAAGAATTCGAGTATGGCTTGGTGGGTGGTTCTGGCTCAAGGGCTGTGATGAAGTTACAGCCAAGATGTGGGCTATAGTCATCTGAAGACTTGACTGGGGCTGGAGGATTCACTTCCAAGATGGCACCCTCACATGGCTGGCATCTTAGTGCTGGTTGAGGGCAAAAAGCCTTAGCTCCTCTCAACATGGTCCATTCCAGAGGGCTGCTTGAGTGTTCTTATCATATGGTAGCCAACATCCTTAAGAACAAGTGATCCAAGAGGCCAAAGTGGAAGCCATGATGCCTTTGGAAGTCACACTTTATACCTCTGCAACAATCGATTGGTCACACAAATCATCTCTGGTTCAATGCAGAAGGAGATGACACAAGAGTTCTGAATACTATGAGGGCCACTAGGGTCTGTCATGGGGGCTTTATGAGGAAGGAGTAAAGGTAAGAAGTAAATGAAGTAAAGACCAGACCTTAGATTAAAGACATGTGGACATCATACACTAATGGCACTAAAAAGACACCCATGGGGTAACCTACCCAGCTTTGCTCTGAGCTCAAATATCCTCACATCTTTCACAGATTTGCTTAAGAGATGACACAGAAGTCCCTAAATTGTGTTTATCTGCCTTTTGACTTTATTTACACTTCTGGGAGGACAGGGCCTCCTGTCTGTAAACACTGGCCTTGTTAGAGGCTTGTTCTGTACCCTCCCCTAAAACTGTAGGCATCAACACTGAACCAGAGATACCAGCCCAGAAAGGGAACACAAACATTGTCTCTATTTCCCCTACTCTTTTGTCAATCTTTTGCACTTCCCTGGTCTTACCTAGAGATTTTGCCCTGGGGCCCTTATTAGGTTAAATATTTGATTTAACCTTCATAATAACCTTGACAGCTGGATATCTTCATCTTCACTTATGGGCAAGGAAACTGAGACTCAGAGAGATTATGTGACTTTACATAGTCACACAGCCTTTCAGAGGTGGAATTCCAGGCAGCTTGGTTGCAAGCCCCTGGAAGAGGTGACTAAGTCTGAAACAAGGCTTTCAGCTGCCTTGGCATCAGCAGACCACCCACCCAGCAGCAGAAGGGAGCACCAATGTCTCCCCCACGGGGAGGTTCACCAGAAGCCTCTCCAGGGCCACAGGTCATAGGTAAGGAAGTGGTTTGGAGTTCCTCCAGGGTAGTGGGGCTCCCTACACAAGCTGGCCCCCTGATCTGGTGGGTCCTCAGTCACCCAGCTTTGAGGGGCCAGGGCAGAGGTCATGCCCTCTTGAAACCAGAGAGCCCTGCTCTGCTGGGGCCACGTGTGTCAATGTGCTAATGTTTCATGATTGCGACTCAGTCTCTCACTTTGACACAACATCCCAGAGCAATCATTGCAAAGCGATACCTGCCGGCTGCTCTCCGATTATTTTACAGCCCTCCCTGGCTCCAGCTGCACCAGCCTCTCCTCTCTGGTTTCTTTTCCCTCTCTGTTTCTGGCAAGTGGAGGGAGCTTAGGACAGAGAGGTCGGAAAGGGGGAGGGAATTAGTATCTCTTTCTGTCACCCCCTGGCTTCTCCAGCCTGCGTCCCTTCTCAGATGCAGCAGCCCTGGTAGGGAGAGGCAGCGAGTACTTAACCTGTACCTATATGGTGCCAGGCATTGTGTTGGCTGCCTGGCACATATATGGTACATCAAATCCCCACGGCAGCCCTAAAATACGGCTGGGGAAGGGATATGGTTGTTCACTGTATGCCCCAAAGAGAAGGAAGGCTCAGGCTGACAAGCTCAAGGAGGCCCTAGAGATCACTCTTTTCCAGTCTTCACTTGTCAGTGGTTGCTGGGAGTCTCTTCTCCCAAAGTCACATGGCTTCAGAGCTGCACAGCCAGGCTGAGAAGCCAGTTTTTCTTTCCCTTGGCTCAGGGTCTTTCTGATACCCCAGGCTACTTGGCATCAACCCTGTCATTAGAATCATATCTGTGGAGAACAGTGAGGAAAGTTAAGGGAGGCAGGGCTATGTGGAGTAAATTTATGAAAAATTTATTTGAACATATATTAGAAAAAGCAACTGGCACATCAAACCTATGATTATTTTGGAGTTTGGGTTTAAGATGAGGCAATATGTATTAAAGTGAATAAAGGAGGTAGAGGTTCGTTTGAAAAAAAATATTAAGCTCTAAGGTCATTGTGTGAGGACATGGAAAAAAATCATGAAAATAGCAAACAAATAACTTGAAGTTAAGAAAATGCCAGGGCATGGGATTGGAGCCACACGACTTGGACGCAAATCCCAACTGTGTACCAGCTGCCTGATCTGGGGAAAATCTAACCTCTATTTCCACTTCTATAAAATGAAAACAGTAGCAGAATTATCGTGAGACCCAGACTGCATAAGGCACATCAGTCCTACAGAATTGCTCTCTTTTCAGCAGTGTGCTAAGGGCCAATTTGAGGTGGGTACTCAGGGTTCAGGGTACAGTGGGTCTCTGGAATGTCAAGTTTGCACTTGATATAACGTGAACTGTGGGAACCATAGAGGTGGTGATGGGGCTGATTCTGAGTTGATCTGGTTGCCATGGAGCTGATGGAAGATGACTCAGGAAGCATGCATGGATAGAGCAAGATGGGTCCCAGAAAGCCAGCAAGTGGGCGTGGCCCTCATCTAGAGAGAGAAAGTGAGCATCTGGACTGTGATATACACAGGCCTGGGGAAGGATTCAGCCAAGGGTAGGGTGGAGATGGCAGCAATGGGGCAGCCACAGGGTGGAGACCTCCATGTGGGTAAGTGAGGCAAAGACACCACGTGCCTAACCTGACCTTGGGAAAGACAGCCCTCCTGGCAGCCAATGCCTTGCGCAAGAGCAGACCATATAGTGTTATGCTGAAGAGCAAGAGATCTGAGGTCAGACTGCCTGGATTCAAACCCTGGGCCACCTTCTTTGAGTGTTGGCTTCTTTACCTATAATATGGGAGAATAATTCTACCTACTTTGTAGGGTTGTTCTAAATATTAAGTGGGGTGATGCATGGGAAATATACAGTGCACGGCATATATTTATTAAGTATTCTACAAGTGTCATCTCTGTTTTTTTTTTACCAGTACCTAGCACCAGTACCTAGCTCCTGGCAAATAGGAGACACTTAGTAAATTGTGTTTAACGAGTATCTAAGTTAACTCTTCACCATCGAGCACATCAGGCCTCAGCCTTGCTTAGGCAGAAGTGCTACCTGCTGCATTTGACTAGAGAAGACAATGAAACTGACCAGGATGACCCAGAGCCTGAGACAAAATGCGCCCCAGGGTCTCAACCATATCTTCTCTGGGATGCCTTCTAGAAAACTGGACATCCTGCTTTTATGGAATCACAGGTTCTTAGAGGGGGTCAGGATCCTTAGAGCTGCTGTTGTCAACCACTCATCAAACAGATGGAGTTCAGAGAAGCTTGTGACTTACAGGGAATCAGTGACAGAGCAAGAACAAGGACCTGGATTGTTCACTCTTAGCCAGAACTCTTTAAAAAATGCCAAATGGCCTTCTTTCCAGGTGTCATCTGCTCCAGAGAGCTGGATTCAGGCCTGGATCCCTCCCTCTAGTAGCCACAGACAGCTGGAGTTCCTCCTTCCCTGGATCCTTCCAGCAGGAAGCCTTGTTTGTTTTCTGATTTTGAATAGACTGGACATCCTAGTCACAGACCTCAGAGGGCTTAGGGAGGAGAGAGAGTGTTTTGCAAATGGAAAATACAAATCCAGCCCCAGCAGGAAGCAAGTGCATGCTGCTTGCCCTTGTTCTATGGGGAAAGGACGGGAATAAAAGACATGGGTTGCACCTGCAGAAAGAACCTAGTTAGATGCCTGGCAGGTCCTGGATCTGACAGCCCTGACTGGGGATGTGGGGGGTGGGGGAGAGGCTTGGGAGAAGGGGAAGCTGCAGCCAATAAGACCAAAAGTATGGTAATAAGATGATACATTTTAATATTTATTAAGATTCCTCAGCACCACTCTCCATAATAACTTGGTCTAGGATGGGAGTGAGAGCCTGCATTTTTATCAGTCACTCTGGTTAATTCTGATCACCTGTTCTGCAGACCATTCTTTGAGAAATATAAGAATTTGGGGCACCTGCGTGGCTCAGTCTGTTAAACATCCAGCTCTTGGTTTTGGCTCGGGTCATGATCTCATGGTTTGTGAATTCCAGCCCCACACTGAGTTCCACACTGACAATGCAGAGCCTGGTTGACTCTATCTCCCTCTCTATCTCCCTCTCTCTCTCTCTGCACCCCCCACTCAAAAATAAGTAAATATTGAAAAAGAAAGGAACACAAGAATTTGAGTAGGTTCTGACTTTGCTACTTATTTACTGTATGACCTTAGGCATGTTATTTAATTTCTGTGAGCATAAAATTTCTCACCTGTAAAATTGCTACAGCAGTAATACATTTCTAGGAGGGCTGTTGTGAAGGTAACCTAGCAAAACTTGAAGGACTTAGCACAGGTACTAGTATGTTGGAGTTCCTCAAAAATGGTATTTAATCATGTAACAAGTGACAATTTTGTTTTCCACAAATTCTCCAGGAGAACTACCCGTTGAGAAATAGTCAAAAAAAGAAAAGAACTAAGCTTCCCAGAAGATTATATGTTTTCCTTGGGGCATGAGCAAAAAGCTGATGATCCAGAGCTGCGAAATCTCTTGACTGCATGGAAAGGCGTCTCCACTTCTGGGAGAAGGGTGGCATGGGCATCAGGGAGAGGCCTGAGAGAAAAAAAAATTGTAAACTGGGAAAAAGAGAGGAAACTGGAATGATTTTAGGGTATGAATAAATTAGGAAAGAGAAACAAAAGGATTTTAAAAAATCTATGTGAGTTATAAGATGGGACCCATTTAGTATTTTTTGGAAAAAAAAACTAAAAATCAAAATGCATTTATACTTATTTTTGGCTCTGGACTGTACTCTTTTGTATATGACTTGAGGCATAGACTGGACCATATGGGCTCCCAGCTATATAAGGTTATATTACCTTCCTTGAAGCACTTGCCACATATTCTTCACTAAGCTGTGAATCTGTTAGAGATCTCTGCTTGGAAGCTTCTTGGATAAAATACTTCCTGAAGTCTATCCATGAGCCCCACAGAGAAGACATAGGCTTAGCTCAAATTCTTCCTCCAAATACATGGAGGATTTTCATAAAGCATCTATTGTGTAGGTATTTTTGCCAATCCTCTGGGCTGATCCAGAGGAAAATAATAAGGATTTAGCTGCAATAGTATAAGAATGAGTTCAAAATGCAATTCAGTGTAGAGGTTAAAAACACAGCTCTGGAGATAGATTGTTGGGGTTCCTCTCCATTCTCCACCAGTAATCAAATGACCTTGGGAAAGCTTCTTAATCTGTGTAACTCAGTGGTCTTCTCTGTAAAATGGAATAATATTAGTACCTACCTTGTAGTGTTCCTGTGATGACTAAATGAGTAAATATTTCTATAGTACTTAGAATAGTACCTGAAACACAGTAAGCATTGTATTAGTGTTAGATATTAATTTAGTTGATTGTCAATGAGAGGAAACCATGAGATAAGATTTCAATGGATGTTCCATTGCTCCAAGAAATGAAAGGGAGTGATTTAGACCAGGGTTTGGCAAACCTTTGCCACATACCCAAGGATGCAATTAAAATATTACTGGTCCATAATGGCCAGATCTGTGGAGAGGGACCTACATAATCCCAACTTTATGTGCACGACTTAGCCAGGCTGATGGCAGGTCGAAAGAAGGAGGCTCCTACACCCTGTGCCCAAGACTGTGTTTACTCCTACTTCATGTCTTTTTTTTTTCTTAAATAGTTTATTACCTACTTCATGCCTTTAAATGAAGTAATAGACCTATACCTTAATTAGCCAGCAGCCAGAAAAAAATAGTTAGAAGTCCCCAGGCTTTGTTTCCACTCTGTCTTACTCCATACTCTGTTCATGTTCTACCCAACCTGTAACTGTGTTTTTCTACTCTGTTTCCAGCTTTGCTTTATTCTCTTAGAATTTAGCCTCCACCATTCAGACAACTCAAAAGTGGTCTTTTGCTCATTTGACATTTCCTCATATGCCTGGATGTCTTGTTAACATGCTCTCTTAACCCTTGAGCATCAAAATTTGCTGAGGTCTACACAGTCCCCCTAAATGGAAACCAAACATCCACTAACACTTCCCTCACTCCAAGTTTAAGGGAGGAAAATGAGAACCACTTTGGAAAGTCACCTGCTCCCCAAATGAGATGTCTACTTGTCTTAAGATCCTAGGTAGGACTGGGTGTGTCCTGTTGGCTCCAGGATTGGGTGGAATGCATACTGAGGCTCTATCACCACTGCCTAGCACTGAGCCTTTGCTACATGCCGCCCACTCCAAAGAACCCCCAGACATAGTGTTAAGTCCATTCACAAACTGTGGTGCCTGCCCTCCAGGAACTCAGGTTCAGAGAGTTTGTGATCCAAGTGGTCTCCCTGCTAAGTGGTCTTGGGCAAGTCACAGAAGCTCTTTGCATCTAACATTCCCCCAGGTGAGCACTTCCCATTGTTCAGTTGCTGCTGTCAAAGAGAACTGCCAAAACCAGTACTCCCATAAATGCCTCTTTGAGGTGAACACCTGGCATTACAGGATGTGAGGGCATCTCAGTTCATTCCAGGATTGGGTGGACTCCAAGCCCTCATTAACTCCTTTCTAGATGGGTTCCAAGATGCTGGAAACATGCTTTAATTTGACTGGGGCTGACATCTATCCACAGCTGCTCCCAGAAGGGTGACTCTTCGTTGAATAGCTCCTCCACTTCCCCCAGCTCTGGGTTTGCAAACAGCACTGAGGGGACTCAGAAGTGGTTCCTTTTAACAACACTATGTGTAGAGCTGGGTGGGAGTAGAAAAGTTGCTAACAAGCAGTTCACTTGGCCCCATCCCAAGTCCCGGAACTCCAAAGGTAAAGCCAAAACGGAGGGCTGTTTTCTCTGTTACAGAAAGCAAATATTGTAACCAGGGCCTGCTCTCCATGGCAGTTACAACTTGTTTGACATTTGAGTTAGTGGTGCTGAAAAGAGGAAAATCCACCCTGGAGGAAGGAATGCTGTTTCCGTGGCTAATTGACTGGCTGACACCTCCCCACCCCTGGTTTCCTCCCCCGCGGGCTGCCAGGCAGCGGGTTATTTGCCACGGATGATGGCCTCAACAATTTATTGCACAGGCCGGAGGAATGCCAGGCTGCCAATTCTGCAGCATGTTCGCTGTGGTTTAGGGGAGCCATTCTCCAACTCTCAGTGGGCACATTCGTTTGCTAGCAGAAGGTTATCCAATTGCAAAACTGGTACAATTCTAAGTAGGCTTTTCAGACTGGTACCAAAGGGGGCTCTGAGCATTTGCAGGGGAAAGGCATGGATGGCACGGTTGTGCTTTCTCGTCTTCTTAGGTGACATGTCGTCAGAGGACTTGTTGGCCCAAGTGAAAGGCCACCATGGGAGCCTGTCTCTTGCCCTGGAGGCATCAGCCATCCTTCTCAGCTCTGGTAGGGCTTGTTCAGTGGGACCCTCTACCAATTAGTAGGTCCAGCAGCAATTCCAGTAAAAAAACTGGAAGTCACTTGGCTTCTCTAACTTCACCTGCATTCGAGTTAGCTAAGGGAGGAGCTTATTAAGATATAAATTCAGATCAGTGGGTCTGGGATGAAGCCTGAGCTTCTGCATTTCTAGCAACTTCCCATTGATGGTGATGCTGCTGGACCAAGGAGACTCCCTCAGGAGCAAGGACCTACAGCTATTCTCCGAGTTAAATCCTATCTCTGGAGATGCCTGAGGTCTCCAGCTGCCGAGATTCTGATTTAATTAGTCTGGGATTGAGACAGAGGGAGTTTTATTTGTTTTAAATCTCCCCTGTATATACTAGGGAAACACACATATATTATAGGTTTGAATATACATCAACTATTTCTGGAAGATGTACAAGAAAAAGAAATAGTTGTTCCTAGGAAAGGAAACTGGTGAACTGAGGTGATTATTCACTGTAGGCCCTTTTGAATTGCTTGCATTTTTTTGAATGAGTGCATGTATTGCTTTTTAAAGCATAAAAACAATTTAAAAAAAAAAAAAGTACCTCTCTGAGCGATCACTATAATCACCACGTGTTAGTGACTGAATTATTTGTCCTCAAAATGCATATGTTGATGCCCTGACCTCCAACACCTCAGAATGTGACTGTGTTTGGAGACAGAGTCTTTAGAGAGATAACTAAGGTTAAATGAGGCCATTATGGGTGGACCCTAATCCAATGTTATTGGCATCCTAATTAGAAGAGATTATGTCACAGGCATGTACAAAGGCAAGGTTGCATGAAGATGCAAGGAAAGGACAACCATTCACAAGCCAATGACAGAGCCTCAGAATGAAGCCAACCCTGCCAGCCTCTTTACCTTGAACTTCTAGCCTCTAGAACTGTAAGGAAATAAATTTCTGTTGTCTAAGCCACAAGTCTGTGGTACCTGTTATGGTAGCCCAAGCAAACTAATATACCCGTTTCTACAAACACATGTCTAGCGGAGGAAGCAGTAGGTCTGGAAGAGTAGGAAGAATGAACCTCCTCAGGCACCAACTGGCCATGAGGCCTTGGGCAAACCACTTCTGCTTTTGGTCTTCAGGTTCCTCATATGTCAAAGGAAGGAGTTCACCTCGTGATCCCCACAATCCCTTCACACTGAGAAGTGATGGTCCTCTATATGTGTAAAAGGGTATAGAAGAAGGTAGCATTGTTGAGTGATCATCTATCATAGCCCAATGACTTTGGAGTTTTTTTAAGCATGAATCCATTAAAAAAAATTTTTAATGTTTATTTTTTGGGAGGGAGGGGCAGAGAGAAAGGGAGACACAGAATCTAAGCAGGCTCCAGGCTCCAAGCTGTTAGCACAGAGCCCAACATGGGGCTCGAACCATGAGATCATGACCTGAGCTGAAGTGGGATGCTTAACTGACTGTTCCACCCAGGTGTCCCCCATGAATCCATTTTTAAAAAACATAAACTGTATTGCAAAAGTCCAATATAAAAACAAGTTGATTCAAATGGAGCAACTATGGTTGAAAAAGCTAATGTTGTTCCAGTTCCCATGTGCCTTTACGGTGGACCCTATCATGGCTCCACGAACCACTAGGGACCCCTGGTATATAGTCTGAGAGCCACCTATTGGTCTAATCCTGTCATATTCCAGGCATGGAAACTGAAGCCTGGTACTGTTGAGTAATCACCTCAGAGTCACCTCGTGAGTCAGTATGAAAGCTGGGCTCTATTCCTGACTGCCTGGCTCATTAATCTTTTCTCTGCATTTTGTGAGGCATTAAGAATAATTTGATGTTGCCAATAGCATACAAAACATAACTTCTATTTTTCCTATAAAACATGATCAATATTTATTTACAGGAGAGGCGATATTTTATCAGAGAAGTCAATTATATTGTCTCTCTTTATATATGTCTGTACATGTAGACATAAGTGAGTTGTATACACCCCAAATACCACAACTTACATTAAAACTCCCTATCTCTTCTGAAACTCATGAGACTACCCAATCTCCTAGGGCTGACCTCTTTCAGCCTCATGTGATTATGTGGGCTACACGAAAGTGGAGGGAAAGAGACAGAAGCCAGATAAAAATTTCCAAATACATTTGAAAGATGGGAAAGTAACCAAAATATATCTTTAAAAAGAAGGAGATATTGAGGAAAGAAAACATCACATAATATAGACTCTGTGTTTCTTGGCTCCAGCTCCCATTTTCATACCTTGTTTCCTTTAAGAAAACCTAATTTTCCCCCAAGCTGTCTCCTGATTGACTTTCACTTGATATGGTTACTCGATAGCCCCGATCAGTTAATCCTTCCATATGGTTAAAATTAAACCATCAATCCATGTTCATTTCCCCCCTTATGCTTGCTAATTTCTTGCGAAGATTATCCTTCCAGCTAAATTACCCTCATTCCTTTATCATCGCATCCATATTTCCCCTGGAAACCATCAGGGTTCCTGGGGACTAGGAGACTTGGTGGAGCACTTCCTCTGTCTTGACGTGCTGCACACTCCTGTGCTTTCCCAGGTTCACTGAGAGCCTGGCTAGGAGTCAGAGCTTTACATTCAATGACCTCTTAAATTTCCTATAACCTGGGGACTGGTTACGTGAGACCTTTGCTGTGATGTGGGTCTTACTCCCAGAATTCTCTGCTTCTCCTCTCAACTCCAAGGCTTAAAGCAAGACAAATAGTCTTCTGTGTCATCCTGACCCTGAAGGCCAACACCGTGAAGTTATTTCCTTTCAATGGTCACGGATGTCGATTTCTAATGCCTCACCACAGTTGCCCCCAGAAGAATCTGATCTGTCTCGGCAGTTCCAACCTCAATGTTTAGAATAAGAATTTTTCATAAACTAAGGTTACCAAGGAAGATTTGAATATAGTTGTAGGAGTAAGTTATCCAGATCATTTTGAATTTAACCCAACAAGTCAGCTAATTAGGGAGTTTCACCAATTGACTCCATCGGCTTTCGGATGGAAAATCCACAATTTATGAGATTTTCAGGGTTACCTTGAGTCCTATAAGGCTCTTGACTGTGAATAGTCATGGTAGACACAAGTGCTTCTGCATTCTCAGATGAGGTATGTCTTGGGCCCTAATAAGTTAAAATTTTGAGCACTAGTTTCAATTTTCTGCTCCTGGGCAGAAAATTGTTCCTCACTTAGGCAAACACCATTGGCACCAACATGAGCAAGCCCATTGTTTTTGTTTTTGTTTTTTTTAATGACTCTTGTTATTTCTTTTTGCTGGAGTTGGCTGCACACAAGCCCAGTCCCACACAGTACAAGCAAAGATAGGATTCGCCCCAAGGGTTCAGCAACCTCATATTTTCCTCTCTGCTGCCTCTACTTTTATTCCAGTGTACCATGAGTTCTAAAGCCTTGGCGGTCCTGAAACACTTTACTGTATTTTGTTTTGTAGGAAAGACTTGGGTTTTATGGCTGTGGGTTATAAAAGGTTTTTTTTTTTTTTTCCTCCCTCCCCTCCACTGCTTCCCCTGGGGAAACTTGATGGGTGTGACCGTTACCAATGAGCCCTGCTGGGAAAGTCCAGGCCATGGTCAGCTTTCAACCTGAGCCATGACTCTTTCCTTTTTGGCTGTGGCCTGGTCCTAATTTTGTCCCCCTCTGGCTGGCTTTGTTTATTGGCATTAATGTTTCATATTAAAATTTAATATTTAACTTTTGCTTTCAATATTTAATGTTCTGCATCTTACATTTGGATGTCTCCCTTCTGGGAGCGGTCAGCTGTGCTGCGTGATGCAAGAACTAATCCCTTTGACTTCCAGTAAAATGACCCCCACCCCCTTCCTTTCTTTCATTGTTCACCATCACTCTGCATTCAAATCCATCATGGTAACTACCTGGAAAACACTTCTGTCTTTTGCTCATGCATTCATTCAACACATATTTTGCATGCCAACTTTGTCAGATAATATAAAAGCTACTGCTAGGGACCACAAACACACAAATAAGACCCAAGTCTTACCTTGAGAAAGTCAGAGAGAAAGAATTATACAAGTAAGGTGATAGGCATTCAAGTTTTGTGGGAGCACATAGAAGAGAATGACTAGCTCTGCCTCAGGAACTGTGCACGGTTTTTTCCAGAAGGGGAGTTATCTGAAACAAGCCTTAGAAGGAACAGAAGGGCTTCTCAAATTGGGCAGAAAGAAGAAGGTCATTCTATATTCAGTGGGCAAAGACATCAAAATGTAAAAGCATTAATGATGATTAATAATGATGGTGATGATGTATTTGTGGAATGGGGAGGAAATTAATTATTACTGGAAACTGGGCTGCATGTGTGGGAGAGGGAAGCAGAAGGCAAGATGAGCCTGGTGACATAGTTTGGTACTCAATTATGAAGGACTTTGTAAACCATAATAGATGGTTTGAGCTTAATCACTTATCAAATAAACCTGTGAGAGACATTTGCAGCAAGTGAGAGTCCTGGGAAATCTCTTTTGCAGAATATTATGGAAAAAACAGCCTTCATTGGGGAAAGAATCTGGATCCAGAGCATAGAAAACATATTTAGACCTTCTACCTGAGATAAAAACAATTATTATTTCAGACACCTGCCTTTGAGAAATATAAAATATAGTTGGAAAAATACGGCAAGAACCAATGAGAAAACAATGTATATAACCTATATAGCCTAGTGCCTGATTGTATGACAAGAACATGAATTCTTGTGAAGTCAGAGAATGGAGCTTTATATTCCAACCATCTTTCCTTCAAGGCTTTCCCTACTTCATGAAGGTCACCTTTACAGATCATTTGCTCATCTACCAGAAAAAAAGTTGTAGGGTCTCAGGGAGGTATGAGCCAAAAGAGGAAACTGAAAATAAGTACACAGAGAGAATAGAACTAGAGCCTGGTAACTTGAAGGGGCCACTATGTAAGCAAAACAGGGAGTGCACAGAGTAGACCAAGATATGAGTGAATGAGGTGGTACAATTCAAGACTAAGATTGTATAGCCTCAATGTCTGCTGGATCATTTCCAGTGCTAATGAAGATATCTTTGTTTCTACTGATTATAAAAGTAACAATCTTTTGTGAAAAGGCTATGCTTTTTTTCAATTCACAAATACATGAAGTAGAAAGTAAAATCCTCTCCAACTCTACTTTGGACAAAGACTGTCAAAGCATATGCACTTCACATGTGTATAAATACATATTGTCAAATGGGCTGAATATCAAAGGCTTTAAGAAAAAATGACACGGTCATGCTAGGTTTGTAGTTGACCAAGAGTTAGAAATCCTAGCACCATCAGGCATTAATAAGAGAATATGCTGGAACTGGAGGCTAGGAGCAGAGCTCAGCTGGCTCCCAAATTGGTAAACCAAAGGCCAAGAAGGGTATCCGGAGCCCAAAAATAAGCAAGACTCACAAATCAGAAAGTCACCATGAAAATTATCACTGAGAGCTCCACATGGAGGAAGTATCCATCTGCACCATGGATTTCTCATACAAATGGTTTTGGAGGAACTTCTGTGTAGTTGGGAAAATAAACATGGAGTGAAAGACAGTTTATTGGAAAAAAGGATATACTTTGAGAGTATTAATAAGGTCTGCATCTCACCTCTGCTGCCCATCAACTCCCTGTCTTAGAGTTTCTATGCCTCAGAGCCTCCTTTTCCCCTTGTTATAGATATGGATGATCAGAGTACCATCTGCCTTACCAAAGTCACAGAGTCGGCAGTGAGAATCACAGGATGTAGTCATTCAGTCAGCAAATGTGTATTGAGTGTCTACCTTGCTCTAGGAGCCAGAGATAAAGAATAAACCAAAGGGATGAAAGTCCCTTCCCTCGGGCAGCCTACATTCCAGGGAGTTCACAGTATGTGAAAGTGTTTTGTACTCTGCGGATTGCTGATTTAACATGAGCTGCTCTGCCCCTAGCATAGGGGCACTCCGTGTGCTACTGAATGAATTACCTGCATCTAAATATGAGGAAAGCAGTGGGTGGGGTCTCATAGACATGGGGCTTTAAAGGGTGCATAGGATCCCATTAGGCAGAAAGGAGGGAGGATTTCTAGTAGGTTGGCTGAATGCATGTAATGGTGGGAATCAGTGGGTTGTCTAGGAATAAATACTGGCCTTGAATGAGATGAGCCTTGAACCCAGCTCTCTCTGACAGCTGCAGTCTACTCTTTTTGCTACACAATGTTGCCTCCTTCAGGCTGATCCCCCACTGATTCAGGAATCCTCTTTTTCCATTCAGTCCCTGTGTACATTTCCAAATGTAGCCATCGGCTCTTGGGTATGACTGCAAATACAGCTGGTAAAGGGGTTCTTGACACTTGTCACAAGACCACCTTCCCCTTTTCTCTTGCAGCCTCTATCTTTCTTCACACCCTGCCTTCTAGACTTACATTTGGTTCTCACTGGTAAAGAAATGCTGGGTGTGCATTAAAGCCACACTGTTTTTACAGCCCCCAGCGAGACTGAGGCTGACATGACTGGTCCTGACTTGCTCACCAGCCTGTATCTTGCCCTCAGGCCAAGACGTGTGTCCAGCATGTTCCATCTCAGTTTTTCCTTTCTGCCTACACTCGTCCTGCCCAATGTCTTTCCCACTGTGTTTGTTGTGGTGAAGCTGGGCTGCTGGGGAAGAGCAGGAACGGGTGCCTGGAGTGATCTGACTCCACAGGTCACAACCGCCAACCTGGCTCCACTGTCAGCCAGGCCAGCCACTGCGGGGCAGAGGACACTCCAGGGTTCTGAATTCCCTCTGGATTATTCATGAATGCACACCACCCCTTTTGACAGTCACAGGTAAATCCCAGATCGAATTTTTCTCTTCCCCTGAAAAGAACACTATCGATATCCCTGGGGTCAGGCACACTCACCATCTAGCCTTTCTTACCTGGGCTGGGGGGTACTTGGAGGCCACTTGGAATTTGCTGGCTTGGATTAGGTTTCCTCCTACTCATTGCACCCTGGTGAATGAGATCCAGGAGTTAAGGGGTGCTCAGAATTATCTAATGGTTTGGGGTAACCGTGAGGGGGTTTCCATAGTTTTCAACCCATCCTATTGCTGTCCAGCCTTCCCAGCACCCAGCCCCTGGTCCTCCACTCTTTCCTGATCACTTGTTTTCCTTAAAGCCTTTGCACACATCACCCTATGTCTAATGCCTTATGACTCTGTATTGCTTACAGCTTTACCCCAGTCACTGATGCACCCAAGTTATATCAGGTATGCCTCTAGTAATTTATGCATTAAAATAGTGAAAACAGTCATATTTGGAAATAATTAAATTATTAAGATTAATTAGAACAGATTGAGGGTTGTGTCTATTGTCTTATGTAAATGTAATTGCATTCTGATATGATTTTTTGTCACGTCTTTTAATATGCCATGAGAGTGCAGGGCCTAGCCATGTAATTGTGGAAAAAGGACTAAGATTCTGTTTGCTCAACTGCAAAATGGAGGTAAAAAGCAAACAAAACTCATGATTTATCCATTTAACAAATATTTATTGAGCTTCTACTATGTTCTAGGCACTGCAGCTTATGTCCTCGTGCACAGTTATGTGCATCACAGTGGGCAAAACAGCTTTGGGCACACAAATCTCACTTTCTAGTGTGTTCTGGTGTAGATTCAATGAGATAATGATGGGTGAAATTTGTTGAGGGCTCAGAACCCAGCCTGGCAGGTGGGAAAACCCTGATGGACATTCCACATACTTAATCCTTAAATAATCTCACAAAGTTGCTGCTGTAATGATCCCTATTCTGCGGTCAGGCCTAACTAAAGAATAATGGTCCAGGAAATTGCCCAAACTTAACATCTACCAAGTGACAGGATCTGAATCCAGGCAACCACTCTTCTTTGCTGCATCTGCATTTGAACTTGAAAGAATACAACACCTGGCACATAATAAGTATTTAGTCAAAGCTATTATTTCAGTCCCATTTTCATTAGTATTTTCAAACTCAGGGACATGCTTATAACTCATGTAATCTGTTACTTACATTCTTTTGCATAATAGTGCCAATTATAAACCATGGTAATGCTTGTAAGTGTCCCATGATACTATTTGTTTACTTTCATGCAAAATGTTGTTTGCTTTCCATCAAACTCTGAATATACCATGAGACTGTATTATACACATGAGTGTCTTCTGCTACATTCGCTGTGGTAGGGAAGAAAAAAAAAACACTGCTGCTCCAAATCAAATCTCAAAGAAAAACCTGCCTCTCAAGGTCACAGTTAGGAAGTGTGTTGAAGTGGAAAAGGCATGCATGGGCTTTGGTATTAGATAAACCGGTCCTCAAATTTCCAGCTCTGCAGCTGGTTAGCTGTGTGTCTTTTTCTAAATAGCTTACCTTCTCTGAGCTTTCCTTTTCCTGTTCTGCAAAATGAAAAGGTATCAAGTATCACTCTGGTCCTTTCCAGCCCTCAAGTGTGTGATTCAAGGTGTAGGTACAGAGTCTCATAAAGCTTTTCCTTTAATCCAATTTTCCTGAGACAAATTGCTGAAGAAAGACTATTAGGCCAGAGGCAAAGAACATTCAGTGACAACAGTTCTGAATTCCATTACTAATAGAAAACCAATAATGAACATTGAACTCTTTTCAGGTGCCCTAAAAATAATTGGTCATAGATTTTCTTTCAAAATGTAAGAGTTTAACCTCACACTTTGCATATACATGTTGCAAGTTATTTGCAAGTGAAGGAGTGTCCTGTGGTGATAATTCATTTTCTATAGACTTATTCCAGATCTAGCAAACTGAGATGGGCATTTTAGAATAAATAGAAGAGAAAGATGGTTTATCTGATGGTAGCATTGATGTTCAAATTTATGATGGAGCTTTGAGACTTTCTGCGAGTCATGGATAAATAAATGGGTCTTTTCAAATAGAAAGGGATAGATATATTTTTTAAAAAAACATATTTTTAAAGAGGGAAGGAGACTTTAGCAATTATTTGGCTCCAACCTTTTCATTTTACAGATGATAAAATTCAGCTTCAGTAAACCTATCCTTTAAAAAGAGATGATAATAGTAGCTAAGGTAATGTTTAAAAACCACTTAGCACAGGGGCACCTGCGTGGCTCAGTCAGTTAAGTGTCTGGCTTCAGCTCAGGTCATGATCTCATAGTTTGTGGGTTCAAGCCCCACATTGAGCTCTGTGCTGACAGCTTGAAGCCTGGAGCCTGCTTTGGGTTCTGTATTTCTGTCTCTCTCTGCTCCTCCCCCACTTGCTCTTCTCCCTCTTGCACTTGGTCTCTCTCAAAAATAAACATAAAAAAATAAATAACACTTAGCACAGTATACGATGTGAAATCTATGCTCAGTCAACGATAGCACCTATTTCTTATAATTTTTGCTTAATATTTTGTACCTACCTCAATCTACACAGGTAGTATTGGTGTAGTCAAATTAGAAGTTAGGGCTCCTCAAATCCAGACCAGCATTTTTCTAAAAATATCATTCACTCAACGAATATTTATTGAGTCTACTAAATTCCATGCACTTTTAGAATACTGGGCCTGCAGCAGTACAGAAAGAAAGAAAGAAAGAAAGAAAGAAAGAAAGAAAGAAAGAAAGAAAGAAAGAAAGAAAGAAAGAAAGAAAGAAAAGAAAGAAAGAAAGAGAAAAAAAGAAGGAAGGGAGGGAGGGAGGGATGAAAGAAGGAAGGAAGAGTCTGTATTGGTTATCTGTGGTTATATAACGAATCACTCTAAAACCTTAGCGCTTAAAGAGCACACATTTATTATCTCACAGTTTCGGTGGATCAGATATCCAACCACAGTTTATCTGAGTGTCCATTATCGACTGAACATTTGTGCTCCCCCTCCCCAATTCATATGTTGAAACCCTACCCTTAGGTATGATGGCATTAAGAGGTGAGTGAAGCCTTTGAGAGGTGATTAGGATGAGATGAAGACATGAGGGCAAGACCTCAGGTTCTTTCCAGCTGTTGGCAGGAAGAATCAATTCCTTGCCACTTGGGCCTCTCCATAGGGCTGTTCACAATTTAGCAGCTGGTTTCCATTTCCTTGGACTGAGAGAGAGAGTGAGAGAGAACGCCCAAGACAGAAGCCACAATCTTTTATAACCAAATCCTGGGAGTGACATGCCATTGCTTCTGCCATATACTATCATTAAAAGCAAGTCAATCATCCAGCCCACAGTTAAAGGGATAGGATTACACTGAGCATGGATTCCAGGAGGTGGAAGTCGCTGGGTGGCCTGCTTAGAGGTTAGATACACAAGTTCAGGAAATAGAACCAGCTTGCACAAAAAGAGGGGAAATGACAGCCAAAAATTATAGGAACTCTCAAATCAGACCCTCCTGATTTCTGCAACTGATCAATTTGGAGAGAGGGCTAGGGACCCATATCCAGCAACAGCCGGGTCCCTTTTCAGGGATCACAGAGTCCACAGACAGGAGAATTCCAGAACACACAACCGATTCCATGTCACAGGAAGCCCATCAGCTGAATCTGACAAAGTAACTGTGGTACAGGCAGAATTAGGGCCCCCAAAGGTGTCCACATATCTGTAGAACCTGTGAATGTGTTACCTGACATAGCAAAGGAGACTTTGAATATGTGACTCCATTAAACCTTTTGAAATGGGGCAATTATCGTGGACTATCCAGGTGGACCCAATGGAATCACAAGGGTCCTCATAAGTGAAAGGGATGCAGGAAGATGAGAGAAGACACGGTGACAGAAGCAGAGGTTGAAGTGTTATGATCACTGGCTTTGAAAATGGAGGGAATCCAAGAGCCAAGGAAAATGGGTAATCTCTGGAAGCTCGTAAAGGCAAGGACATGAATTTTCATCAAGACCCTCCAGAAGGATGGTAGCCTCGCTGCCACCTTGAATTTAGCTCAGTGAGAACTCAATTGGACTTCTGATCTTCTGAACTATAGGGTAATATATTTTGTTGTCTTAAGCCACTCAAGTATGTAGTAATTTGCTACAACACTCATTGGAAGCAAATACCCTAGCCTAGTTCTTTTCTTTTTTTAAATTTTTTACTGGCAGTTTTTCTAATTATAAGTAATCACCATCTTCTTGTTTAATCTTTAGCAATACTTTATTAGACAAGTAATACACAAATACACATAAAAATGAAAACATATATAAAGAGTGAAAATATATCACATACAGATGAAGTTCCTTATGATCACTTTCTCCAGCCTGTCCTTCCCCCAAGTAACCACTGTTATCATCTTGGTGTATATTCTTCCAGACCAATTTCTCTGCTTCTTCATTCATAGATAAAATACCAAGCCATTCAATAATTATCTCTTTCAGCAAATATTGATTGTGTCATTACTACATGGTAAGCAATATTGTAGGTGCTGGAGATATATCACAAACCCTTACCTTCCTAGAATTTACATAGTTAAAATACAGACACTATATGAAGCAGATGGAACTCAGGAGGAGATATGATCTGCTAGGTCTGCACTGTCCATTGTGGTAGCCACTAAATGAATGTGGCTATTGAGCATTTACACTGTGCTAATCTTAACTGAGATGTGTTATAAGTATAAATATACATTGGATTTCAAAAACTCAGTACAAAAGAACAGAATGTTCAATATCTCATTAACATTTTCATATTGATTACATGTTGCAATGATAATATTTTGGGTATCTAATGGGTTATATAAGTATTTTTTAAAATTAATTTTATGTGTTTCTTTTTACTTTTTATCAACATGACTTCCAGAACATTCAAACTTACATATATGGCTGTATTATGTTTCCACATTCCACTAATCATTAGTTAGTGCCCAAGAATTAGAGGCATTAGCAGGTGGGGATCTCAGTTTTCCACTTTGATTGGGCCCATCCAAAGGAAATTCCTTAGCAGGACTAGACTCATCCTCAAATGCAGTCTCCCCTCCTCTACCTACAAGGCCTCCTTCAAGAGTCCCAGCATTCAAGGCCCTGATCCACAAATGTCCAGGGCTTCTCACTATTATAGAGTCTCAGTCACCTTCTCCCCAAATCCAAACAATCTTCAGGTCTTCAGAGGCCATATGCAATGCCTACATTCACAACTCCTCATCATGCTCTTTGACAATTCATGAAGTGGAGCCTACAGACTGGAATTTCTGTGCCCCTTAAAACGGCATAAAATTACCATTCGTAGAAATTCACAGAAAATGTTTGCAAAGGTCATTTTTTTTTTTTGCAACAACCCAGTGAAACAGGTAGAGAAAGAAAAAATAAAAAAAGAAGGCATTTTAAAAATAACATTTTCTTAAGGCTTTGGCACTTGCCAGTGCATTTCAGATCTGATCCAGCAGCAGATTATTGATGTAATCATTTTAAGATCCACACAATGATTTTTTTCATGGTATCCTGCAAAAGCATCATGACTTCCTAGCACTGGAGCACCTGCACAGGTATGTGAACCTATAATATAGACACATTCAGCTTCCTGGTTTTGGTTCTGATGCAAATCCACCCCAGTGACAGTCCCGGGTTGAGGAGTTTCACTACTACCATTAACCATTACTATGATTTTGAACAAGGTCTCTAGGCTTTCTCCTAGGTTGCTATACTATAAAAAATAAAGAAACTTTAAACCACAACCCTCCAGTGTAGAGACTATATTTACGGGTAATTATATGAGCTTCTTTTAAGAAGGGAATAGCAGAGCAAGCACAAGATGGAAGATAAGAAACAGCTGTTCCCCTTATATTCTCAATTCCTTTCACCATGTGAGCATCTTGCCTTGCTGAGTATTGTTCTACCCAAGACATATACTTTTCATACACTCCTGTCTTCTTTATTACATACTACTATAAATTACAAAATTCATTATACATTTGTACAGGCATATACATACATACATATGCAGAGCTGTACACAGCAAACCATATGTCTTGTTCTACATCAATTATTTAAGAACTTTTCAAGAGTACTTTGACCACATGCAATTTTGCCTTAGGTGTTAACCTTAGAACCTACTTTGACATAAATGTGATGCCACTAAACTGCTCTCCAGCATTCCCCAAGCCTAACACAGGCATAGGCACAGAGCAAGAAACTGTATGATGAATGAATGTCTTCTGCACAGCAAAATCTCAACCACCCATACCCTCTGGCCTGATGTGCCCATCAGAACTTTGTTGGATGCCTCAGAACTTTCTCAGGCTCATCTGAGAAACCTACTTCCATTTTAGTATCTTCTAGGACCTCTGAATTCTGGGATAAGTAATAAAAATCATCCAAAAAGGGGCTAAAGAGAACCAAAATAATGAATGTTCTTTTGATAAACTGGAAAATGAGTTGATCTTCTATCTCTAGAGGAAAAACACATGATGTTTTCCATCTGGAAAGACTGTGGAAGAATAATGTTGTGGAAACAAGAGTCTATTCACTGGAGCCATTGTGCCACAGTCCTGCAGCTAGGAGTGGCAAGTTTGCATCACCCCACCCACTTACAAACACTCAAATGTGGAGTTCTGTTTACTGGCAAAAGTCTTTTCAAACTCTCTCATTTTTGCCCCCATGAGTAATTTTTGTCTAATGCATAACTACATGTCATTATGTTATCTCAAAATGGGAAGACTGATCAGAGGTCCTATGGCCCTCTAGTCACACAGCCTCTAACGAAGAGCTAGCCACTGGGTCCTGGTTGGGATGCTTAGGGCTTCATGTAGCATCATGCCCTGACTCAGACCTAAATGTTAGAGGAACTCTTCTCCTATAGCCAGAAACCCAAAGGAGAAAGAGGGTGAGTCTCAGGCATGGTACTATGGAGCTGAAAGATGTCATCGAAGACCATCTTCTATCTCTCTGTTCTGTAGCAGCTTTTTTCTAAGGTTAACTCACCTTGTGATCAGAACATGGCTACAGCAGTTACATATGCCACAGCCAGGGTGCAGAGGCAGCAGAGGACTGTTTATTCTTGTGCTCCTTTTTTTTTTTAATGTTTATTTATTTATTTTGAGAGAAAGTGGGGAGGAAGGGGCAGAGAGAAAGAGGGAGAGAGAATCCCAGGCAGGTCCCACACTGTTAGCACAGAGCCCATTGTGGGGCTCAATCTCACAAACTGTGAGATCATGACCTGAGCTGAAATCCAGAATCAGTGGCTTAACCATCTGAGCCACCCTGGCTCCCCTCTTGTGCTCCTTCTTAAAAGGGGAGACATTTTCCCAGGCCTTCTTCAAACCCCAAGCAAGGCTCCCCCCTCAAGAACTAACTTATATGCTCATTCCAAAATCAATCACTGCCGTGGGAGGTGGGACACTGTGATTAGCTTGACTGAGGCACATGGTTGTCTCAAGAGGACAAACCTCTGGAAGGAACAGAAAGAATGTTCTGAGATGAAATTAATTTTGGGTAGATAAGACATCATCTCCTATATTTACCCATTTATGGAACACAGACAATGTGATGGTCAGGTACCTAATATTGTCATCATATACAATAGAGTTGAACAGTTTATGTAGCTTTATGTAGTGCTGTGAACTGAATGTTTGTGTCTACCTTTCTTCCCCCCCAACTTCATATGTTGAAATCCTAATCCCTAATGTGATGACATTAAGAGGAGGGCCTTTGGAAGATAATTGGGTCATAAGGATGGACTCCTCATGAATGGAATTAGTGCCCTCATAAGAGAGACTCCAGAGAACACTCTCACCACTTTCCGCTATGTGAAGACGCAGTAAGAAGACAGCCATCTGTAAACCAGAAAGCCAGTACCTTGATATTGGACTTCCAGCCTCCAGAACTGTAGGACAAAAAATGTTCTTTGTTTAAGCCACCCACCTAAGGTATTTTCATTATGGCAGCCCAAATAGACTAAGTCATGGAAGTACAATCAAAACTCTGTTCAACTTTTCATCACATTTTTCTCACTCTAAGATCTGAAATTATAGCTTCTCATCATTGTTATTATTTTCAAACTACTGAGTATTTAATATGTGCCAGATGCTGTGAAAACCATTTTTCATAGATTCTCTCCTTTAATTTTGTATAACAGCCCTGTGAAGTAGGTACTATTATCCTCATTTTACAGTTAAGCAAACTATTGCCAAGAAAGGTTAAGTAACTTGTCCAAATTTGCACAATTAGAAGAGCGGCCAGGACTGGAGTCAGGTTACTAAAATTCCAAATGAATAATTATTCATTCAACAGATGAGTCCCCATGCCATGTGCTAGGAATAGTGGTAAAGCAAGAAGATGTAGTCCTTGTTTTTATGACATCAACAATTCTAATGGAAAAGAAAAATAAAACAAATAGATTACACAAATTCTACAAAATTTTGCTAAATATTATAAGGGAAAAGGAATGAAGGAATGAAAAAGAGCCTTTATTTATGCTGCAGTATCAGATAAGGCCTCTCTGTAAGGCAACTTTATGCTGGATCCTGAGCAATGAGTAAAAACTATGTAAAGGTAAGAAAGGAAATAGTCCAGGAAAAGGCCCTGAGGTACGAAAAGCTTAGCACTTTTGACACAAGAACAAAACCAGTGTGGATGGAGCAAAGTGAGGAGAGATAGAGTAGCATCAGTGGTTCTAGAGAGGTAGGCAGGGGCTATAACACTTGAGTTTTGGAGGTCTCTTAAGAATATTGAATTTTATTCTAGGTGCATTCTGACACTATTGAAGAGTTACAACCAGATAACTAATATGATTAGATTTGACTCTAAAACATGGACTTTCAAACTACTATTTAGAGAATGGATTAGTTAGAGAAATGGCAGATGTAAAGAGATCAGTAAGGAAGCTATTGCAGCCACTAGGAAAGTTGCAGCCACTAGGAAAGCACTAATGGAAGATGGCCATGGAGATGGAGAAAAGATTGATTCAAGACATATTCTTTAGGTAGAAGTGGCAGGAGTTGAATGGAATTTGATACAATGAAAAGGGAATGGAAGGAATGGAAGAGGGTTCCAGTTTCTGGGTCCCAGAACTTGTGTTAAAGATGGAGGTCATTGAGGTACCTGGGTGGCTCAGTCGGTTGAGTGTCTGACTTTGGCTCAGGTCACAATCTCCTGGTTTGTGAGTTCAAGCCCCACATCAGGCTCTGTGCTGGAGCCTGCTTTGGACTCTGTGTCTCCCTCTCTCCCTGTCCCTCCCCTGCTCGTACTGTTTGTGTCTCTCAAAAATAAATAAATAAACATTAAACATTAAAAAAAAAAAAAAGATGGAGGCCACTGGGGGTGGAGGAGCAGGGGAGCAAATGTAAGAAGACAAAGGTTTAGTTTGAAACATACTAAGTTTGAGATGCTAAGTGTTGATTAGGTCATTGCATATATGATCCAGAGCTGAAAAGTTTGCTGGAGATGTGTTTTGTCATAGCCAGCATATAGATTGTATTTAAAGCCATGAAAGGAGCTGGTTGTACCCAGGAACATACTGAAGATAAGGGAAAACAAAGAGCCCAGAATACAAAATACAAAGGGAATTAAAACGGAGCCGTCAGAAAGCTAGGAGGAAAACTGTAAGAGTGAGGCATTAGCCAAGTCAAATCCAGGAGTGTTTCAGGAAGGAGAGAGTGGCCAGTTATATAGCTTGCTGCTGAGGGTCAAATATGATGAAATTAGGGGCGCCTGGGTGGCTTAGTCGGTTAAGCCGCCGACTTTCGCTTAGGTCATGATCTCGCGGTTCGTGGGTTCGAGCCCCGCGTCGGGCTCTGTGCTGACTGCCAGCTCGGACCTGGAGCCTGTTTCAGTCTGTGACTCCCTCTCTCTCTGACCCTCCCCTGCTCATGCTGTCTCTCTCTCTCTCCTAGAAATAAATAAAACATTAAAAAAAAAAAACAAATATGATGAAATTATATACTTAAAGAACCCAACCATTGACCAGTACTTAGAATTTAAAATTACCCACATCGAGACACGTTGTTATGAAATTCCATTACATCCTAGACCAAAAATAAGATTCTAAAGTCTTTGGAAGAGGTGAGAGAGGGGCAATGAGAACAAGCCATATACAAAAAGTTGGATTCAAAATGACATAGAGCTAATCTAGAGTACCATGAAAAGCTAAAATACAAATGAATAATGCTTTCATAATTTCAAGGGAAAATGATTTCCAACATAGAATTATATTCATAGTCAAGTAAAAGGAGAAGAAAAGTCTGTTTAGATATGAAAATTTATCTTTCATATATCTTTTTCCAGGGACCTACTGAAGGATGCTTTCCTACAGAATGAGGGCACAATCAAAGAACAAATCCAAGAAAAGGGATAACAAAAGGGAGAGAAGTGAAGGAGAGTTACAGAGTGGTAATAAAGGGAAGTTCCAGGATAATAGCCCTACAGCAGGCTTAGAAGGTATCTAATCCCACCTGAGTAGCAAGATTGAGGGGTCTAGGAGGAATTGGGGGTGGAGTGGGGTGGTGGCAATGAATAAACTACCTGGTATGACTTACCATATTGAATAAAGAATAAAGAAAGTGAATTTTAGGCTGAATGAGTAACAGATACACAATAAATAACAAATGAAAAAACAAAACAGAACAATTGTCCCTTCCAGTGTTAAAGAGCAATTTTCAGGGGGAAGAAAGATAAAATTACAACTGTAACACAAATATAAAATGAACAGGTGTCAAAGATATTATTTAACTCCTCACTTGAGGAGAGAGGTGGTAAAATGGTTCAACTGATACAAAGGGTGAATTCAAAGAGCAGAATTATATATAAGGAAAAAGGTAAATTCTGAAATGAATTTAGCAAAAGAAGCAAAATGATCTACTTACAGGGCAATAGTCAATTGCATTCATGTTAGTTTTCTATTGCTGTGTAACAAATCACCACAAATTTTACAGCTTAAAACAACACACATTTATGATCTCATGCAGTTCTGTAGGGCAGAACTCTGGGTGGGCCCAGCTGAGCTCCTTGTTGACTCTTATAAGGCCAAGATCAAGGTGTCAGTTGGGTTGGACTCTTATGTAGGGGATCTGAGGAAGAATCTGCTTCCAGGTTCATTCAGATTGCTGGCTATGTTTAATTCCATATGGCTGTAGAACTGAGCACCCCATTTCTTTGCTGGCTGTCAACTGGGGTTGCTGTCAATAACTAGAAACCCTTCTCTGGTTCTTGCATGTGTGTTTTGCATATCTTCAAAGCCAGCAACTGCATGTCAAATCCTTCTGGTGTTTTGAATCATTCTAACTTCCCCTCTGCCACTAACTAGCTGGAGAAAACCCTCTTTAAAGGCTCATGAAATTAGGACACATGGGCTTAGATTAGACCAACTCAAATAATCCCCTTTTTGCTACGGAATATAACAGTCACAAAAGTGATATCTCCTCTGCATGTGCTGCCCACACTCAAGGGAAGGAGGTTTTCTTAAGACATGGTCATTGGGAAACCATCTTAAAATGTGCTTACCACAGCATTCCACCATACATAACCATTTGTATTTCTATGAATAATAGTAACATGCATTGCTATTAGTTTTCTACAACTGATAGAATTATTAGAAAAGATCAAAGAGAATGAGAGGCAAAGACAACCTGTTAAGATGAGCTTCATCCACCAGTCTTATTTTGCTCATTTAAAAGCCTTTCATAATATTTTCTGACACTTGTTATATAAGAAAAAATATAGGGGCATCTGGGTGGCTCAGTCAGTTAAGTGTCTGACTCTTAGTTTGGGCTCAAGATCTCACAGTTCATGAGTTTGAGCCCCACCTTGGGCTCTGTCCTGACAGTCCAGAGCCTGTTGGGCATTGTCTCCTCCTCTCGCTCTGTCCTTCCCTCGCTCACTCTTTCTGTCTCTATAAACAAATAAACAAATACATACATACATTTTTTATAAAAAGAAAAATATAATTGTAACATACATGCCTCACCTTTGATCTATATTTAGGTAACTCTTGGATATTCAGGTAGCTAAAATTTATGATGTGACTGTATTAATGACTATTTGTTAGGTTATCTTGGTTTTATAGAATAACAAAGGACTTCCAAAGGCTGAGTATAGTGCCTTTAATAGACATTTGTTGTGTTTCCCTACCTGGAATGCTTACCCCTTTCTTCTAGTAATAGCACCCTGATTTTCAGTTGGAGATTCACTCCTTTTCCATTAAGGTGAGTGGCACATGACCTAGGCAAACATGTACACTAAGGATGAAATATTATCATAATGTAGGTAAAGGATCAATCAGCTCGAATGACAAAGGCAAAAAGCTTTTGACACTGGGTGACAAATGAGTTTGATTTTAAAGGATCATAAAAATGATAATACCTACCATTTATTATGTAGTTGTCACCTATCAGGCACTACTTTTCATGCTCTTCAAGCATTATCTCATTTAATTCTTACAGTGCAAAAAAATAAATAGAATTAGTATTACCTCATTTTACAAATGTAGAAACTGAGGCACAGGTAAATTAAGTAATTTGCCCAACATACACAGCTAAGAGTTGATAGGGACCATTCTCTCATGCCACACCATACTGATTTCAGAAAATAAAATCAGCTTGAGGCATCAGGGTGGCTCAGACATTTGACTGTCTGACTCTTGATTTCGGCTTCAGTTGTGATCCCAGTGTCGTGGGATCAAGCTTTACATCAGGCTCTGCACTGAGCATGGAACTTGCTTAAGATTCTCTACCTCTCTCCCTCTGGACTTCTTCCCCACTTTCTCTCTCTAAAATAAGTAAATCAATAAATGAATAAATAAATCAAATGAATGAATAAATGAATAAATAAATAAATACATACATACCATACATACATACATACATACATAAGAAAAGAGAAAAGAAAAGCAAGTCAGCTTGCAGAAAACAACTTCATTCACAGAATAAAGCGAACCACTTTCATACACTGAGAATGACCAAAGAGGTTCCAAGGTCCTCCTTCCTTGTCCTGGCCTTTGGTACCTAAGGGTGCATTTCTTAAGTCCCAGGAGAAGCCTCTAAATCTTGAATACACTGGGCCTCTATTCTGTTGAAAATTCAAACTTGAGGGTGTATCAGAAGTACCTGGAGGGCTTCTGACTGCTGGGCCCCAACCTCTAGAGTTTCTGATTCAGTAGGTCTAAGGAGAAAGTCCAAGAGTTTGTATTTCCAACAAATTCTCAGATGCTACTGCTGTTGCTGATCAGGGACCTACATTTGAAAAACACTAGCCTACGATATGAGTAAGAGCAGTATAGACAATCTGGGCTGGATCCCCACCCATCTCGTTCTTTGCTTCTAAAACTAAAGAACAGCCACAGTGACAAACTGGTGTGGTTATTGGCAGATCACCCAGGGACAGAACCACCAAGTGGAGAAGCTGGCTTGGGGAAGATCTCCCCAGAGCTGATGGAGAGAAATTCAATATCTGCTTGAAATGAAATTAGGTTGAGTCTTGCCTCTCTGTATCAGGAAGGAGGAAAAAACCCAATAACATGGGGGGAAATATGTACTTTTTTGCAACTGTGAATTGATTCCTTGGTATCACCAGAAAGTCATCTTTAATAACCATGACACTTTGTATTTCTATGGCAGTCTTTCCTAAAGAGTTTTAAAGTTACTGACAGAGCCCATTAACCTTCCAAAACCTCTGAGAGGTTTCTGAGTGTTGTTTGATTTGTCTTTCAAAAAATGAACCATACAAAAACTTGGTTTTCCTCCCAGATTCTACAAGAAGAGAAACTTGTTAGGATGTCTTATATGTTGTGTGTTTCCTGTTGCTTTCAAGTGGCTCAGATTGAAAACCTATAAATACTATCTTGTAGACCTTAACTGGAAATATTTATTTCATATTGTTTTTCTCCATGGCTTTAAATTTTATTTCCATGTAACTCTGCCCACTGAATATATACTAAAAATGTGTGTTTAAAAAAAAGCTACTTTTAGGGATTAAAAACTTAACATCTATTGGAGTATTCATTGTAGACTAAGAAGGGAGTGTTCATCAAATCTGCCAACTTCATCCTCTTTGGAAACATTCAAACCATAATATTTCAAAATTCAAGGGTGGTGAGTGTAGACAAACAATGAAAAGACCCAGGACTATGGATGACTAGAGAATAAAATCCATACAATACAGAACAATTCCTTATGACGAGTTGTAAAAATAATACAATGGATCAAATGCTTTGCACCACAGGGTTTTTTCACACCCTCTGGGGAAATTTCCAAAATTACTTAAAAATATGGTAAATCAAAGTTGGTTATCCATCAGCCTTACAAACATGTCTTTCACCGCTTCTAATCTCATACAGATGTGACAGGACTATTGACGATTGGGCCCGACACACTTAGACCTTGGTTAAATAGAAAGCAGAATTACAAATGTTTTTGAATTTCTGCCACCTACTGGCAACTCGACGTGCTAGAATTGAGCACAGGGTAATATCGCTTCCTGTTTGAAGCTGGTTATGGTCTTCATCTGGAGGATAGTTAATTAACACATGCTTTAACTGCTCTTCAGCACATGTAGTTGATTTAATGAGAAAACAGGATGAATTGAGTTGTTGGGGGCTAGCTTCCAGGCCCCAGAGCAACCCTTAACCATCCCTCCCTGGTAGACCTGATTACAAAGTAAACTTGGCATTTTTGTATTCCTTTCCCTCATGGTGTGAATCATATGGTTTCAGTGCTGGTGAGTTGGTGTTTAGAAGGCATTGCTGTTTGCACATGTGTTGCATAACCCTTAGCGGCAAGACTGGTGCATTGCTAGGTGTAATTCTAGAAGACAAATAGTGTGTGTTTGTGGACTGCAAAAAAAAAAAAAAAAAAGATTCTGAATATTGATTTGTATGGCATCTGGAATACATTCTGGAAAGTTCTTGGGTGAGAATGTGTAACGGTTTGAGATTGCCACCCTGTTGCAGGATAGAGGGGGAAGATCTTTCAGCTTGAATTATCATCTAGTTTCTGATGCTAATTTTGACAGCCTAAACCTAGATTCTTGGATAATCTCCTCAAATCTGTTCTTTAACAAAATAACCTACACATAGCACTCTCTTGGTCTTAACCTCGTAATTCCTGTGGTCCTGTTTTATCATTTCTAGGTGTGCCAAATTTCGCTTCAAAGAGCTCATTTCATTCCAAGAGGCAACCAGAAAGGGATCAAAGACTTTACTTCATTTTGCAAAGCCCAAGCTGGAGAGTTTATTACATGGAGTCACTCTCCCTTTGAAGATTGCTATCTGTGACTGTGAAACTTGAGTCCCAGGAGAGGCGCATGAGAAAAACTTTGGGGCAGCCACCAGACAGGAAGGTGTCATTTATACTGAGACGGGAAAGCAGAGTCAGGGATGCTGGAGAAGATCAAAAGGTTGAAGGTACATTGGGCATATGGCAAAGATAATGGCCATCTGGAAAAGTGGATATTGTAATGGGGCAAACAACAATCAGAAAAGAGAGGTGAAATTAAAAAAGAAATTCAAGGCCAAGAAATACACTGAGTGATATACCAGTGAGCATGTTTGAAAAATAAGGGCTGTTAACAGTGAAAGTCCCAGCTCTATGGTCCAGCTATATTAAATTTCTTTCCATTCTGCAAGCGTGATATGCTGTCTGTAGCCTCTATGCCTTCATGCATGGCCTTCTCTCTGCAGGAATATTGTTCTCTCCCTGACCTCTCTGCATTTTCTTTTCACTCAACCAACTCCTCCCACTTATTGTTCAGGTCTCAGCTTAAGTCCCTCTCCCTCTGAAAGTCCAAGGAAGTCCCTTCTAGACCTAAGTGAGTTACTCCAGCTCTCACAGGGGAGCATTGCCTTTACTATAGACTTCTTGCACTTCCTCTTTCTTTCAGTTTTCATTTCCTGAGAGCTCTAGGCTCAAACACAGTGGGAACTTGTCTGTCCCACTTCCACCACCACTACAACCTCGGCACCCAGCACAATACCCACACTACGGTATGTTGTTAATTCTCATTTCTAAAATGAAGAATAATTAAAAATAGCTTGAGTGGTCCAGCCAAGCTATCCATTTGAAAGAACATTTTGTTGAGGCGCCTGAGTGGCTCAGTCAATTGAGTGTCTGACTCTTGATTTCAGCTCAGGTCATGATCTCATGGTTCCCGAGTTCGAGCCTGCATTGGGCTCCTTACTGACAGCACAGAACCTGCTTGGGATTCTCCCTCTCCCTCTCTCTGTGCCCCTCCCCCCCCAAAATAAATAAACTTTAAATTTTTTTTTTTAAAAGAAGGAATATTCTGTCAATCTTCTCTCTCTTGCACAACTCTTTCTACTAGTAAGTAGAGCTGAAGACTGACACCATCCTGGTGCCAGAGAGAGTGAGCAGGGGGAAGAGCAGAGAGAGAGGGAGAGACAGAGAATCCCAAGCAGGTTCTACACTGTCAGCATGGAGCTCGACAAGGGACTTGATCCCACGAATTGTGACATTATGACCTTGGCTGAAAGAGTCAGATGCTTAACCTACTGAGCCACCCAGACAATTTGTGATTGCAGTAGGATACTAGGGCAAAGATGCTAGTGATTTGTATGAATCATAACTGTTCTCTCTTCCTTCGGGCTGGTGCAAGGACATTTCCTCAAATAAGGCAAACTTTATGGCCTTCTTTATATATGTTTTGAAATGTATAGGATCAAATCCTATCACTATATTAATGGAGTTGGCTGAGAGTGGTCGCCAGCATCTCCCCCCAGGGGATGGACCCTGTGTTCAAGCAAAATATCTTCTTAAAGCCCCAACAGAGTGAGCAAATAGTTATTTTGCTAGAATAGCTTTCTATTGAAAAATTAGATCAGATCCTGTACTGATTTTAAAGTTAAGGAGAGGACAGGAACTAGAAGCACCGGTGTTTTGCTGTGTTGATGTTAATACAGGACACTTTTGAATGTGCATCCTTTTGTAAATATGCACTTTTAAAACTCTTTTTTTTTTTTAATTTATTTCTGGGAGAGAGAGAGAGACAGCGTGAGCAGGGGAGGGTCAGAGAGAGAGGGAGTCACAGACTGAAACAGGCTCCAGGCTCTGAGCTGGCAGTCAGCACAGAGCCCGACGCGGGGCTGAACCCACGAACTGCGAGATCATGACCTAAGCGAAAGCCGGACGCTTAACCGACTAAGCCACCCAGGCGCCCCTGTAAATATGCACTTTTAAAAATGGCTTAGAATTGGGGCGCTTGGGTGGCTCAGTCGGTTAAGCGTCTGACTTCGGCTCAGGTCATGATCTCACGGTTCGTGGGTTTGAGCCGCGCGTAGGGCTCTGTGCTGACAGCCAGCTCAGAGCCTAGAGCCTGTTTCAGATTCTGTGTCTCCCTTGCTCATGCTGTCTCTCTCTCTCTCTCTCTCTCTCTCTCTCTCTCTCTCTCAGAAATAAATAAATAAAACATTAAAGAAAATTTTAATGGCTTAAAATATTTTAAGATTATTTACTTACTTTGAAAAAGAGAGAATGGGAGCAAGGGAGGGTCAGAGAGAGGGGGGGGGAGAGAGAATCCCAAGCAGACTCCCCACTGTCAGCCCAGAGCCTATTGTGGGGCTCAAATTCACAAACCATGAGACCATGCCCTGAGCAGAAATCAAGAGTCATATGCCCCACCAACTGAGCCACCCAGGTACCCCTAGAATATGTTTTAAAATTAAATATTTCTGAAGCTTTGTGAACCCCTGAATACCTCTGCAGTATAGATTTGAAAAATGACTCGTACCAGGCACGTTTCTAAATGTTTCACCCATATCAACACTTCTACTCTCCAGAACAACCCCATGAGGCAGATACTAGTATCCTGATTTTATAGACAAGGACACTGAGGCAGAGAGGTTATGTAATTTACTGACAGCTAGTAAGTAGTAGTACCGGGATTAGGAAACAAACCTGGCTCCATTTGTTCATTCTCTTAAACATTTATTGAGTGTCTGCTATGCATCAGGCACTGTTTTAGGCCATGGGCACACCACAGTGAAGCAAATAGACAAAATCCTTACCCTGTGAAGCTTCTCTTATGGCAGAGCCTTCCACGTCAGCATGATCCCTCTTACCTACTGCACTGCCACTGCTCCCCTCTCTAACCGGCCACCCTGGGCTCCGTGGGAAGAGGTCAGGGTGATAAGAAAGCTAAAGTCAGGAACAGACTCCTGGACTAAGACCAGAAAAAGGAGTAGCAGTTGGCAAGGAAGGTGTGGGGGAAAGGCACTGCAGGCACAGGGAACAGGTGGGAAACTGTAGAGCCCATGACATCCCAGAGTCCCCATCACTCTCTCCACAGTTGTCCTAGCCCAGAAAAGGGGTCAAAGTCATAGCTAAAGTGGCTGCAGGTGAGCTTTCTATTTTACAGAGGTTAATCCTTCTCTGGCCTTGACTTTCCTTCTTGGTATTTTGCTATTGCCCATTATCACCACCAGGCCTGCTTCCCACTTCCCGTCTGCTCCACTTGGGTGTCTACCTGAATGAATTTCAACTTCTGGTCTTCTTGCTCCTTCTCCAGCCTATGACTCCTCATTTTTTTTTTTTTATTTTAAGTTCCATCAGTTTAATAGCAATTTTTAAAACCCCAAAATGGAAACTGAGGGGGAAGGAAAGAGGAGCCAGGAGCACAAGGAGCCCTGTTCATGGCCCAGGCCTGACTCAGGGCCCCCTGGAATTTGCTGTTGCTACCTGTTCTGGGGTGGAAGGAGCAGTAAGTGTCCTGTGGAAGCCACTGGTCAGCTGGGTGGAGGACCCTTACTTCTTCTGAGGTGTACTCAGTTTTGTGCCCCACATCTTGTCCCACAGGCCAGAGAAGACCTCAGTGGGTTTGTAACAGTCAACCAGCAGCTCCTTGACCCTCTCCATGTCTAAGAGTTCACCCAAGTCAATCTCTAATTCTGGGATCCCTTCTTCCTGGCAGTCATAGAGGCCAGTGAGCTGCCCCAGCATTCACTCTTCTAGGTTGAGGTGCTCCCCAGCTCCCTGTGGTCTTACTTGGTGCCTCACTGGGCCCTCGTGATCTGCAGCCCCTAGCCCTCATCTGCAGCTGCAGATAGGCCCTGAGGGTAGACATGGGGTCTTGGCTCACCACTACCTGTCTGGAGAACCAGGGACACCAACAACTCCCCCGCCATTCCTACACACTCTCACCCTCTCCACCATGCCTACCTCTACCCCTGCCACCCTGTGGACCTGCTGTCAAAGCCATGCTGTCCATTGGGTTGGAGGCCACCACCTTCAAGATGCCTGCCAGCTTCAGGATGCCCACCAGCTGGCTCTGGACCACTGGTTCAGGTTAGTTTGTGGGCTCAGCTCCAGAAGGCTCCATGGGGCTCCACGGGGCAGGTGGTGCCAGGGACACCCATGGATGGCGGCAGTTTGTGGAGCCCCCCAGGCATGGCAGGATGTACTCACCTTATGACCCTCCCCACCTTGATTCCTATCCTATGTCCTCTCTCTGCAAGAAGATGGCATTCTCTCCATATTCATTCTTATGTTCTCAGATTAGATGCAACTTTCCCGATGCATGTAACATTTGAATGCCTTTAAGTGCCAGGCACAGTTCAAATACTGGGTACTGTGAAAAGCTGAAAGATCCCCCCATCCCTCAGATAGCCATATCCTAACTCCTGGAACTTATGATTGTCCCTTTATAGGGACAACAGATGTGAATGAACTAAGGATCTTCAGATGGGGAGATTATTCCGGATTATTTGAGTAAGCCTTAAATACCACATCTGTATCATCACAAGGGGGAGAGCGTGCAAGATTTGACATACACAGAGGAGAAAGGGATGGGAAAACAGAGCAGAAAGAAGCTCAAAGATGCTGGCCTTGAAGATTGGAGTGACGAGGCCACAAGCCACGGAAGGCTGGCAGCCACCAACAGCTAGAAGAGACAAAGAAAGGATTTTTCCCCAGAGCCTCTGGAGGGAGTATGATACTAACTTTGGACTTCTGACTTCTAGAACTGTGAGAGAATAGATTTCTGTTGTTTTAAGCTACCAATTAGTAGTAATTTGTTAGAGTAGCATCAGAAAACTAACACAGTGCCCTTTCTCTGGGTCCTTCCAAGACCTCCCAAGGCCATTTCTACAGATCCACATAGTGCCCCACATTTTCAATACCAGCTTACCACATTCATACTACCAGCATGTTTCCATGCCCTCCATTGGACTACATACTCCCTGAAAGCAGGAATTGGCACCTTGTTCATTTTCATATATCCCCAGCATTTCATATAGTAGCCAGCAAGATACTCAAGAGATGTTTGTTAAATAAATGAATAAACTATCACGGAACATTGTAGTGTTATTTAATTTTTTTTATGTGTGAAAGCATTTCCTTTCTAATTAAGCTTTGTATAATCTGTGGTGCAAAGCACAATATGGTGCACTGTTTCTAGCCGAAGGATGACACACAGGTTTCACCTCTCATTGTCCATAAATGCTGCGCAGATACTCAGTGCAACAGGACGCCTTAGACAATAATGTCTGTCATAGATGTGAGCATAGGGAGGGGTGGTATATGGACCTAGACTTTGCCATTCCTGACCTGTTTTTCTCCCATGGATAAGATCTTTTGTATCTAAGCATGAAACAGATGATGTTCCTACTCTCCAGAATCATGAAACTGAGATTTGGCATTTCTAATTCATCCATGGTAATAGTAGTTTCTCATATTCTTAATTCCTGCTGTGAAAACTGACCAGTCTGTGTGTCATTCTTTCATTCAACATTTTCAATAGCAGACCTTTTCTAAGTGCTGGAGCTGAGCAGTTCCTGGCCTCAAAGAGTTTAAGGACTAACAGAAAATATCTGCATGTTTTAGAGGGATCCTGCCCAGCAGTGTGAAATGGGCTATAGTGGTGGTACACGCAGCTGTGGTAGTGCCACAGTCTGTCTCAGGAGAAAGGGAAGACTGAAACCTTCAAGCAAAGACCTTGAATTAAACCTGTAAACTGGCTCTTGAGGCACTGACTGAGGGAGGGGACAATTTACCCACTGTGGATCAGAGGAAGTGTGTGTGACTCAGTGGCTCTCTGCCTTGGGCTCCAGGTCCCAAAGGAGGCCTGGGCTGTCTGGCTGATTTTGCAGTGAGTCTGGTAAAAATTTAGCATTTCGGTCACTCTGTGTCCTCTGAGCATAGCTCTGGAAGCAGGATCAATAGGGAAACATTGTCAGCAGCTAGAGGATGCTATAAATCTTTTCAGCCCTCACCAGAACCATTTGTATGGGGATGGGGAGAAGTGTTGGGGTTCCATCCTAATGAGCATTTTCTGGTGATGGAGGGTGAAAGCAGGAGGCTGGTGTTGGTGATTCTCTATCCTGACCATGGGGTGAAAACTCATACCCAAATACAGTTATAAAAATGCCCTTTTCGTGCCGCAAGTATTTGCCAATACCAAGCACGCTGTGCTATGGACTCCCACAAAGATAAATGCTGCCTGCTGTGGTCTGAATGTTCTTGTCCCCTCTAATTTCATGCGTTGAAATCTTAACACCTAATGTGGTAGCATTAGGAGGTGGGGTTTGGGGGAGGTGGTTGGGCTGATTTGAGAATGGGGACTGATTATATTAATGCCCTTATGAAGGAGGCCTAACTTCTTGCCCCTTATACCATGTGAGGATGCACCAAGAAGTCTGGGACCCTGAGAAGGTCCTCACCCAACTGCCTAGTCTGTGGTGTTTTGTTTTAGCAGCCCAAAGTAAGACACACCCCATCCACCCACCTAAACATACTAAAGCGGTGGCAAGGGTTTGAACTGTCAAGCAGAATATGATCTGGGGAGCTTAGCCTGCACCCCAAAAGCTGCACCTCTCAGCACTGCTCAAGCTTCCATTTCCTCATCTGGAAAATAAGCATAATAATAGTACCTACATCACTGAATATATATTAGTACCTCCATCACTGAAGTATAAAGAAGCTTAGCCAAGTATTTGGAAAATAATGTTAGTTGCAAATAACTTTGTGGGAGGTGAGAGTGAAGGTTGGGGAGGTGGGTTTAAGGGTCACCCTGGATGCCAAGAATAGGTTGCAGAAGAAAAAGTACCAGCTTTGCCAAGGAACTGTCTTAGAGCTAAAACCTGATCCATATTCATGGTTAGATCGGAAAGTAATGGTGTGGTTAATTTCTGCTGCTTCTAGTTCATTCATTCAGCAGACATTTAGTGAGCTAGAGTGAGCCAGGCCCCCTGCTAAGTCCTGGAGATAGAGATGATCAAGCATTTCCATCTTTATCTTAAGTTCTGTAAGAGCAAAGACCATGTGTGAGCTGTAGGCTATTGTAGATCTTGCACCCAGAAGAGCTAGGAGGAATTCAATTCATAGGTATTGAATAATCATTTTTAATAAAAAAGTAGGTGTTCAATAATTTTTTTTCTTTTTTATAGAGAGAGAGCACACAGGAGCAAGAGAGAGGGACAGAAGCAGGCTCCATGCTCAGGGCAGAGCCCAATGTGGGGCTCGATCCTACAACCCTGGGATCATGACAAAATCAAGAGTTAGATACTTAACCAACTGAGCCCCCCATGGGCTCCTGATAATTATTTCTAATGTAAAGAGGAAATCATAAAAAATAAGAACTATCTGAAACTATGTATGTTGGGGGGCACCTGGGTGGCTCAGTAAGTTAAATGATCAATTCTTGATCTCAGCTCAGGTCATGATTTCAGTTTCTAAGCTCAAGCCCTACATCCAGCTCTGCACTGACAGCATGGAGCTTGTTTGGGATTTTGTCTCTCCCTCTTTCTTCCCCTTTCCCACTTTCTCTCTCTCTTTCCCTCTCTCTCTCTCTCAGTCGCAATCTCCCAAAACCAAATAAATAAAGTTGAAAGAAGAAAGAAAGAAAGAAAGAAAGAAAGAAAGAAAGAAAGAAAGAAAGAAAGAAGAAAAGGAAGGAAGGAAGGAAGGAAGGAAGGAAGGAAGGAAGGAAGGAAGGAAGGAAGGAAGGAAGTGTCTGAATTTGGCTACATACTGGTCAAATGGCTCTCCTGAACCACTGTTGCCACTCCCAACATTCCCCACCAGTAGTGGGTGAGGGCAGTTATATTCCTCATCTCCACTTACATTTGGGACTCTCTAGTTGTCTAATTATGGCAGTCTAAAATGTGTTAAGTGATAGCTCATTTGTTTTGATTCACATTTTCTGATTACAAATACATTTGATCAAATTTTCAAATGCTTATTAGTCCTTTGGGTTTTCTCTTCTGGAAATTGCTTGTTCTTGTCCTTTGCCCAATTCGGTTCCAGGGCCTATATTCCAAAACCATTCTCAAAAGTACCATAAGGAGCACCACCCAGTGCTGTTATTTGGCATGGCCAAGAAATTGGAGATAGTGTGAAGGCCCTTCACTTAGAGAATTTATTGTTCAAGGTGGGAGGGAATGAATATTCTGAGGTACTATGTGACAGTTCTAAGTAACTAAATGTATGGATAGCAGCACAGATGATTCTTAGAAACATAGAGATGGGTGATAAGAGAAACAAAATGAGATCTATAAAATGATGCACGATATTGTGATTTATAATAAATATGTATTTGGTCATTTAGATGACCAAAATATATTTTTCATATGTATTTGGTCACAGTTCCTGGCACACAGCTCCTAAAACCCCTGAAATTTCCAGTAATAAGGATAACTGTGTCTTTTGTTATGTTAATAAAGGTAACTTTTGGACCCCACCTAAGGGCAGGTTGCCAGGAGAACCAACCATGTGATTAGAGGGTTAGAATTTTCAGTCCCACCCTGATCTCTAGGGAAAGGAGAGGGGTGAGAGGTTCAATCAGCCAATGGCCAATGACTTAGTCAGTCATGACCGTGCAATGAAACCTCCATAGAAGTCCAAGATATCTGAGTTCTGAGAGCTTCCAGGTTGGTGAACACATGGAGATGAAAGAGTGGTGTGTCTGGAGAGGGCAGGGAAGCTCTATTCTCTTTCCCCTTACCTTGCCCTATGCATCTCTTCATCTGGCTGTTGATTCACAGCCTTTATCATATCCTTTAATAAACTGGTAAACATAAGTGTTTCTCTGAGTTCTATGAGCCAATTTAACAAATTAATTGAACCTAAGGAGGTTACTGGAAGCTCCAATCTGTAGCCAGTTAATCAGAGCCCAGGTAACACCTCAGTCTTGAGACTGACCTCTAAACTGGGGTAGTGGGCAGTCTTGTAGGACCGAACCCTTAACTGGTGGAAGCAGATGCTGATGTCCGAGGATTGATTGGTGTTATGTGAGTACAACCTACCCCACATGTGGAAACTGGGTCTGGGAACCCTGAAAGACAATGATATTCATATGTAAATTACAACTCCATGCACATGAAACACCTGTGTGTGTGAGTGTGTGTGTATTTTCTCAAGAACATATTAAAGACAGTAGTTGTTAGAAGGGGTAGTGGTAGTGGGAAAGAGGGGTGAAGAACCGGGATCAAAAAGAATAAAGAAATAAATAAGCAAAAGGGCCTTGGTGATGATAATATTTCAAGAATGATGGAGTAGAAGTAATTCAATCTTGTGTACCTGAGATCAGATAATAATGAAAAAGAGTAATTAATAGCCATAAATAAAATGCTTTCCATTTTTATGGCTCTTTGAGTCTTTCAAAGCATTTCACAGCTGTTTCATTGGATACCAATAACAAGTAACCCTGGAGGGAAGACACTCCTTTCCCTTCTTGAGAGAAAAATGTCCAGACAAGGAGAGATGAATTGTCCCTGAGAAGACACTAGGACCCAGATATTCCCATTCTGAACCTGCCTTATTTCCATTACAGTGGGTTGGTAGGACACTGTCACTAGGCTCCCTGAAGGCTGGTGAAATTTGAATCAAGCCCTTCATTTATCTTTCTTCACATCCCTTCCTGCAGGGTAAAGCTTTAGTGGGCTTCCCACTTCCCTACTATATCTCAGCTATTAAGGCTATTTCACACATAGGGCTCCCATTGACCCTGGCTCTCTCCTTAATTGAACCCAAAGACTAAAACATCCTTTACAATAAGCACTTCTTTGTAATAGACAGATTTCCTGGACCCATAAAACAGCTTTTAGAAAGGGCGAGCTGTATTTAAGGAAGACATTAATATAGTGCCACAAAATGAGGTTTGCTGACATATGACTCTTTGAATAATTTACTTTAAATAAATTAACACTAGAATTTACATTTACCTTTGAAAGTCCAATTTACTGGAGACACTGAAGATGTGCTCCCCAGAGAATGGGAATAACGAAAACCACCAGCCTCTGTTTGACTGCCTTGCTAAGAACCATAGTGATGAAATGTCTACTTTTTCCAGAGAAATCTCCTTACAGTCCACTTTCACACCATCCTCTGACAGAGTTCCCCATTTTTCCCTGCAGTCTTTCTGTTTGCCAGCAGAATGAGTTTAGTACCCAGATGATGGCAAAGGAGAGGGGATAGCATGGAAGAAAGAAAATTGAGTATAATTGAAAAGTTAATACTAATTATAATAATAATATAACCAGAAGTTATTGCTAAATTATTTGTACATATTATCTCATTTAATCCTCTTTGAAGTAGGATCCTATATATATTAGTCCATTTCAACAGAGAAGGAGACTATGACTTAAATAGTTCACTTATTCATTTCACAATCACATAGCTAGAAAGTGGCAGACCTAGTATTCAAATGTAAGGATTCTTTTATTTTTTAATATTTACTTACTTATTTTGAGAGAGCGAGAAAGAGTGCTGGGGAGGGGCAGAAAGAAGGAGAGAGAGAGAGAGAGAGAGAGAGAGAATCCCAGGCAGGCTCCATGCTGCCATCGCACAGCCCAACATAGGGTTCGCAATCTACTAGACCATGATCTGAGCCAAAACCAAGAGTCAGATGTTCAACCGGCTGAGCCACCTAGGCACCCCTCAAACATAAGGATTCTTAAGTCGGAGTCCACACTTAGAGTTTTCTTTTAAATAATTATCAAATTATCAATACTTTAACTATTCAAAGTTACAGGATCATTTTAAAACGTGGAAAAAGAAAATGTATAAAGAAACAAAAATGGTCACTTCTCTTAGTACCTAGGTTTATGTATTACCCAGGACACTTAAGACTAATCATTTGGGCATATCCTTTTCTTGAGAGGAGATTTCATTTCTGTTTTTCAGAGACTGAGAACATGTCTCTGTGCATTGGGACGGGCTGGGTAGGGCAGGTCTGCTACAGAGCAGAAAGGGAAAGCAGGCACCTTTTGGCCCATTAAAATGAGTGCATGATTTATCTGTCCTTTCCAACTGGCAGCTGACCAAAGAGACTGATGGGCATAGCAGGTTTCCTGGGCACGTGTGGCTCCAGCATATGGAACCGCAGGGCTGCCTGGGCTGGTAATGATGTCCCCACCTCCTTGCTCGGGTCATGGAAGAGCATACGAACCAGGGGCGAGGTAGCCACTCAAATCACTGGCCTGGAGTTGGTCCCCACAGGCGGCACATTTACCCTTTGTGGCCTTTGGCCACCACCAGCCCCCAGCCAGCCCTTTGCGGGCTGTGCCAGGAAACTCTGTATCTGACACCGTCTACGCATGAACCTACAGGAGCCGACAGCAGGGCATTCGGCTGAAGAGCGTGAGCTTTGAAATCACAGCTGGGTCAGATTCTGGCCTTCCCACTCTTGAACAGTGTGAATCCTGGCAGATTATGCAATCTGCTAAATTTCCATTTCCTCAGCTATAAAATTAGGCAGTTCATTGTGCAGGGCACCTGAATCAGGCTAAATAGGGCTGAATCTCAGCTCCATTCGGTACTAGCTGGGTGCGGTAGGAAAGCTCCCTAGCCTCTCTGGATCTTGTTTTTTCATACATTAAATAAGAATAATGACAAAGTCAGGATGAAATGAGACATTACATGTGAAGTGCCCAGTGCAAATACTTGGGAAATATTAGTTGTTTTTACTGCTATTAAAATTGGGCAATTAGAGTACTTAGCTCATAATATTTTTGTGAAGATTAATTGAAATAATTTAAGTAAAGCACCTTAAAATATTTATTCTGTTAGAAGTTTAGTTCCTTGGGTAAACAGTTGAAAGCTATCCTGAATTCTTTTTTTTTTTCTTCCTAAAATCATTCTCCCAGCAAATATAGTCAGCACTGCATCAAGAAATTTTCAGAATCCAGCTACATCTCACTTCCTCCCTGGCTACACCTCCTCCAAAGTACCATAAGTTTGACCAAGATTATGTCCAATGCAGCCTTCTAACTGGCTTTCTCACTTCTGGCCTTGCTCCCTTACAGTGTATTGTCAATCTAGCAGACTTTAGTCAAAGGTTCTTCTTTAAATTTTTCCATCTTGTCTTTTAAAAAAATCGAGATATCATTGACATATAACATTATATTAGTTTCAGGTATTCAGCAAAATGATCCTATATATTTACATATTGTAAAATGACCACCCATAATAAGCCTAGTTAATATCCATATTCTCTCTCTCTCTCTCTTTTTGTTTTAATTTTGAAACACTGACTTTCAGACAAGTTCCACAACTGGTACAGATACTTCATGCATGCCCTTTACCCAATGTCCCCTAATGTTAAGTTACATACCATAGTCCAGTGGTCAAAACTGGGACATTAACAAGACTAGTAAGTACAGATTGTGCTCAAAGTTCACCTTTTCTCCCCCAGTTTTTTCCTTACCTCTTGATGGATGCAATCCAGGATTCCTATACATGATGCTATCTCTTTAGTATTCTATAATTTAGTGACAATTTCTCAGTTTTTCCTTGACTTAAATAATCTTTAATGAGTACTGGTCAGTTATTTAGTTGAACGTTCACCCAACTAGGGTTTATCTGGAGTTTTCTCATGACGAGATTAAGATTATATATATTTTAACAAACATACCACAGAAGTGATGGTGTGTTCTCAGGGCACCATACTTAGGCTACATATGCTGTTAATGTAAGATGCTGTAAGATATTGACATCTTATTGGTGAGGTTAACCTTAACCACTTGATTACAAGTGCCATTTATTGGGCTTCTCCACTGTCATGTTATTGTTTCCTTTGTAATTAGTCAAAGGGAGGATCTACTTCAAAACTGTGCTAATATTCTGTTCAATGTTCACCCTCGAATTCAAAAATTTATTGGTGGAACTTGCCTGCAGCAACTAATACTGTGGTATACTAATGGTGATTTTATGTTTCCTTGACTGATTCTACATTTATTAATTTAAATTCTTCTGTCTCTCCTTCCCCATTTTCTTATTTAGTGAATTACATATTTATATCACTATTTTTATTTTATTCTATGAATTTAATCTCATTTATCATTTATTTTGCTGTTCAAATTGACCTAGATTTGACCTTTAAATTGATTCCTGTCTCCTTTCGACATGCCCCTAAATGTCTTTTAGGCACTTCCTTTATTTCTGATACAAAAAGATATTCCACCTCATATTTTTCCTGCCTTAATCCTGGAAACAACAACTTTTTTAAGGAGTCAAAGTTTCTTTCATTGGTAAATGATATTTAGAAGCCAAGATCTACTTGCTGGTAGGGGAATGTCATTGCTACTGAACTATGAACAGCAGACAGGCAGACTGAACTAGGAAATATATGTACACACACTAACCCAAATACAGCAGTCTTTGGAGTGTAAGTCAGTTCAAGTCACATGTGTAGTCAAAACCTTCTTTTGACTTCTCATTTCACTGACCCCATACAATGGCTTACAAAACCCTACTTAATCTGGGCTCCCACTTCCTCTCTGCCTCACTCTAGTCACGCTGGTTTCTTTGATCTTCCTTCACTACCAAGCATATACTCACCTCAGAGCCTTTGCACTTATTCTCCCAGCTGTAACTCCCTTCACCTAAATGGCTCCCTTAAGTTAGGTGTCTTCTTTTTCTTTTTTTTTAAATTTTTAAATGTTTTATTTATTTCTGAGAGAAACAGCATGAGTACTGGAGGGTCAGAGATAGAGGGAGACACAAAATCTGAAACAGGCTCCAGGTTCTGAGCTGGCTGTCAGCACAGAGCCTGACGTGGGGCTTGAACCTACGAACCACGAGATCATGACCTGAGCTGAAATCAGAAGCTTAACCAACTGAGCCACCCAGGCGCTCCAAGTTAGGTGTCTTCTTATGGGGCTGATATTCCCCACCAGCCAATCTAAAGTAATAAGGACTCTTTTCCCCATTATAGTATCCCTATACTCCTTATCCTGCTTAAATTTTCTTCCTGTACTTAACATCCAACATCTGCATCGTTTTCTTCCTGCACATCAACATCTATTTACTACAGCTTCACTAGCTTACTGGGTTTTGTCTGCTTCTCTGTTAGAATGAAAGTTCTGTCTATTTTGTACACCCCTACACCCTTGGTTTATAGGAAAATGCCTAGCACCTTGTAGAAACTCAATAAATATTTGTCAATAAATGAATGAATAAATGGATGAAAAGATAAATAAAGAATATGAGCTTTGGAATCAGAAAAAAAATTGATGCCTCAAATCCCACCTCCACTATAAAAACCAGCTGAGGGGAACCAAACAAGTTTTAAAAGTGCTCTGCCCTTCAGTTTTATCATCTGGAAAAATTAATAGCTCATAAAGGGTTATAATGAGAATTAAATAAGATAATGTGAAGTAATCTTGAATGAATGAATGACTGAATGTGTTAAATGCTTGCTAAATAATACGCAATAAATGGTTGCTATTACCATGATCAGCAGCAGCAGCAGCTTCTAGGAAAAGCATACAGTTTGGTCACGGAATTAGGTTCACCATATATTGTCTCCTGGCCCCCTTTGGGAGGCCATTTTGGCAAGTTTCCTCTTCCACTGAGGGGCTTCAGAGTAAGTCTTTGGTCCTACCTCCTGCAGCTGTCCAAATGAGTGTTTTGCCAGAGGGTCTGGGACCACTGGGACATTCTCCAGAGCTCTTAGGCATGTTTTGATGTGCTGGCTTGTGTGAGAAAACCCAAAAGGTGTAACTAATTTGTTAAATAGAAATATAAAACAGGCTCTTCTACTTGCATCTGGAAGGAACCAGCAGGGGAAACAGAGAGGTTTGGCACTGTGACCATGTGACCTTCCAGCAGAAGGACAAGGCTGAGTTGAAGGACTCTACCACCACCCATACCCCATCCCATGCCACCCTACCTTCAGCACGAATTTCCTATACTGATCCCCAGCCAGTCCTTTGGGGTCTCAGAGGGTAACCGAGAACTGGGAAGGTTTTGGGGTTTTCAGCTGTTACCTGGGTCAGGGGCTCTCAGGTTCCAATTTGCTTCTCTCTTTCCTGACACTGACTCAAGGAGACTGTCTCCATTCTTCAAATTGTCCCTCATGCATTTTCCCAGTCTGATGCTGAAACATTTTTGTAGGCTCTGTCACAGCAGCTGTGTGCCGGGAAATGGGCCGAGACGCCCGGAGGCCTCCCAGACAACCAACCTCAGGAAATAAGAATGCTGGCTCCTTGCCACACTGTTGGTCAGTCTCACTGGGGCCTTAGAAATGTGGAGGTAAGTCTGGATGGTGTCTGGACTTAGAACTTGAAGGAGGCTTACAATACGTACTAGAAGCATGAACGCAGTCCTTGTTTTAATGTGCATCTAGGCAATTTAAGGCAAAAAGAAGAGACTGGAAAGAGCTTGAGGTTAATTTCCTCCAGCAGCAGTCCCTTGGTAGAAAGGATTGTGACCTGAGAGCAGATGTCTAGAGTTCCCCTTCTACTAGGCGACTTTGTTAGCAATCCTAGTACCACACTCAATTATTATAAGGACCAAATGAGATAATATATGTAAAAAACTCTTTACAAAGTACTACTTCACTGCGAGCTTCCATCACTACTTCTCTCCCAATCTCTAATATGGTCTAGTTTGCCCCTCTCTGTTACATATCTTTCTTTCTCTATCTCCCTGCACATAGGCACACACACTCATCCACCTCATTTGCTCCAGTGGGTTCTAAAATGGATTGTTCTAGAGGACTCATTGATTCAGGATTACAGGTGATGGTTAAACATATGGAGTAGTGCCAGACTCCGCGAAAACACAGACTTCCTGCTGCTTTCTAGCAAGTGACCTCAGGCATGTTATATAACCCCTCTGTGCCCCAGTTTCCTCAGCTTAAAATGGTGATGATGATGATAGTGGCTCCTACCTCCATCGAGTCATCATGAGGTCTTCAAACCATGTGGAATACATATAAGTACTCAATCAATTTAAGCATATTCCCATATACAAATTGGTTATTTTCCAAAAAATGGAAACATGATCACTTTTATATTATGCTAAAACTACACTGTATGAATCTGGGTTTCTTTCTGTTTTGGTTCAGAAGTTGTTCTAAGGTCCTAAAGGGCCCCAATTAACACTGTGAACATAAATCACCACTGTGTGAGATGGAGAGAGTTCGTTATTTGAGCTCTTATACTATGTGGATTCTACTGGCTAAGATGAACTTCATGGGTCACACTCCATGATTTTAATCTGAAGCTGAAAGGGCCAAATAAGAACAATATTATTGCTAAACTGAGGTAACCAGACAGTGCCTCCTTTGAATGCCTGAGGCTGACATTCAAAAATCCTGTCATTACTTGTGATGTGACCTCTTCAGTGGCTGAGAGCCTTGTTTCAATAAGTGGAATTCCATTGGCAGAGTACATTTCCCAAAGCCAGCATTCATTCCTTAGAATGTTAATAGATATTGCATAAAAAACAGTTCCCTGGTCCACATTTGGGAAACTTGAATAAAACAAAGATAAGCGTGTTTCCTTAAAGGAGGACTTCCTTGGACCTTCAACATGTAATTCACGCTGTGAATCCCCAAGACTAGGCCATCATACAAGACATTCCTCAAATATCCTTGACCCTAAACCTACTGCATGGAGCTTATAGGATCTTGGAAAATGCCAGCATGGTGGAATTTAGGACAGACCTGGAGAAGTCAAGTCCTAGCTCTATAATTTACTACCTGTTGAAGTAATTTGTAAGGCACATTACTTCATTTCTTTGAGCTCAGTTCTCTCATCTACAAAATGGGAATAAAGTACATACACAAATAAACTGTATTTTGGAAACAAAAGTGATGTGTATATGTATGGGATAAAGATAAAAGTTAATGCTGGTATTTCTTGCCAACAGGATCTAGTGGTAACAAGCTTCTCCCAACTGTCCAAATCTGTACTTCCATTCTGTGGCTACTAGCCTGTGTGGCTACTAAGCACTTACAATGCGGCTAATCTGTAAATGTAAAATCCATGCCAAATTTTGAAGACTTAGCATCAAAAAAATGTAAAATATTTAATTTTTTCTCCCATTGATTACATGCTGAAGTGATATTTATATATAATGAATTAAATAAAATACATTATTAAAACTAGTTTCACCTATTTCCTTTTCTTAAAATCCTTTCATTTTTTAAAAAATAAGTCCACTATTGGAAAACTTTAAATGATTAGTGGCTCATGTTTGTGATTTACATTACATTTTCCTATTGAAGACCATGGTCCAATTGAATAAGTCTTAGAGTCGTTCCAGGCTCTAACCTTATTTGGCACCATATAACATATTGTCTGACACTTGCACAGAGCCACTGACTGCTTCCCAGGCTGCCTGAGCAGAATTTCCAGAATGCAGTAAGCATGGTCTTTCCTGCCACATAAATTCTCAGTTGGGTTCACAAAGAGTTAATGAACAAGTTTAAGAAGACTGATAAGCTATGGATCATAGAGGCCAATTTCCAAGTCAAGTTGGGGGAAAGCACCAAAGAAGTTAGGGGAAATAATGGTCTGCAGTCCATTATTCTGGACTGGATTTTGATTTCATGTGAGCCTCACACTCTGTCAGCCTCTCACAGACAGGCTGGTACTGCCAACTTAATCACCAATTAAGAGTGTCTATATCAACTGGGCACTTTCTCAGAGCTATTCAAGAGGTGAGTTAAACAGACTTTTGGCCTCATGGGCTTCAAATTAAGTATTTGCCTTGAGACAAAGAGTCTCAGGGCCCCAGAATGTCAATCCATCCAAGGGTGGTCACCTTAAAGCTGTAATAAATACCTAAATATCATTTCTTGGCTTTGGATATAGTGGGTGAATAGCCAAGAAGGGAGCAGAGAGGGGGAATAAAGAATTCCCCTAGTGCTTTGGCTGTGTCTCTTTAAATACACATACCATTGCCTACCCTATAAGATGATGATTATGTGTGAACATATCTGATCCCCCTTCCTTGAACATAGCTCTAAAAAAGTTTCCAATGAGGATTCATATCTGATTTACCCTTGTGTTATTATCTGATATAGAACCTTGAACTTGAATGCTCAATTAAATGTATAAGAAAGTAAGTGAAAGAGAGATGGAAGGTGGGAATGTAGGAGGAAAAGACAGAAGGAAGAAAGGGAGAGATGGAGGGTCAAGAAGCACATCCTGTTAGAAAATCTTAATCTGAGAGCCTGAGAGAGTCTCCCAGGTTACTCCAGGCTCCCTGGGCACATCAACCAGAATTAACCATTTAATTTCTGGAGTTGCTCCAAGTAATCTCAGTATTTCCTCAGAGGAGGGCATGTAAAGTTGGTTTTTTTGATAGCATCAAAAAACCCTCTTTTGACAATGCACTCCACCTACCCATCAGTGTCTCACCATCACATTAACCCAGTTGTGTTTTTATTGCCACATAAATAATTATGATTTTGTTTTTTATATTTATACCTAACCTTATTCCACAAATATCTGAGAAGGTTTATCACAGACAGTGACTCCTATACTGAAATAACATAACTATAAAATGAGAATCAAGTTTAGAGAAACTGGAGTTGGAAAAGCAAGGCCAGGTGGAGAGAGACCCACGTGTTGGACCAATGTCACCCTGGGTGTTGGAGGGTGGCCTCCGATTTGGGTCTGAGCCCAGTCAGGTAGTGTCTCTCCTATAGCACTATTTCCCCTACCAGGCGTCGAGGGTTTTTTAAGCCTCCTTGAGCCACTTTATTTTCTTCCCAGGCTAGTCCGGAGGATAGGTTGGTCTCTGGGTACCACACTGCGGTGGACAGAGAGAGGGGGAGGGGAAGGAGATGCAGCAGGAGTAGCAATTAAGAAATACCGATTACTGCCTTAATTGAGCTGAGGGGAAGCCGGGGACAGCCAGCAGTGTGGTTTGCGCCAACATCCTTCCAATAAGCAGTGTCTGTGTGGGGAGGAAGTCTGGGCCTTCCCCGCAGCCACTCTGAGCATTCCCATCAGAAGTCCCGGAAGCACGAGCCTGGACTGTTGGCAAGGCCAGGCTTGTGTGGGTGCGACGGCCTCCTCTACTACTTACTCAGTGCCAGGCCAGCCTCGCCTTTCCATCGCAAAGCCCAGGCCTGAGCACATCTGCTCTTTCCTGTAAGGCTGGCAGAAGTGGTTGGCTGTGTTTCCCAAGGAGCCGATTGCACCACAGGGGCCCTAATTAAGACCTTCAAGCCCAGCGCCCTTGCAGGTGGGCGAGGGTGACCAGAAGTGTCACTTGGGGCAGCTGACTACAGCTGCCCCTTCGTGCCCTGTCATAGCCACCCCACCCCTGCCCTCCCAGCCCACATTCCTGTTAAGAGGGGTCTGACCCCTAGCCCACTGCCTGATTAGAGATGATGATGCTATTTTTTTTTAAACCATTCCTCCCTAATGAGCTTCCACATCCCTGTTTCCAGTTAGAGCCCACACGAGGTAGGAGCTGGGCAGGGCCTGTGTCCTTAGCAGCTGGCTCAGCCCAGAGGCCCTCTGCAGCCTCATTATCACAATTCCCAGAACCAAAGCAAGCCTTTGTCTAGGAGCTTGTAACTTGTTAGTGGCTTGAGGCTGATTCATAGCTTCTCTGCTTCTAGGGGAAAGACACAGGACCCCAAACAAGCATTTATCTAGCCCCTTCTATGTCAGGTTCTAGGCACCAGAGAAGCTATGAGAACTTCAGGGATCTCACACTTGGGGTGAGGATGGCAGGGAGGATATGTATTATACCCCAGTTACGATAAGATGTAAATAATGCTGTAACAGAAGTATAACATTTAGTATATGCAGTCTAGAAAAAGGGAGTATAACCAAAAGCTCATGGGACTGAATCATCCTTCTCCCTTTGAGATCTAGACAAGATTGGTCCAAAATTCTCCACCCCATGCCTCCATAGAATTTTAAGACCTTTCCTGGGTTTCTGCACATACCTGCAAGACTTATGCTATCACTGTCACCTCTGGGTTCCTGGGTCTATGCATGGTGTGTCTGGTTTACACAACACAGAAATCCACCTTTCTCCTTAGATGTTCACCCAGTGAGAACATACACAGACCCTCCCTGGAGGCATTCCTGTGGGTAGTAGACTGCACTGAAGAGCCAGGGGTCTGGGGGAGGTGGAGAAACAATGTAAGGCTCTCCAAATGGAACACTGGGCATCTTCCAGTCTTAACATGCCAATGGCCAGAGAGATTTCTGTGGTCTGTTTCTCTGACTCCTCTCTTCTGTCTACAGCCCTGTTCTCTCAACTTTAGAGAAAACAGAACCAAAACCAAAACCAAACACAAATATTCTCTTGTTGCCTCCTGCAGAAAATCTTAACCATCTCACTTGATTGCGCGGCCTTCCCTCCTCCCTTATGCCCCCAGTTCTTTATGATCCCGTCATAGATTTTCCAGATATTCTCCCAGAGACAAGGCCCTCTCTAAGGCGAATTCTATGCTAAAGTATTCAGATGTAACATTTTCACTTTATTATATTTGCTAAGGTGCTATCCTACAAGGCAGGTTGCTTGCCTAAGGCTCCTGATATGCAGTAGAATTCATTCATTTGACATTGTCCTGGGAATGCATTTCCCGTCAATGATAGGAACTTGCTCTTGGACCCCAATCACAGGTTTCACGGGCACTTTTACCCAACGTTTCCGATCACACTTTTACAGGATTGGGACCCAGCTCTGAGGTCATTCTTGGCTGAGTGAGCTGTTCTTTTATGTGTTCACAAGGCACCTTGTACTAATACCTGCTCTGCCCCTTGCCAGACTGTAGCAGAGCTGACTAGTGAGTGGTCAGTAGCCTCCCCTAGACTGTCAATTCTCTGCATCAGTTCTGAGCCTGAATATTGTTTGCCATTGTGCACAGTGTTAGACCTGGCACATTGTAGGATCTCAAAAAGCATTTGTTGAATAAATAAATAAATTACTACCAGTCACCCCTCATCTAGTAAATGAACCTCCCTGTAAAACGCCCTTGGTTAGGGACCATATCCACTTCTACTATCCTGCAGTGACAGGGAAATCACAGTTTCCTTACTGCTAGAAAGTTCTTGTTCAATCTGTATCTGATCTGCAACTTATAGTCATTGACACCTATAGTCCAACGTAGCCAAACAAAATGCATTTCAGTCTACTTAACAGCCCTTCAAATACTTGCAACAGCTCTTTTCCTCCCCTGGGCCTTCTTTCTATCAAGAAATTTTCTTGATTCACATTTTTCTCTTTCTATCAAGGACATGTTGTCCCTACTTTGGCTTCATTACAGCGTATTCCATTTTTATGTTATAACTTTAATGTCACTTTCCTAACAACCGCATATGAGCCATGTCCCCACAGTTATGCTCCTTCATAGTTTTATGTTGGTTTCCTTCTTAGTGTTTGTCACAGTTTGAAATTATATAACTCTTTTTGTATCAATCAGGACAGAAATCCAATATTAACTAATTTAATCCACAAAAGGGGATCTGTTGCCCTATCTAATCCAAAGGCATCTCTAGACCCAGGAGTTGACATGAAGTTTACAGGGTTCTTTCTCTCTTCATCTCTTAATTTCTGCTTTATTCCATGCTTACATTAATTTTCAAGCTGATTATTTTCCCCATAGGATGGCAAAAATGGTCACTGTCTCTTCCAGTGTTAGACTTCTTTATGGACCAAGATCCCTGAGAAAAGAGCACAGATATCTTCCCCAGTGGCTTCTGTAAAATTCCTGGGCATGATCATGCCCAGGCCTAAGCCAATCACTAAAGGCAGGGTCACTGATTGACCAGATCTAGGCCAGGTACCCACTCCGGGTTCAATGAATGTACAGGGACATTGATAATACCAGCACTTGAGAAGAATTTATGCATTATAAAAAAGGTAATGGATCGGGGCGCCTGGGTGGCTTAGTCAGTTAAGCATCCAACTTTCGCTTAGGTCATGATCTCGCGGTTTGTGGGTTCGAGCCCCGCGTTGGGCTCTGTGCTGACTGCCAGCTCAGAGCCTGGAGCCTATTTCAGAGTCTGTATCTCCCTCTCTCTCTGACCCTCCCCTGCTCACGCGGTCTCTTTCTCTCCCTCCTAGAAATAAATAAAAATATTTTTTAAAAAAAAGGTAATGGATAATTTCTCCAAAGAAGAAATCCTGAGAAAGAAACAACAAGAATTTTTCTGTTGAATGCCCATCTTCCCCCTACGTTAACTGGAGACGTTTCTGTTTTCTTCATCACTTGCCAGCAACCCTAGGACATAGTAGACATTCAATTTATTGGATGAATGAATGTTTCAAATGTGTCTTCTCTTCTTTAGGTTGTAGACCACTCCTCCCTATTTCTGCAACCTTTCTTCATATTGCCTGGTTTTCAGTATTGTCAGCAATTAGTATCACACTCTTGATCAGTATGACTAGCTTCCAACTCATTCCCTTCCACAAATTAGATCTGTGACTTTGGGCAAACCACTCTGAGCCAGAGTTTTCTCATCTATCAAATGGGAAGAATAATTCTGGACATCAGTCTTGGAAAAGATTAAGTGAGACAATAGAAAAGTTTTGTGGAGTACCCCATCTGAGATTTAAGGCAGAAAAAAAAAAATAGGGCTAAATGCCAATGGAGCTTCCTTAGATATGCTTTCAGTTGAATACATAAAAGTAAGCAGTAAAAGATCCTTTACTGTGAACTCAAATTCAGCATCTCTGGGAAGCTCCACAGCTCCCTTCCTGGCTGTTGACATTGCATTTTTCACAATCCCAGTGCCTGCTAAGGATTGTCAACACTGACCTGCAGATCAGAAAGGAAGGACTATGATCACTTCTGCAAGACACAACCCCATGGAGGACAGAGGAAGCCCACAAAATAGGTTGGCAGGAATGCCATTACCCATCTCTTAATTCGTGGTCTTGTCTATTGCTTTAAATGTTTCTTTACTCTAAGATGCCTAATCCAACTAATGAAAGAAGAAAGAATCTGCAGATCTTAAGGTATCTTTTTCTTTTCTGGCATTGAAAATAAAAGCCCTAATTTAAGGGAGAATCACCTTCCTATTTCAATATGTTTATTGTCACCCAAATAAAACCTAAGTCACAGAATTCCTTCCTGACTTGATCCAAACATCTCAAATCATTCGCTGTCTTGCATGTTCTGGTCTGGGGTTAGTGAAATACTTGTAGTTCCTCAAACTTGCCTTCTCTCTCTGTTCCTTCTGGACTTTCCCTTATCTCATGTCTTCCAAAAGTCTTCCTTGATCACTCACCTGAAGGATAGGGTAGGTGCCCTTCAATATGCTACCGAAATGCCCTCTACTTCCTGTCTTATCAATGAGAGTAGAGATCCTGTCTTTTTCATTGCTCTGCTTTCAATATGAAAACTGTATAAGAGTAGGTATTTAGGTTTTTTCTTGTGGTTGTTTTTAACATGAATGAGCTCTCAACTCCAGATAAGAAGATATACCTACCATTCAAAAATAAAATTTGGAGCATAACTCATTATCTGCTCCTTTACTATCACCTTGGGTCTTTTCAATGAGGTCATTAAGAGCCATCATCTTCCACCCACACACATGGAATTTGAACTGTGGCTTGTGACATTTGGAAGGGATTTGGGGATCGTGGTGATTATTTGGATGGATTTGTATCATGATGCAGGCCCCACAGCATGTCAAGGCTTTGATCAATATACAGAGTGGATGTGGGCCAACAAATTGTGATATGTGCTAGCAAGGGACCCAGAGCATCCTTTCTTAGGGAGTAAGACACTTGTGGATTTTTCTGTGCTTTTTTGGATTGTATTCTTGAGTGCTCACTTTATAACCAGGGCCACGACTTTTTCAGAGATGTTGACAAATACAAACTCACCAGGGAAATTGTAATCATCCCTAATCTAGCTGGAGCTAGAGTCGTAACCTTAATAAGTATAAGTAGATGCCATCTGTCTATCCACCTCCGCACTGGTGCACTAGCTCCTTCTTTATCTGCTCAGTCTGGGAGAACTGCCAACTTCCTGTTAGGGGCCATTCTTAGAGCAAGAAGAGGGCCTCATGTTTCTCACTAGGTCCAGGTCTTGTCCTTCAAATGAGTGAAAGAGCAGCAATACCTCACTGACTTGCGAGTGTTGCCCAGTCTATCTCAGTTTTCAGGGATTTAAAAACTCATACCTTTAGAATCATTCTTTTGTGCTAGGGTATTCTTCTCCCCAGGAGCCCCTATAAGTGTGTTTATCAAATAGCACTCTTTTAATTTCAAGTGTTGAAACCCCCGAATCAAACTGCCTTACAGCAAAAGGGAACTAATTTGGTTCACATCACCGAAAAGACCATGGAGTGGTGCTAGTTTTATGCAGAGCCTGATTCAGGGTACCTAACAATGGCCTCAGGAAGCGCTTCCTCTTTCCACATCTCCCCCTCTGTCCTGTGTCATCTCCTCTCAAGAAAGCTCCCACCAGGGACTTAGTAATAGGCTGCCATTTCTTCCAGTTCCATATCCAACAGTAAGAGGACGGTTCAGCTCCCATGCTCTATCAAGATTGCCATGATTGGCTCTGACTGGGGTATAAATGCCTCATCTTGGGTGCCACGCTCATCCCTAAATGAATCACTGCAATTGGAAAAATAAGATGCTAAGCCTGAGGTCATATGTCAAAGAATAGAGTTAGCACCACAAAAGTACATGGACTGAGGATACGGTACTAATCGTTCCTAAAAGGAAATTCAGTTGCTGGCCCTATAAAAAAGAAATAGGTATTGGGGAGAAAAAAAAATGCAAATTCTCACCACAAAATGAATTTATGCATCAAAGCCTTAAAAATGCATATTCTTTCTCTTTCTTCCTCTCTCTCTCTTTCTTTTTTATTATTTCATATTATATTATATTAATTAGATTAAATTAGATATATAATACACACACACACACACACAACACATTCTGAGGGAATAATCACATGTACAAAGATTTGTGCTCAAATTGCAGCATTGTTATCCAAGTAAGAGGGAATCAACTATTTTATAAAAAATCAAATCATGGATTATTACACATGTGTTAAAATGATATTTTTCAAGAACATTTCATGGCATAAGAAATGTTAATGATATAAGAAGTGATAGAATGAAATGAATATACATAACATGGGGGAATTTTGTTTAAGAAATATATTCATTGTAATTTTGTGAGGTGATGGAGGTGTTAACTAATTTTACTGTAATAACCATTCTGCAACACGTATGTATACAAAATCACTATGATGTACACCTAACTCTCACATAATGTTATATGCCCACTGTATTCAATAAACCTAGAAAATACATTAAAAAAACATATTCATAAAAATATAGAAGTAAATAGCAAAACATTAGCAATGTTTATCTTTATTTTTTAGAACTGTAAGTGATTTTTTTCTTCTTAATATTTCCTAAGTTCTTTCACAATCAGAGAAAAAAACACAAGTTCTTTTAAAAAATTTTTTAAATGTCTATTTATTTTTAATAGAGAGAAAGGGGGGAAGGGGCAGGGAGAGAGGGAAACACAGAATCTGAAACAAGCTCCAGGCTCGAAGCTGTCAGAACAGAGCCCAATGCAGGGCTTTAGAAGCAAGGTCATGACCTGAGTTGAAGTCAGAGAACTTAACTGACAGCCACCCAGGTGCCCCAGCAAGTTCTTTTTAAATAAAAGGCAACTATGTTTCCTAGGGTTGTACAGTCATGTTGCTTGGATTAAGAACCCTAAGCAGGGCCTTGAGGTCTGGTTAGTGTTGATGGAGAGGAGATTTCTGGGAAGCAGAATAGCCCATGGACGTGGAAGAAGAAGAACCTGAGCAGGAACCAAGAAGCATTTGGAAGCAGAATAGCTTTGTCCTGGTTGGGCTCTAGTCAGGCCTGGGTGGGCTCCGGAATGTCTTTGCTGAAATTCTGCAGCATCTAGAGGCTTGAAAAGGGGTGGGCACCATCCTTAGCTCATTAGAAGGAGTGGTGTGTGAAGCATGATACAGAATAACAAATCCCAGGATTTGGGGCAAGTGAGGGCCGCACATGAGCTCCCTTGCTAGTAGGTGAGAATTTTCCTACAACTTGCTCCAATTCTGCCAATCCTTAGCGGAACAGCTTGAATAATTACAGAAACCATGAAAATTTAATTTCTTATATATGTTTTCTGTGGCATTCTATACTTTTCAAAATTCACATATCCCACCTCTTTTTCTTATTAGTTGATGACAAATATAAGGAATTCCAAAAGAGTTTTGATTTTTGTTATTACCACTATTTTAATTTTTTTTGAAATGTCAAGTATCAAAAAAACTCCAAAAAGCCTTTTTGGGTGTTTGTCTCCGATTTGGCTAGTATATGCTTGATATATGTGCCATAAAGCATATGAATCTACTAATTAGCTCATTTAAGTCTCTTGGGTCTGTGGTCCAAATATCATCCAAAAGCTGAAATCCAAGAGCAATAAGTTCATGTCGAATTGTGTCTTTCAGAGTCTGGGGAAGATGCCACATCACAATTCTGTCATTCTCTTAGGGGTCATAGGACCACTTTATCCTCATTCCTAGTCTCTTGTCTATTCAGGGAGTGAGAACATAGCAAAATCTCAGTAACCCTGAAATTAGTTCTCAAGGCAGCCTTAACAAATTACCAAATTGTTGATGGCTTAAAACAATAGAAATTTATTCTCTCACAGTTCTGGAAGCCAAGAGTCTGAAATCAAAGTGTCAGCAGGGTGGATTCCTTCTAGAGGCTCTGACAGAGAATCCATTCCATTCCTCTCTCTTAGCTTCTAGCAACTATAGGTGAGTCTTGGCATTCCTTGACTCTTGGGTGTATTACTCCAATTTCTTCACATGGCTTTTTCCCTGTATAGCTATGTCTCAAATGTCCCTCACTTAAAAGGACACAAGTCATTGGATAGAGGACCCACCCTAAATCCAGCATGATCTTATCCAAAGATCCTTAATTTAATTCCACATGCAAAGACCTTTTCCCAACAAAGGTCTCCTTCATAGATTCTGGGTGTTAGAACTTGGACATATCTTTTCTGCAGCTACTTATTCAACCCACTATACACCCTTATTTCCTATATGGGAAATTCTGTCTTTCCACAGTGCTTGACTACTAGAGCAGGTACCTTCCTAATTTACCACTGAGGTCTGACAGTTTCTGGGTAAGACAGGTAAAGGATACAGCCAGCACAAAATTTTACCCAGGTCTGTTGCATTATTTCTGGTCTGCTCTGGCAGGGCATGGAAATGAGTAACTGGAAAAGTAAAACTAACAAAAAGAAAACTCCAATCTTGGGCAAGATGTCCCTTCCTTGCACATTTCCTATCATTTCCTTTTCTGTACTCTTCAGGAGGCTGAGGTCTGAGACAACAAAGACTGTGGAATTCACCATTGTCTTCTAAGACAAGGCTGATTCAACAAAGTAGGCTCTCTGCAAGTATTTGTTACATGAAAGAATTAATGCATGGGAGGAAAAAACTTGTTCAGCACAAGTTCAGCACAAAAAACTTGTTCAGCTGTGTATCTCAGACCTAACTTTCACTAGGAGTTTTACCTGCCCAGTCTACACTGCCTCTCACTGGTCCTTCCAGATCCTCAAGGTGTTGTTGCAGGATTCTCGCACAGAGAGTCATGACACTGAGGCTTTTCTTTCCAGGAAGAACTTTATTAGTGCCGGCAACGCTCAGTTGGGTTCGTACCCAAAGAACTGAGCGGCCCACATCACATGGCATAGTTTTTTAATACATTTTCTGTTTCTTTGTCTCCCATATATGGTAACACACATAAACATGCAGTCTGATTAAGTTATCTCAGTTTACAAGGTCATTGGGGATGTAGGCACCTGGACGGATATCTAGGTGACCTTGAAGTCTTCTCTCCTCTCTTCTTCATTTTTTTCTCACTCCTTAGGGAGGGGTTCTTACCACACTGTGAGCACTCCCCTAATTACAGACTGCCTATAAAATTAAAGCACCCAACCTGCCCTTCCTTCCTATTTTCTTCTTTCTTTCTTTCTTTCTTTCTTTCTTTCTTTCTTTCTTTCTTTCTTTCTTTCTTCTTTCTTATTATTTTTACTAATTTCCTTAAGTATGTCTTCCACAAAGCAGAATTTATGGGGCCAAGTCATTGAGGCTGCCCATTAATGAAGTTCTGAACTTCCAGAAATATATACAAATGACAGAATCAAACAGAATGTACTTTTGTAAATCTTCTAACAGAAATAAATTTATTTAATTAAGGAAGGCTTTGCGTGTGTGTGTGTGTGTGTGTGTGTGTATGGTGTATAGGGCATATTCCTGAATACCATCAAAACTGAGAGGTCACACACAAGAGAGATGCATTTCCTAGAAAATGAAACTAGAAGTCAGGCCCCAGAAGACAAAAGCCTTAATGATAATGATAACTCCCACAGGACTATAGTGTGGGCTCTGAAAAGATGCAGTGAAGGATGTCTTGATCATTCCCACCAGCCTTTATTGACCCTACTATAAATATCTCACTCTCTCATCTCATTGGCCTCCTTCCTCTTCTATGATGTGTTCTTACATGGTCTTGATCTGACTTTGCTAATTAATAACTTCTCCACTGTTTTACCCTTCTTAGAAGTACTCACAATTTGGTGGGACAAATTGATGAAGGTCCCGCAGCTTTCCAGCTGCAGAGGAATGAATGGTGGTGAGGAGGAAATATTTGCTCCATGCCACCTGGAGGGACATGAACTCTGCCAACTTGTAAGGCCAGCACTGGACAGCAATTCTCATATTCTCTCTCCTATCCACCCCCATCCCCCGCTTCCTGTCTCTCTCATGTCTAAGACAACAGTCACCAGTTTCTAGTTTTTAGTATGCATCTTCATAACATTTTATTATTTTAATTCTTTTCTTTTGTACTTTCTTGGACTCATCCCTAGTCCAAGGAAGATTAGACAAATCAAACATGACTTACCTTTCTGGCTAATTTTGTTTAGACTCATTCCAGATTGTTCATAACAATTTAAAGATGGCACCTAGATTTTATCTAGTCATCTTCCCCCCTAGCACCCAGTACAGACCTAATATACTGTAAAAACAAACAAACAAACAAACAAACAAAAACCTGGAATGGGTGTCTTTAGATAAGCAATGAATTGAATTTCAATAAATTATCATTAAATATAAAGAGAGAGTAGTAATTTGAAGTAGGTTCAGTTCAAAAGCACAGAATATTCTGTGATTTGAGCGCAAATTGTAAGAATTGAGCATCAGTTTCCTCATCTGTAAAATGGAGCTGTTGATATGCAGTTCACAGGATTGTGGCAGGTCCCAAGTGGAAACCAAAAAAAAAAAAAAAAAAAACCATGGAAAATGTGCAGCACATAATAGCTATTCAGTAAATATTCAATAAATCAATAAGCTGTTCAGTAAGTTATCTTACCTCCAACCTCTAAAACTCTCTGATATTGACTAAGTTTTTTTTCATAACAAGTGTTACATCTAGACACATTTGCTCCAAATTCAATACAAGTATATTCATACCCAAATTTATTTCAAATATTGTGGCAGGAGCATATCAGACTTTAAATATAGGCTTATGCTGTACACAGAAGATTTGGGCATTTGATTGTATGTAAATTGTATTTCAATTAAAAAAAAATTTCTACTCTCTTCCCTCCCAAAAATGTGGGACTATGTTCCTACTCTCTGAAAGGCCCTCTGACATCCTAGCCTGGCCTTCAGGTGCTGGAAAAGGTGAAGACAAGCTGGTTAAATGTTTATGGTACTGCATTTCCTCAATTAGAAATGCACATTTTCTCATTTTAATATTTCCAAAGAAGCAACTTAAATTCAATGGACATTTGATATGGTGTTCCTTCTCTCCATGGCCTCTTCAACCATTCATCCCCTTCTTCTCTGGAAAGTTGCTCTTAAATCACAGTGTGTTTTAGATCAATGCCATCAAGGAACCAGTGAGATGTGCTAATTGAATGTAGATAATCTAAGGATAAATAATACCTGATATACTTAGCATTTCCTACATGCCAGTTATTATTCTCAGGATTTACACATATTAATTCATGTAGCCCTCAAAACAAAACCCATTGAGATGGTAAGATCATTATCCCCACATCATAGATGAGGAAAGGGAGACTCAGAGAAGTTAAGGAGCTTGCAGAAATTCAACCAGTGTGATGGGGCGCCTGGGTGCCTCAGTCGGTTAAGCACTCGGGTTTGGCTCAGGTCATGATCTCACAGCTCATGGTTTCAAGCCCCGTGTTGGGCTCTGTGCTGACAGCTAGCTCAGAGCCTAGAACCTGCTTCAGATTCTGTATCTCTCTCTCTCTCTGACCCTCCCCTGCTCACGCTGTTTCTCACTCTCTCGGAAATAAATAAAAACATTTTTTAAAAAATTTTTTTAAAGAAATTCAACCAGTGTGAAAGTGGAGAGCTGGTATTTGAAGCCTGGCAATCTGACCCAGAGGCTATGCCCTTAAGCACCATGTCTTACTGCCTCTCTAATCACAATAGGATAACTTAAGTGTGTTTACTGAAAACCCATTGAGTACGCTGAAAACAAGGTGGCAAATGTAGTTCTGGCCCTTTGGGGTTTACAGTCTCAGGAAACAGGCCCATGAAACCTCAAATGGGAAATATGGGGTGTCAGTAAATACTTTTGACACCAGAGTATAAGACATATGTTTCTGGGCCAACAGAGAGGTTCTGCAGAAGACTGCATTCACCCATTGGTTGCATCACTGAAAAAGGGCTTTGGGGGCTTGCTCCGTCCATTCAAGCTGCTATAACAAAGTTACATACACTGGGGTAGCTTACAAGTAACAGAAATGTCTTTCTCACGGTCTGGAGCTGGGAAGTCCAAATCAAGGTGCCAGCAGAGTTGGTGTCTGGTGAGGACCCGCATCCTGGTTTACAGACAGCATTCTTCTTGCTCTGTTGTCACATGGCAGTGTGGGTGAAGGAGCATTCTGAGGTCTTCTTTATAAAGGAACTACTTTCTTTCATGAGGACTCAAACCTCATTACCTAATCACCTCTCAAAAGCCCCACCTCCTCCAAATACCTCACACTGGGGATTAAGTTTCACCATATGAATTTGTATAAAGGCTGTACTACATTGGTTGCAGCCCTCTCCCCTACCTCTAACAGAAGCCAGCCCCAACCCAACCTGACTTCAATGAGAGAGGCTCCACTTTTATTTTGAACGTGTTCTTGTTGAGCTCAGCAAAGACTTTCATCCTGTCAAATCAGCTCTCCATCCTTTTTTTAAACTTGATCTCCTGGCACATGCCCTGTCCTCTACCATTCAGCTGGCAATGACAATGTTTGCAGCTCCTATGGTTATTTCCTACACCATTGTTGTACTTACCACAATTACTGGCTCTCTGCATATGTCGTATCTCTCAGATTTCCCCATGAGACCATAAAATACTTGAGAGCAGGAGTACCATTCACCTCTGTACCCGGCCCCAGAGCCTAGAACTCAATGGCTGCTCAAATGTTTAATGATGGTGGCCAGACACTTTGGTTCTCATTGTCCATTGCCACTCGACCTCAGTTTCTCTATCTGTTAAGTGCCTAGAATAGTGTCCAGTTTAGAGGAGGCAGCTAACAAATACTTAGGAAGGAAGGAAGGAAAAAATAAATATCATCTCTACCTGTTTTCAGATTTCCTGAAGATTAAGGAAACTCCATGAATGAAAGTCCATTACATGCAACAAGCATCAAGGTTTTTCTTATTTTCAAATAATGTACTAGATATGATCAAATGCCCACAACAATGGTTATTACAGTGGTCCAAGGTAACCTCTATTGATCCCTGTTTCCTGGTATTCAACCCTTATGAATCAGGGATGAACTGTATAACCAAATGAATGTTGTAGAGGTCACAGTGAGTTATACATAACTAGGTCAGAAAAAAAAGCATAGTAGGGGTGCCTGGGTGGCTCAGTTGATTAAGTGTTCTGACTTCAGCTCGGGTCATGATCTCACAGTTCATGAGCTCAAGCCCCGTGTCAGGCTCTGGTGCTGATAGCTCAGAGCCTGGAACCTGCTTTGGACTCTGTGTCTCCCTCTCTCTCTGCCCCCTCTCCTGTTCATGTTCCCTATCTCTCTATCTCTCTCTCTCTTTCTCTCTCTCTCTCTCAAAAATAAATAAACATTAAAGAATTTTTTGAAGGCATAATCATTTTCATCTTGAACCCTGGCTTTGCTGGGAAGCCAGCCACCATGTCATGGGAACATTAAATTAGCCCTGTGGAGGAACCTACATAAAGTGGAAGATAACCCACCAACAGCCAGCACAAACCTGCCAGCCATATGAGTGAGCAATCTTTGAAGTAGATCCTCCAGCCACAGTCCAACCTTCAGATGACTGCAGTCCCAGCTGACATCTTGAATGTTGCAGGATTACACACCAAAGCTGCCTCTGAAATCCTGGCCTCAAACTATGAAAGATAATACATATTCGTTGCTGTTTTTGTTGTGCCTGAATTGCAAGTCCCAGAGACCTCCAAGGAGCCAGCACTGATGCAAATAAAAAAGGGTCTTTATTACAAGCTCGAGCAGGGTCTCACCAGCCTACCGGTGTCATGGCAGCAAGGTGAAGCCAAGAACAATAACGAACAGGGTTTTTAAGGAGTAAGGGATGGGGGTGTTACAGTACACATAGCATCATCACATAAGCACCAATTACAATTGTACAACACCCTTGGTAACAGCTTTGACCATTCAGTATCTGTGAGGTGTTCATTACTTTTGGTGGGACCCAATCATGACTTTTGAGAATCCTTTGAAAATGACCAATTATGAGGTGAGTTCAAAGGACCTATGTTGGGTTCAGGCAAGTGGTGAGAAATTGGTTAGTTTGTATCTGCAGTTCCCAGCCTTGACTCAGACCATAGGAATGTTTTTTGATTAGCTCCTCTGAGGGTGGTCCGAGGATGGCTTTAGCCTTGAACAGTCTGAGGCTTTTCCTGGAACTGGGACTGGGGCTATGTGCAGCCCAAGGTTTCTCTTAATAGAGGACTTAATTTTTGGCTCTTCATTTTAATCTAGTAAATCTTGGGGCAATTTCTTATGCAGTAATAGATAACCGTTACAAAAGCAAACAAAACAAAACAAAAAGTGGAAATATCAAATGAAGCACCCAGAGAGCTTAATATCTGGTAGTCAATTTTACTCATATTAACAGAGAATCTTCACAGTATAAGAGAGATTATTCATGTCAGCAGGTTGATGCAGGTAGCCCTGGAAGCTTCACGATGGATATAAGTACAATAGGAGGCAGAAGACCCTGACAGAGCTAGGAGATTATGCTTTCTCCTCTGCCACCTCTCCCATGTCTTTTCGCCTCTCTGACAAGCCCCTAATGAGAAACACTGACCCCCATGAGATGACAAGAGAAGTGGAGTATCCTGTACCAGCCCCTGGGAGAGCTGGGCCAACCTTCTCACACTGGCTACACAGGGCTGAGATACTTAGCCTATATAGTGACTAATGCAAGTCAAGAAAAGGCACCCCTTCCTCCCTACAGCTGCAGCCTCACTCCAGGGCACTAGCAGGAAGAACAAAGTGTGGTCTGGATTTCACCCCCTCAGGCCCTGTTGGCTGGCACCCTTTTGCACATCACAGGCAGCCGCTTGAGTGATTACACTGACCAAAGGATGCCCAGACTCTCTCTATTGCCAACCCCTTCCCTGCCACCCCCCCCCATAGAGCTGGCAAGTGATCCTCAGAGAGCTCTCAGACCTAGTGTCAGAACTTGATGAAGGGTGGAGGCAGGCCCTGCCCACACTTAGAAACAGGGTAGGCTCTGCAGAGTGAAGCATACCGCCTCGCGCTGGGCCAGTGCCAGACTTGTGAGCCTGGGCTCAGAGGGGCAGCCTTTATTTTTAGCGGGTAATCAGCCCTCATTTTGTTCCTCTCAGTGAAGCCCCACCCTTGTCTAAATGGCCCATGTAATTAGCACCTCACCAGCTCTAATTCCCTCCCTAACTGCCTGTAATTATCATGCAGCTGACCTTTGTTCCCTTAATTGCTGTTTGACTCCTGATCCCCGTATACCACACTGCCTTCTCCCTCTTCCCTCCCTTCTGACTCAAGGAGCTATTGTATACAGTACAGTAGTTGGTTTTTATTTTCTAATCCAGCGAGTCTTTGGAATTCCCATCTCTCTGCTATTTGAGATACATTTTCTTGAAAACAACTGTCATTTGCAGAGTGCTGTTTTAAACTACTTCTCCTGCCTAGCCTTGCTGGCTTCTTAGAAACTAACTTCCAAGTCAAGAGAATGGGTATTACTAGTCTTTTATGGGAGGGACAAATGAGGGCATAAGGTAGTTCAGGGCTTACTTATGCAGCTAGATGGGGAGAGATCACTCTCCTAAGCATTTGACACAGTGGCCTACTTCTTCCCTGCTTCTCCCAGTTGGTTAACTCCAACTTGGACTGCCTCAATGATCTTAATTTCCAGTCCATTCTCTCTTAACACCAGGCATGCCCACTTACATTTGGTTTTAATGTCAACCTCAAGTCTTCTGAATTTAAATATTGCTTTTGCCTCATCTCCTGCCACAAGATGCTATACGATAATAGTAAACGGTATCGTTTTCTTTTTTTTTTTTTAATATTTTATTTAGTTTTGAGAGAGAGATAGAGACAGCATGAGCAGGGGAGGATCAGAGAGAGAGGGAGGCACAGAATCTGAAACAGGCTCCAGGCGCTGAGCTGGCTGTCAGCACAGAGCCCCATGCGGGGCTTGAACCCACGAACCACGAGATCATGACCTGAGCCGAAGTCGGACGCTCAACCGACTGAGCAACCGACTGAGCAACCGACTGAGCAACTGACTGAGGAACGCCAACGGTATCGTTTTCGGACCTATCATTTATTGTTATGCCCAGATCGCGATCTCCCCAAAATCCCAAGACCACCAAGGAGTCCGAGTCACGTATGCAAAGGCAAAGGGCTTCATTACGGGCTTAAGCTCGGGCTCCCAGACCTTACCAACGCAATGAATCCATGCTGAGAGCCCCAAACAAGGGCAGAGCAGGGTTTTTATGGGGTTTGAGACGGGGGAGTTACAGAAATTGTGACATGGGAACAGTGATCCAATCATAATTATTCAACATCATTGACAGCGGGTTTGATCATACACATTGTCTAGAGTATTCGTTACTTTTGGCGGGATCCAATTACAACATTTAGAGTACCTTTAAATTCAACCAATCACAGAGCGAGCCTAGGGTCTTACTCGCGACTAATGGGTTAACTTTAACATTAGGTAACAGGGTCCTATCTATAGTTTCTATCTCTAGGCCTCTCCCTTAACAATGTGGAGGGTGGTCGCTGGCCTTTCCTGATTGGGTGTTGCAAGGGTGGTTTCTCCTGCCTTGGGCAATGTGTAACTGCCTGATAGTTTTGGGAAAGCTGAAACTTAGGCCTTCTAGTTTAGAGGGGAAACTTAAAGCCTGTCATGGAGTCAGTTTGGTTTAGACGTTTAGACTTGTGGCCTTACAGTATCAGGTCCTTTTTTGCTGTCTTACAGAGACCATCTCATTATATTCTCCTCTCAGCTCTATGAAACATGATTACCATTTCCATCCTCTCTTCATACTAAAAAGTCTTCAATCCAGCTATTGTCCCTTCCATCTCTTGCAATTTTAATTTTTCTCCCTCCAGTGGATCATGCCTATCAACACACAAATATGACTTAATGTCTCCCATCTTCAAAAAATAACCTCCTTTGGTTCATATACTACTCCAGACATCACTTATTTTTCTTCTCCCATTTACAGAATAATTTCTTTTTTAAAAAAGGTTGTGTTTTCTGTTCCAATTCCTCCCTTCCATTTTCATGGAAGACATTCCAGTCAGGTTTTTGTGCTTTCCATAATTCTTATCAAGGTCATCAATGGCTTCTGTGCTGCTAGAGCCAATGGTCAATTCTTATTTATCATTTTACTTGACTTACCAGCAGCACTTGACACAATTGAACTCTCTCTCCTTTCGGACACTCTTAGACTTACAGGCTTCCAGGACACCACTCACTCTTGCTTCTTCTCATACCTCAGTGGTCATTCCTCCTCAGTAACCTTTGCTGCATCCTCCTCATCTCCATCACTTCTAAACTGGCTTAGAGTTCAATTCTCAGACTTTTCTTTCTTTTTTTTTTTTCTAGGAGAGAGAGAGAGACAGTGTGAGCGGGGAGGGTAAGAGAGAGAGGGAGTCACAGACTCTGAAACAGGCTCCAGGCTCTGAGCTGGCAGCCAGTACAGAGCGTGAAGCGGAGCTCAAACCCACAAACTGCGAAATCGTGACCTAAGCGGAAGTCAGACGCCCAACCGACTAAGCCACCCAAGCGCCCCTCAGGCTTTTCTATCAACACTGACTCCCTTGGTCATCTCATTGGGTCTCATGATTTCCTATAGCATCTATATGCTGATAACTACTCCATATAATCTCCAGCCATGACCTCAACTATGAATTTCTGATTCTCACACCTAACATCTTACCCAATATGACTACTTCTCTGATGAATAGGCAAACTAAATTTAGTACATTCAAAACCAAACTTCTGTATTATTTTGAGGAATGCCTCCTCCAAACTCTTCCTCTCACTATCTTCCTCATAAATAAATAGCAACTTCATTGTTTGACCTGCTCAAGCCCAAAATGTTAAAGTCAGCTTTAACTCCTCTCATTTTCTTTTGCCGCATAGCCAACAGTCTAGCAAGTCTTGTCAGCATTTCCTTCCAATTATATCCATGATTTCATTACTTTTCACCATTGCTACTTTTACCACTTTGGTCCAAGATACCAACATTTTTGCATCTATTATCAAATAGAATCTTAACTTTTCTCCTTTTTACCTCACTACCTCCTCACATGGTGGACACTCCACAGGACAACTAGATTATGTCAGATGACCATACTCCTTTGTCCAAAGTCCTTTGAAGTTCCATCTCACTCAAAGTGAACTTCAAAATCCTGATAAATTTCTATAAAGTTCTACATGACCTCACTCCACAGTATCGCTCTGAGATTATCTCCTATACTCTCCCCTCTGCTCACTCTGCTTCAACCATACTTGCTCCTTGAACTACCAAGCAAGTTTGGCCTTAGGGTCTTTGAATTTACCATTTCCTCTGCCTGATGAATCTTCTACCAGATGTCTGTATGGTTTGCTCTTTTGCTTTATTCAGATAGTACCTTATTTGAGCATCCTTTGACCTGATATGAGGCCTTCTTTGACCACTGTGATGGACAGATTCCAAAAGTGGCCCTCCATGATGCCTACCTTCTGGTGTTCTTGTCTTTGTATAGTCCTTCCCCTGGAATGTAGGCATGACCTGTAACATGCTTCTAATGAATTAAATATGGCAAAAGTGATGAGATGTCACTCCCATGATTGTTACATTATATAAGGCTCTATCCATTTTGCTGTCAGACTTGTTCTGGAGACTCTCTCTCGGTGGCTTTTTAGAAGTAAGTATCTATGTGCTGGTTAGGAAGCCTAGGAGCAAGGAGCTGAGAGCCTCTTTTAAGAATTGAGGGCCAAATAATGACCAGCAAGAAACAAGAGCCCTCAGTTCTACATTAACCAGGAAATTAATTCTACCAACAATCTGAATGAATTATAAGTGGATTAATCCTCAGTTGAGCCCCCAGATGAGAATGCAGCTCAGCTGACACCTTGATTGCAGCCTTATGAGACCCTGAGCAGAGGACTCAACTAAGCAATGCCTGGATTTTCACCCATAGAATCTGTGAGATTATAAATGTGTATTTTTTAAGCCTCTAAATTTGTGCTAAGCTGTCATACAGCACTAGATGTCAGGTAAAACCACCATATCAAAACTCCTTCCCTGCTATCTGTTTTCTCATCCTGAGCTTTACTTTTTTCCTATAAAACTTACCACTATCTGGACATTTTTTTTTGCATATTTGCTTACCATCTTCTCCACTAAAACACAGGATCAAAACATATTACCAACTGAATTTACAACTTCAAAAAAGATTTCTGGTACATAATAGAAATTTAATAGATATTTCTTAAATGAGTGAGCAAATAAATGAATGACTTTCAATTTTAATAATAGCTACATTGTTTTAGGTATACCATAGCCTTGTGGTTCTATGATAAACTAGGGTTCTTTTCTCCCCCAGTACCTCACAGACCAATTCTTTCACAAAGTGCAAATAAAATAGATTACTAGAAAAATGAAATAAAATGAAGTCATTTAAAAAAATTATTAGGGACACCTGAGTGGCTCAGTTGGTTGAATATCTTACTCAATCAGTACCTTACTCAAGTCAGGTCATGATCTCATAGTTTGTGAGATGGAGCCCCACGCTGATAGCGTGGGACCTGCTTAGGATTCTCTCTCTCTCTCTCTCTCTCTCTCTCTGCCCCTCCCCCAATTCTGCTCATTTTCTCTCTCTCAAATAAATGAATAAAATAATTATTATTAGATTCAAAAGACTTAAAATTACTCTGTCAAATTGCTGTAAAAATTTCTAAGTGCTTACTTTCAATTTCTGTACTTATCTCACTGCAGACCTATGACAGCCCCTGAACAGGCACCAGTCCAGGGAAGACATGCTGAGTGTCACTACTGAGCCATAGTCAGTGTTTTGTTCAGATTTCCTCAAATCTTTTTTGCCATTTCTGTGTGTTTTCTCTCCTAATTTTGGTTGCTCACTGTCCAATAGCCTGCACCAGTAACTCTTCTGAGGTGGGCTCCCCTCAGACTACTGGAGCCCAGCTCCCCTGCATAACTCAGAATTTTGGAATGAGGCATAACCCTGAATTTTCCCATGGGATTAGACTGACACTACCTTCTCCACCTGAACATCACCTGAAATCATACCCTGGCCCAGCTTCTTCCCCTTCCTTTAATGCAAGCATCTCAGTAATAAATCATTCACATGTACATTCTCATCTCAGGGTCTACCAGACCTATGACAGGCACTGAACTATTGCACAATGATCCTATGACACAGTTCCTTCATTGGCCATTCATAGGTCATGAAACTAAGATACCAGAGATGAACAAAGTTTCAAAGCTGTTATATTATGTGTAGTTTACCTTAAAATACATCAGCATAAAAGTGACAGATATATAGAATGTTAGCCAGCTAGTAGTGGTCAGTAAAATAGATAAAGTGCCCCAAAGATAATCTATATTCTAGAATGGATCAGTTAGCATTTGAAGGGAAAAAAAATCAATAGTTCATACTACAAGATTTATTAATTAGTCTGAGGAATATTCAAAATAATTTGTCATTGGTGAAATGAGTGTTTAAGATTTGTGTTTAGCTGGGAGTATTGTACAGGCTCCTCTGTGCATAATGTGATGTAAGAATTGGTGAACCTGGCACCTTAATACCTATGTTGTGGCACCACAAATCCAGAATTTTATTTATTCTTTTGCAGCCATACCTAAAGGAGGACACTGTCACCTGAGCAAACTAGAATATCCTGCCACCCACACATCATCACATTTTCTGAGTGACCCTTCCATGAGAGATGCTTGTCAGAGTCCACTAAAGGGAGCACATGTTTGCAGCTGAGTAGTTTTGTGAACCTGTGCCCTGCCCATAGAACTTTTGGAAGCCCATCATCCTTTCACTCCATCCTGTCTCTGTCCCTGTCAATCCAAACTGGCAGTGTTTCCACTGATATGACATTCCCAAAAAATGTTGTCTTTTGTGTCTTCAGTGTATGTCACCAGAATTCATGCTATTAAACTAAAGCGTCCTCCTCAGATCTTTCCTGAATAATCCATCTCTGGTGTCTGCAGTTCTAGTAATTGTGTGGCCACACCCTTTGAGTTCTATCCAGAGCACACTCGTCTAACAGTAGGCTGATTTTAGGATCTTTTGTGATCTGGATAAGCCAAAAATATTCCAAAGCATCACGTTCCAGTTCATTTTTGCTTTGTAGTTCTTCCCTCAAGTTACCTTTTTCTTGTCACATTTTACTAAAAGCACTAAGAAAAAATGAGGCCACATACTCAACATTTTGCATAGAAATCTCCTCAGGTAAATATCCAAGCTCACTGCTTAGAAGCTTTGCTTTTTTACGCAACTATAGAAGACAATCCAATGAAGTTTTCCCCACTATATAAAAGGATAACTTTTCTACCAATTTCCAGTAATGTGTTCCTCATTTTCTTCTGAGCCCCACCAGAAACTCCTTGAATGTTCGTATTGCTCTAAACATTTTTTATGATCATATATATTCTCTAAGATGGTATCTTTTCTCTGCTGTGTTCCCACTTCCTTCTAAGCCCTCACTCAGTGTCATTAATATCCATATTTCTACCCATGGTTTATTTAAATAAACATAGGTTTTTTTTCTATCATGCACCTCAAAATTCTTCCAGCCTCTACCCATTTTCCAATTTCAAAGCCACTTCCAAACATTTTCAGGTACTTGTTACAATAGCACCATATTTCCCAGTACCATGATCTAATTCAGTTTCCCCTGGCTATTGTAATACATTACCACAAACTAGATGAATAAAATCAACAGAAATTTGTTGAAGCCAGAAGTCAAAACTTAGTATCACTGGGTTGACATCAAGATATTGGTGGGATCACACCCTCTCCAGAGGCTCTAGGCAAGAATGTGTTCCTGGGGCACCTGGGTAGCTCACTCGGTTAAACATCCAACCCTTGATTTGGCTCAGGTCCTAATCTCATGGTTTGTGAGTTCAAATCCCATGTCAGGCTTTGCACTGACAGCACAGAGTCTGGGATTCTGTCTCTCCCTCTCTCTCCCTGCCCCTCTCCTGTTCATCTCTCTCTCTCTCTCTCTCTCTCTCTCTGTCTTCCTGTCAAAATAAATAAATAAACATTAAATTAAAAAAAGAATGTGCTCCTTGCTTCTTCCACTTTTGGTGGCTGCCAGCATTTCTTGGCTTGTGGCCTCTAAATTCCAATCTGTCTGCATCTTCCCATTGCCTTCTTCTCCATACGTGTGTCTTCTCCTCTCAGTCTCTCTTATGGGGACATTTGCAAATGCATTTAGGGCCCATCTACATAATCCATAACCTTCTTCCTATCTCAAGATCATTAACTTAATCACACTTGCAAAGACTCTTTATCTTCATAAGGCAACACTTTAAGATTCCAGTATGTCTGATCAGGACCTTATATCTTTAGATAACTCTTATTCAGACCACTACACTCAGGTCAAATAATTAGTCTTAGTCATAAGTCAGAGCATGTCATTCCTCTGCTCAAATGGTACAACAGCTCCTCATCTCACTTAAGGTAAAGTCCAAAGTCTTTACAACAGCCTGTTGCTCTCTCTGACCCTAAATTCATGTTCTTTTAATTACTTTTCAAAACTTTTAAAATTGGGGGGCAGGAAATGGGTGGGGAGGAAAGATTCTATGTACTGTTGCAAAATCTAGAGCAGAGTTATTCTTTAAAAGAACATCCCGCCTGCCCCTACTCTACTAGAAGTGATAGGGGAGGAGCACCTCATTTTGCTGCAAGGGAGTCTGGGAAAGAGGGAACTGGGGTAGGGGAAGATGGTCATAAGCTAAAAACTCAGAAGTGTTTATCTCTCTGTGAGCTTTTATGGGATTCTTATTTTCTTCCCTCTGCTTTTCTGCAGCTTCCAAATTTTCTGGGATAAATGCATTCAGTGTTGGAAGTAGAAAAAAAATGTTATTTGGAAAAAACCACTGGCCACAGCTCTAACGGATCACATATAGAGTGGAATGGTATTCTTTTCCCTATTTTTACCCTACACCTTTTCCATCTTGACCTCTCTGATAATGCCTATTGTTTTTTGTTGTTGCTTTCAAATTTTTTCTTTTAAGTCTGACCTTAATATTTCGAGTATCTAACACATAGTACACATTTAATAAACTAGTTAATTAATTAAATGGATTTCTAACAGGTGCAAAGTGAATGACTGAGAACATTCCTTGAAATGGGCTCAACTATGGCCTCCCATATGCCCTCCTATAACTCTATCATGAAGCTTGGAGGAAAGATTTTGTGAGAAAGTCTGGCTTTCTGAGATCTAAATGTGGTTTCACTTAAATGATCTCCACTAGTTTCTGTCTAGAGTCCTTTCAGGTGGTAGCATGCCTCTTCTATCCTCTGTGGAAGAGGAATTGGTGACACTGGGATGAGACTCTACTGAATGGGATGTACCTTTCCTATGAGCTTCCTTTCTTCTGAGGAACCCAAGAGGGCCTGGCCTGCATGTTGGCAATGAAAGCCATACACTGGGGCTCACAGGGGGAGCCCCAGCATGAGTTTGGCTCCCAGCTCTGGCTCTCTGAAATGATGAGCTCATTCTGATTGTTTAAAGAGCTTTGCTTTACTACACAACCTCATGTGGAGAATGACACCTTTCTGATCATTGAAAGAGCCCTCATTGAACTTTACCTGCACCCAAACAGATCTTTGATAGTAATTACTCTAAAAATTGCTACAAGATGGGCTAATGGAGAGCAGTTTGCCAACTTTCTATTTCATGTCCCAACTATGTTTAGCATCAGACTTGTCTCCGATGAAACAAGCAAGGAGAAAGATGTACAAGCAGTAAGAGTTATATGTGTCAGGATGTCAGTGGCCTAGGCCTCGGCTCCTTTAAGATTTTTTTCATGCATGTCATTAAGCATGTATGAAACCCTGAGAAGTGAAGCAAGAGAGAGAACTGGCACCTACCACGTGTAAGGCATCTTACATACATGATTATGTGTACTCCCACTGATTGGGAATCATTATTTTTATTCCTACCTATTATGTACTAGGCACTTTCACAAACCTGTGTCCTTTTTTAAAAAGTTTATTTATTTATTTTGAGAGAGAGAAAGAGAACGCAAGTGGGTAAGGGACAGAGAGAGACAGAGAGAGAGAATACCAAACAGACTCCACACTGTCAGCATAGAACTCTATGTGAGGGTCAATCCCACGATCCATGAGATCATGACCTGAGCCAAAGTTGGACACTTAACCGACTGAGTCACCCAGGTGCCCCACAAATGTATGTCCTTTAACCCTCACAAATCTTAATGAAGCAGATAATATTGGCATCATTTACTTATTATAAAATGAAGGGTCAAAGAGGTGAATTACTTATTATGGCTAACTCCATATCTTATAACTCCATATCTGTCTTCTTCTTCTCTCTCAGTTAAAGAACCCCCACATTTGAACTGGGTAAGTGGCCGTCCAGAATACAGACTACCTTTCCCAATCTCCCTTGGAGGTATGTATGCACATAAACAAATCCTGGCCAATGGATTATAAACAAAATTAGTGTGTTCAAATTCTGGAAAACATTCTTAAATGAAGAGAGACAAGTGTTTCTCCTTCATATTAACTGGAATGTTCATGGTGAAGTCAGGAGTTAGAGCAATCCATTTGAACCATAAGATAGAAGTTACATGTTGAAGATGGTAGAGCAACAAGATGGAATCGGTGTCCTTGATGAGTATAGAGCCACTCTAATAGTTCTGGGTGGTCTGCCTTTACATGAAATAGAAATACATTTTCATTTATTTAGGCCATGGTCATTTGGATTTTTCCCCTATATCACAAGCTTGAGATCCCATATCTACAATGTCATAGACCACATAGTCCAGCACAGGTTTGATTGTAGACCTCCTGATCTCTTTAGCCTATTCTGCTATCTCCAGACAACTGTAGGTGTTTGTTATCAATAGCTAGAAATACAGCTGGATTGGACAATGGGAACATAGCCTTCCATGAGATTAAGCTATACTGGGCCCTTGCTTATCTGGTTAGAGCCAGAGGCAATGAACCAACCAATCAATAGTTTAACATAATCCACACGACCAAATCCAGTGTTCTTCTCATATTTCCAACCTAATAAGAAGTCATTGGTACAAAAGGTTATGAGTAAGTGACAGAACCCAATCAGAGGCTTGATTTTATGATTTCTAACCCCATGTTTTTACCATCACATCAGGCATTTCAATGGCATCTGAGCCAAATCTGAAAATGTAGGATCCTCTCCTATCTTCTCTAAGAAGAACACGAAGAAATAACCAAAGGTTGGAAAGAAAGCAGGAAGACAAACATCTGATGCCTCAAGAGCAAGGATTCCCTTTTAGTCATCTGGCATTTTATTCCCCAAGGACTCATATAAGACATGGCATACACCAGGCATTTAATATAGTATTCTTAGGAGGGAAAAAATGAAGGATTAAAAAGCTGAAATCAATGACCCAAACTGAATTTGAGTCTATGGTGTGGCATATGAGTGGCAGCAATAGCTCTGATGAGGCTCTAAGCAATACACTTTATTGGACAGGAATCCAAGGCTGGGTTTTAATAAAACATCCACATTGACATATTGATTTCTCTTGACCAGGCCCCTTGCTTTCAGGCTATTCTCTCAGGAAAAGCAATCCATAGGGAGAACCAGCCAACCTTCACTTTTGTCCCCTGGTGACTAGTTGACATGTTAGTCATAGAACTCAGGGAAGTTAGGGTTAATCTCTGCTGGGTCAAACACAATAAGTACAGACAGTATGGCCTGTTGACAGAGAGGCAAAAAACCATTTTAGACATCTATATGCTTTGTTGTCTTCTAGCTGAGCCATTTTACATTGATCTTAGCTAAGATATTCAATCCATCAGTGACTCAGTTTGTCTCATCTGCAGAATGGGAAATTAATAGCGAGTGCATCATAGAGTTGCTGAGAAGATTTAATGAGTTAATATATACAAACCACTTAAAACTATCTGCCATACAATCAGTGCCTAATAAATATTAGCTGCCAGTGTCATGGCCTTCATTATTATCATCATCATCCAGTCTGCTTATTCTTCAAGGAGTCTTTCCTGTGGGTGCTCATTCTCCATTAACTGAGCTCACAATTGAGACACCATATATTGAATGCCTAGATGCTTGTAATGATGTAAGGTTATGCTCATTTAAAAATTTTTCATATCTTACTGGGATTTTATTTCTGACTTAAATAATTTACAAACTGCCTCTACTTGCCAGATTCAAATCCTTTCCTTCTTTTTTATTTATTTACTTATTTCTGAGAGAGAGAGAGACAGTGTTAACAGGGAAGGATCAGAGAGAGAGGAAGACACAGAATCTGAAACAGGCTCCAGGCTCTGAGCTGGCTGTCAGCACAGAGCTTAACGCGGGGCTCGAACCCACGAACTGTGAGATCATGACCTGAGCTGAAGTTGGCTGCCAAACCAACTGAGCTACCCAGGTGCCCCCAAATCCTTTCATTCTTGAGCCTTATTTCTTTTGTCTCTCCTTTCATTGTACCTTTTCTATTTCCCTGAGACCCTAAAGAATTGGCTGTCGTGTTCTTTCACACTGCTTCCACACTCAGAGTCTTCCTTCCAGCCCCTTCCTCACCACTTCCATGCAGTGAACTCATCCTTCAGGACTCAGCTTAAGCAGCACTTCTTCTAGAAAGTCTTCTTTCACCCTCCAAATCTAAGTTAGTGTGACTGACACTATAAGTTGCCCACCCAACAAACATTCTTAACCTACCTTCCTCCACAGCACCTTCCACTCTAAAGACTGAAAAAGCCAGATACTTGCTTTCCTGGCTCTTCCGTCAGCTAGAGTAGCCATGTGACCTAACTCTGCCTTATGAAATGTACAGGAATATCTGCTGGGGATAATCTCTGGAAAGATTTTTTTGTCCTCTATGATCATTGTAGACAACATGCCAGAAGGATTATTTTCTGTCACTCTCCCTGCCCTATATCCTGACTTTGAAAATGATTGTGTGAGGATATCTGCATCTGCAACAATCATCTTGTGATGTGGAGAGACATAAAAAATGGCTGAGACATAGACCCACAGACCCATAGACCCAGGGACTGTTGCATCAACCTTGGATCCACTAACTTCCAGACCTTTTGTTAGGTAAGCAGTAAATGTCCTATGGCTTAAACCATAGGTTTTTCTATTGGTTTTTCTCTTACTTGCAGCAGAATACAATCTAATGGATACAGCCATCTACCAAATAGCATCACTTCATTTGCAGCCAAAGGTACCAGGTCATGACATCTGATTTCCAGACCAAACTGTATTTTTAAAAAAACTTTTTTAAAAATGCTTATTCTTTTTTTTTTTTTTTTTTTTTGATAGACAGAGACAGAGCATGAGTGGTGGAGGAGCAGAGAGAGAAAGAGAAACAGAATCTGAAGCAGGCTCCGGCTCTGAGCTGTCACGACGGAGCCCAACATAGGGCTCAAACTCACAAACTGTGAGATTATCACCTGAGCTGAAATCGGATGCTTCACCAACTGAACCACCCAAGTTCCCCTGGACCAAACTGTACTTAACAAGCTATATGCCCTGAGTTGGGCTTCATGTCAGAAGACAAAATCCATTTTCCAGTTTTCATGAAGGTAGCATATAGGCTAATGGAGACACAATAGGCTGTCTTGTCAGGTGCTCCTATAACACCACCCAGTATCTCTTATCATAGCTCCTATCCCACACCGTACTTGTTAATTTCTTTTCTGAATTCCCTAGAAGACTGAGTTTCTTGAGGACAAGAAACATTTTTGAGTTATCCTATTCCTTTAAAACCTAGCAAACACCCTGGTATATATTAAAACTAATAATATTTTAAACTAATTTGAATTCAAGTAATAAATTAATCTTTGGCTGGGTTTGTCCTCATTTCTTAGGTAAAAAAATATATTCCCCAGAAAGGATAAAGGCCCAGAGATATACCATGCTGGGCCTCTTCAGCTGAGTGTGTCCTGATGCTTAAAGAGTTATGTCTTGATGATGGTTAGAGTCTGTGTAATTCAGTAGCAAAAGCTTGACTCTGGTCCCAACCAATACCCACCACCCTCCCCCCCCACCCCGTGCTTTCATTTATTAAACAAAAATTTACTGAGTGCCTACTATATGCCAGCTCCCTACTTTCCTTCCCCAATCCATCTAATTTTAGACCTCCTATACTATCCCTGGAGAAGAAACAGTATCTTTGACCTCTCCTGGAAGAGAATTGACCCTGTCAATTTTTTATTTATGAGGTTTCCCTCCCAAGTATATTTGCATTTTCAAGGAAGCCTAAGAAAAGGGACAATGTTAGGATTACAAATTCTTATGTTTACAGCAGTCAGAGCCAACAAGTGTAATGCAATGAGGGGTAATGGAGACTAGTTGATTAGAGATCACCCCATACCCAATCAAGCTCCAACCAACGACTGGTGACTAGGAAAAGGCCCAGAGTGGCCAAATCTTCTGATCTTTCATAAAAAGTCACAATTTTGTGTGATACCACTCAGTGTTAGGTGCTCACAGGTAATTCAAAGTTTCTAAATAAAAACTATATAACCCAGTCAAAACATATCTATTGGACAGATCCAATCTGTGGGACCATTGACAGATCCATTGTGAGACCTTTGACTTAAAGAAATGAATGGAGGCCTCCTGGTGATTCTGTTTCCCAATTGAAGAGGGTTTAGGGTACAGCATGGGGAGAAACGGTGTGGCAGAGAAGGACAAAAAACAGGCAAAGTTTTACTTGGGGTCATGGAATACAACTAGCTCTTCCTCGGTTCTGGTGCCTCATATTCTTGCTTTAATCCTCACATTGCCCTCAAGGTGAGTGTAATCTTTCCATTTGATAGATGTCTCAGTAAAAAAGCTGGAACTTCAACTCAGGTCTCCTGAATTCCAGTTTGGGCTCTTTCCAATTCATACTACTGACCCATTTTGTTCTTGTTCACTCTTCTCCAAACCTATGTTAGGTGATCCATCTTCATGCTTTTAAAACTGATGGGCTATAGTTTTCTCATTTTCATGATATGGGTATAATAGTAGCACCTGATTCACAAACTTATGCCTGGAACATTGTATACACTTAATAAATATTCACTTCTTCTTCTTTGTTCTTGTTATTTCATTTACTTTACTTTTCTTCTCTCCTTTATTTTAAGAAAGAGATTTTTTTTAATCACTCTTCCCTGCCTCCATTTCCATTCCTGAGAAAGGGCATACTTTCTGGGTCTTCCCCACATGGAAATGATTTATTGGTAATGTTGCCAAGATTCCCAACAGGAAGGAAGGATGAAGAAAGAAAATGTTCATTCTCAAAGCAGAATGTAGCTTCCAGAAGAGTGTCAAGTTCCTGTGCTCATGCTTCTCCCTAACAGCCTGGATGTTATGCGAGGGCCCAGAAATGACCCCAACAACTCAATGGAATCAAGCAATGGCAGGTTAAATAGTTTTAAAACTGGTATACCTCCTGCTATGAAAGCCCATTCTCTTATAATGAGACCCAACCCAGAAGACTAGTATCAAAAATGATATATTGTGCTTTGGGAAAGAAGTCCACTACATGATTATTTTAAAATTCACCACGGGGTCCCCCTAGTGTATTTGAAATACAATTATATTTGTAAAATTTAATTAAAAATCCAAATTTCTGAAGCCAGGGTGAATAGCTGAGATAAACTTCTTCACATTATCGATAAGGAGAAATGTGGCCCAGAAAGGGAAAGGAATTTGCCCCTGTGGTAGAGCCAATTGTAGCAGTAGTCAGAAATGGATTTTTGGTCTGTTGTCATAAGAATACTGAGCTAAGGCACAACATTATTAGGATGGTAAGGAATCTTACCTAGCAGCTAATAATCAACACAATAATATTAGCGTTCAGTGGGCACTCACCATTGCTAGGCACTGAATGCTGGAAGTACTGAGCCATTCAGACACTCTGACTTCTCTTGCAGGAGTTTACAGCCTGTCTTCACTCTACAGGTGAACACAGCCAGCAGGATGGAGGACTTGCTTAAGATCTCTCAACCCAATGTCAGTGGGCATCCAAACTAGGACCTAGGCTTCCAACTTTCCAGGTCTGAGTTTTGGGCACTACATTATGTTATCTCTCAGGAGTCTAGAACGTACCTATTGAGTTAAGGAAGAAACAGGTATCCCCTGCATACTTTCCAATTCTATCAGGAATCAAGGGACCCAGAATTAAAAGATCCACCTCTCTGGGCCCAAACACTTTGAGATGAGGACTCTTGGTTTAGTGAATGCAGTCGTCATCATTCAGATCTCAGTTCACATCTCAGTCTCATCACTTCAGATGGAAAGGACTCCTGCAATTTAGCAGATACCTTTCCTGATTACCCCAGACAGAGAATTCCTCATCCCCATCTGCAGCCACCCACCGTACATTACTTTACTTTATTCTTTCCTTTGTACTGATCAATATAGGTATGGCATAGATATTGACCTATTTGTACTTATTTTGTGTCTTTGAACTGCCTGTGAGAAGAACTTCACATAGCTGTTTACTGTTGTAATCTGGCACCTACACAGTGCCTGGGTCATGGCTGATGTTACCATGGTAGCTCATGGTAAATGGTAGCTAGTTTGTGGGGGTGAATGATAGTTCTTTCTATCAAGAATGATAGTTCTTGATCTCAGCCACTGGATTTACACTGGCTGCTGTAACAAAGCCACACTGTTGCTCAGTCACCCTGTTCCTTAGCAGCATCCCTCAGATGGGGAGACAATATCAAACCCAGAGGTGACAAGAGTTTGGTGAGAATGTTTTTTCAACAGAAATATTCACTGCCTGTCAACCTTCCTGCTGAATCCAGGAATCTGTTTCCATTTCGATATGGTTGTGATTTTTTTTTTTTGAGACTACATCTGTAGAACTGAGAAGTGTTACAGCAATTTCCATAATAGCAAGTTTCTTACCCCACTCTCGCCAGTTTACATGAAGTGACAGTGTTTATTGTGTAGGATACGTACATTATGGCTCCAAAGTCATTTTCTTGGATGTCACCCACTCTGCTTTGTTTCTGCTTGTTACTCCAGCAGAATGATTCTCTCAGGAGAAAAACTAAGATTTTTAATAAAAGCACAACACTGTAAAATGGTTTTTAAAGGCAAGTCATTCTTTATGGGCTCTGCTAACTGCCAGACTGCTGAATACATTCCATTTCTTTTTCAATACTTTGTCCCTTCCTGGAGTAACTGCCTTATGGGGAATATGTTATATTTCTCCCTGGATCCTGTAGCCTTACTGTAGTCCTGGCAGCTAGGGAATGTTTAATTCGTGTTTGCAAATAGAGAAAATAAACATCTCTACCTATGTTACACCCAGCAAAAGATGGCAGCTGACCAACCTCACCCTGCAAATCGGACTTAGCAAAGAAGTCTACCTGTTGTGCCAGCACCACAGGAATCAGCTGCCTCATCCAAATTTTCCCTTTTCATATCTCATTCATTCACAAGGTTGTTTAAATTTCCTATTTTGTGCAAAAAAGAGATTTGCATAATACAGAAACCGTGCTTTATATCAATAATTCTGAATGGAGATATTTTTAGGTGCTGTTTTAGGAAATTATGGGGACATTTTTGGCTGTTGCAATGAGTTAAGAAAGTGATACTGGTGATTATTAGACAAAAGTTGGGGGCGGGAGGGTGCCTGGGTGGCTCAGTAGGTTAAGCATCCAATTCCTGGTTTCACCTCAGGAATTCGAGCCAGGTCAGGATCTGTGCTGACAGGAAGGAGCCTGTTTGGGTTTCTTACTCTCTCCCTTTCTGTCTGCCCCTCCCCTACTCATGCTGTCTCTGTCTCTATCAAAATAAATAAATTTAAAAAATAAAATAAACTATAGGACAAAAGTTAGAGATCCCTTGAAATGTGCAGGAGAGTCCTGACTAATGAAAGCCTGTTCATGCCCCCATATAACTTCCTAATATCTCACTTATTTTTCATACAGGTGAGAAAGAAATTTGTGTGAGTGTGTGTGTGTGTGTGTGAGTGTGTGTACATGTGTGTGTATATGAGCATATTTGAGCCTCAAGTCTAACCCCATTAGGCATTTATACCTTTTTTTTGCAGGGAACAATTTTCTTTGAATGTAATTTCCATGTAAATCAAGGATAGATTATAACTTTAAACAATATTTCTACAAAGAATTGTTTGCCATTAAAAAAATATTCCATGGAAAGCAACATCACTCATGGCATTTAAGACCAACACCTATATCAGCCTGCATGTGCCACATTCCTAGAAATTCTATGTATCGATGCAAATATCTGACTCATGCATAATGTCTCCTAGCATGCTTGTGCTGAAGCAAGTACATACTGAAATATATATTATTTCATTATTATTTACTTCCTTTTAATTGTCCTTTATTTCACACTTACAACATTACAACTGAATTTTTGTTAACTGTGATAGTACAAAGTACATTATCCATGAATTCCATTTCATGGTAAGAATGGGGATGTTACAAAATGTTTATTATAAGAAGGGTGTATTGAGTTTCATTGTTCGAAAATAGTTACCTCATAGGAGGTTCTCATATAAGCCACACCCTGTGCTAATAGTTGGAGATAAAAGATAAACCAGTCAAACAGAGGTCTGTCTCCATTAAATTTACAGTCTACTGGGGATGCTAGACCTCAGCATATAATTGGTCTAGTGATTATTTTGTTCCATACTTGGTATGTCTCAGGATGGAAAGAGTAGGTGCAAATTATAAAGGAGTCTGAATTGTACTGGTAGAAGTTCCTCTGAGAAAGTGATGGTTGAGTTCTAAAGGATACACAAGAGATACCCGCAGAAGAATATATGTGGGGTGGAGCTTTCCAGGCTCATAAAAAAGTATATATGAAAGTCCTGAGACATTCAAGAAGCAGGGAGAAAGCTGGTGTAACTGAGCATGAAGAGTTATTTAATCCTTGTCTTAGTCAGTTCGGGCTGTTAGAAAAAAGTGCCATAGACTGGGTGGCTTATGAACAACAGATATTTATTTCTTACGTTTCTGCAGGCTGGGAAGTCCAAGATCAAGATGTTGCCAAATACAGTGTCCAGTCCTGTTGTCTGGTTCATAGATGACTGTCTTCCACTGTGTCCTCCCATGGAGGGAGGGTCAAGAAATATCTCTGGGATCTCTTTTATAAGGACATTAATCCTATTCTTGAGAACTCTGCCTTTATGACCTACTCACATCCCAAAGGCTCAACCCCTAAATACCATTGGAGATTAGGCTTCAACACATGAATCTGGAGGGGAGAGACACAAATGATCTATAACAATGAGGGAAAGAGTGGCATGAGATGAAAGAACATGTATTAGGTTAAGAAAGAGAGGCTTTGAATGTATTTTAAAAATTGGAGCAAACCCAAATCACTGGAAGTTTTGGAAGATCAATGACCTGCTCAATTTCACATTTCAGAAAGATCATTCTGACTATTGCATACAGGATGGATCAGAGGTAGGCAAAAGAGAATGACTAGTTAATAGACTATTCCACATGAGAGATGGCAGTGTCTGGAAAATAGTACTAGAGTGTGATGGAAAGAAACAGCTGGTTTTGAGAAATAATTAAGAGGTAGAATTAAAGGAACTTTGAGACTGAATAGATGTGGAAGCAGAAGAGAAGCAGTTGTCAAGGTTCCTGAGTTTGTTCATGAGCAATGGAATGAGGTACTGATCAGTGAGACAGACAATACTGTGGAATGAGCTGGTCTGGCAGAGAGGACTGATGAGATGCATAAGCAACCACTTCTACCCTCACAGAGGCACTTCAGATAAGAAAAATACAGCTCTGAGAAGTTAAGTGGCTTATATAGAGTCGTGGTTAAGAATAATACAGATTAGGGATGCCTCGGTGGCTCAGTTGGTTAAGCATCCAAATCTTGATTTCAGCTCAGGTCATGGTCTCACGGGATCAAGTCCTGTGCTGACAGCATGGTGCATACGTGCTCTCTCTCTCACAAAATAAACACAAAATCACTATTTAAAAAAAAAAAAAAAGAACAACACAGATCAGATGCGAAGTTTAGGTCTCCTGATTACAAATCCCAGAGTTCTTTCCCTATGCCACATTTGCTGAAAAAAATGAAGTTATCATCACTGATGATTTGGGTAGAGATGCTAAAGGTATGTCTACAAATGGTCAGGATGAGACTTCTCTGTTTCTTCTTCTGTAAAATAGGAATAATAACAGGGCTACTCCTAGGGTGGTTTTGAGAAGTAAATGACATAATGCATGTCCTTATGATGGTCTACAAGTCCCCATCAGACCTGGCCCCCTGCCACCTGTCAGATCTCAAATCCATCTTCTTTTTCCTGATCCTGCCTCACTGGTCTTCTCCTAATTCTCCACGACACTAAGCATATTGCCACTTCAGAGCTTTCCATTTACCATTCCTTCTGCTTTGAGTAACCTTTTCTTGGATGTCTGCATGGCTTTCTTAAGGTCCACTTTATCAAAGAGATTTATTCTATCTACTGTCCTTTAAAAGAGCACTCCCACTATACCTTCCTTATCCTTCATATTTCTTCAAACACATCATTTCTTGACAAATCATCTATCCAACTTTTTTTTATCCATTTTATCTCCCGAATGTATATTTCATGAAAGCTGAGATTTACCCCACTGAGATTTACTCAGTGCCTAGAATGAGGCCAGGCACACAATAGCTACTCACTAAATGTTTTCTGAATGAATTCATACATGAAAAGTATTTTTGCACAATTGCTAACATATAGTAAAGTACTTACTGTTAGTGGGTTTTTTTTTTTTTCATTATTCTTAAATCTAACATGTTAAGGGGCACCTGGGTGGCTTAGTCCATTAAGCCTCTGACTTCGGCTCAGGTCATGATCTCACCTTCATGGGTTCGAGCCCCACATCGGGCTCTGTGCTGACAGCTAGCTCAGAGCCTGGAGCCTGTTTCAGGTTCTGTATCTCCCTGTCTCTCTGCCCCTCCCCTTCTTATGCTCTGTCTCTCTCTGTCTCAAAAATAAACATTAAAAATAAAACAACAAAAAACCTAACATGTTGATTTTTATCTGGCTAAAACATATGCTTTTTAAAGATACAGGACACATCATTTTATGTTTTGTAAGAAGTGTGTATTATTTTATGTGACTTCCTTTGTTTTGTCTTGTAGGGTATCTCTTCTAGCTTCAGCCTACCCTCCATATTGCTGCAAAGACAAACTTTCAAAAGCAGAATTGGTTAAATACTTTCAAAGGATTCCCATTGCTTATGAGAAAAAGTCTAAAGTAAATAATGAGGTCCTTCATGGGGCGCCTGGGTGGTTCAGTTGATAGTGTCTGGTTCCTGATTTTGGTTCAGGTCATGATCTCACAGTTGGTGAGCTCAAGCCCTGCATTGAGCTCCACACTGACAGTGTGAAGCCTGCTTGGGTTTCTTTCTCTCTCTTTCTCTCTCTCTCTCTCTCTCTCTCTCTGACTCTACCTCACACACCCTCTCTCTCAAAATAAATAAATAAACTTAAAAAAAAAAGTAATGGAGTCCTTCATAATCTGAGCTCAAATTTCCTCTGTACTTTCCATTCCTGCTACTTCTTCCCATTTGTTATATACTCTGGCCCACTAATCTACTCATTAATCTCCAAACATGCCAGGATTTTCCATGTGTCTGTGTCCCATAGATGCTATTGCCATTACTAAGAATGCCCTCCTTATTTCCTATATGGTGAAATCCTGTTTATCCTTCAAGATATAAATCAAATGTCCCCAACTCTGTAGTGTTGTATTAATTAGTGTATCCCCCTCAGTTCTCCCAGACAAATGAATTGCTTCCAGCTCCACATTTTGCATGACATTTTGAACACAGTTTACCAGAGCATAAACCACATTCTATTAGAATTATTTATATATGTGTCTGGTCTTCCTCCTCACTAAACTACAAGCTCCATAAATGCAGGGATTATATTCAAATCAAATTTTTATCACTGGGGACAGACAGATCAGAAAGGTTTCTTAGCCGGATGATCTCTCACATCCTTGATTATTGAGTGGTGATTAGTACAGCAATATCACAATCCTGCTCTCATGTTGCCACTCCCTACTTCTGTACCTGTGGCAGCATCGCTAAGTGATCAAGACACTCTTTCCAGCTGAGCCCATACCCAGCTTTTGAATCCTCTTTAGCCAAATACCCCAGGTAGCCACTTTGACTCTCTCAGAGTTGGCGCTAAAGATAAAACATATTTGCCATCTCTTTGAAACCCTAGAACTTGGTAGATGCTCAATAAATGCTCGTTGAACAGATGCTGAGTTCAGAGCTATTTACAAGCAACAAAAAACTGTACTTAAAGGTACAGATTAGCTTTTTGGTATTACAGAAAACACTTTTAAGTATTAAGTATTTCCTAAATCACATATTCTTTTTCCTGTTTGTGTCCTTAATCACATCATCACTACTGACTTATCTCCCCTCAGCCCATGGATACGCCAGGACCCCTCTCCCAGCTGAATGATTCCCCTGTTCCTTTTTAACGCACTTCTGAAGTAACCCAGCTCCATTTTATAGTTTTAAATACTTCTTGCTTTTGCTTTGCAATCATAGCCCATCTCTCTCTCTAGTTTATGTTCTCAGTGACTCGTTTAAAATTTTGCCGAAATGGGTAAATGAACATTTATGCTTCTGAGAAAATAGTGTAGGATAGTGAGTGCGTTTTCTCATTAGATAATTCCTATCTGTACAGATCCATTTTTCTAAACATAGCAGTAATAACATCTAAAGCTGCTTCCCTTTTCAGCCATTTGTATAATTTTGGCCTTTACCATTTTATGTCTAGGAGGACACACACTACCTAAAAGGGTCAGGAAAAGGAATAGGGATAAAAATAGGGAATCTACTTAATTTTATAGTCTGGTAATCTTAGGGGAAATTCCAAACACATCTTTGTTTTAAGAAAAATGTTTAAACTTTTAACAAAAATGTTTGAGTTTTGCTTTCTACCTTTATAACAACACATAGCTGCCCTAATTGAGTCTTAGAAGCCCAGAAGATTGAACATTCCCCAGGACCCAGAGTTATCCTTTTCGGTGTCAATGCCCCTTGCCCAAGGATGCAGCCAAATAGGAGATGAGCTAAATGTGGATTGGCCCTAAGATTTAGCCTATAAATGTTCCATCATCAGTTAGTGATGTTTCTCACTAACTCCCTGATGTCTACCTAATTTTTTTGTGACCCATGAGAGACAAAAGCTTCCACAACTTGAAATTTCCAACCTACTTTTTATTTTTGTATTCATATTGTATTCTTGTTTTAGGATTTTGATATTATAATCACTAAATATCAATCCACAGACTCTCACCCACTCTTGTCCTAGAATCCTAGTTGGTGTTCTTACCATCTACCTTCTTCCCAATCCAATGATGCTGCAGGTCCAGATTGGCACCTGTCATTCTTGTTATGGAGACATTTATTGGTGTGCGATGCCTACAAGGTTATTCTGCTACAAAGAAAGGAAAGGCAAACTGGAATCATTTTAATGTGAGTTCTGGCGATTTCAGCACAGCTGCAAAAGCAATAGCTTCACTGCTATTCTTCAGCTAAGATAACGGAGCAAAAAGATCTAGACACATACAGTCCGATTCAAGTCCTACCATGAATTAAGTGTATGACCTTGTGCAAATCATCTTGATTCTTTTTGAGTCAGTTCTCAAATCTGTAAAGTGAGGGGGTTGGATTAGATCACTGTTAAGGTCCTTTCTTGCTAGCAGATTCTAAATCCGAACTGCGTGAGCCCTAATTTGGGGAACAATTTCTCATTGCCTCTTCCATTCCAGCATCATCTTCTAAGGCACCCTATATAAAGACTGATAGTATTTCGTTGTTATTTTTTCCTTGCTTTACCGCTATTAAGTGGGGTGACTCACAGGGCCAGGTTCCAGCTGGGGGCTCAGAAGCTATCACTTTCTAAGAGGGGAACTGTGAGAATCTGAAGGAGGAAGGGAAAAACAAGGAACATCGGGTTGCTACTCCAAACTGGTTGACTCCTCTACTGATTCCAATGAAACATACCACCAGACAAAACAAAAAATCCTCTGAGTGAAGAAGACCCATTTCCAAGCCCCATATCCTCTGATACATAAGAACTTTCATGCCCCAGGCAGTCAAGTGGCACAGTGGAAAGTGTTCTTTGGAGAAATTTCTAAGTGCTATATTCATGTTGTTTGCCGGGGAGTATATGTCATAAATCCCCTCTTTCTTGTATTCTGCTAATGACTTTGTGCCACGGTAACCTGGAGAGTCGCTTTGCAACAACTGTCTCCTAGTGTTTATGTGTATTAGGCTTTTGTATCCTGATTATAATAATAATACATATTTGTTGCAGAAAACAGGAAAAAGTTCAAAACAAATTTTAAAGGATTACCCACAGTGTCCCCAGAAGCATTTCATCATATTTCAATTCCAGTTTTTTTTTCAAGACGCATAATTGTAACTCAGACATCAGTTGTTCCCTCTTCCTCTGTTTGAGCTCGCAACAGCTCACGCAAAAGCTTTTTGTGTGTTTGTCAGAACCCTTTCAAGTAACAGACAACTCAGTTCAAACTGGCTTAGGTATAAAACACATTTATCAGGTCATAGACAATTTCAGGGTAACCACCTAAATGTCCATCTGAAGGAGAAGAGAGAAATAAACTGAGGTGTAGCCCTGTAGCAAAATACAGCAAAAGAAATGAGTGAACTAAAACTATACATTGGAACATAGACTATTTCACAAATATGTTGAGTGAAACAAAACAAATGGCAAAAGAATGCGTGTACTATAATACCATTTGTGTATGTATAATTGCTTAAGGACACATGCAAACATAGCTCAAGAATACATATGTATCTAAAAAAAGGGAAAAAAAGAAAAGGAAAGATTGGAAGAAATAAACCCCAAGTTTAGGAGGGAGAGACAGGGCTGTGATCAGGAAGGAAAAAGAATGCTTTAAGATGGTTATGGTCATGGTTTGGTCATGGTAGTTTTTTTGAGGTTGGATGTGTGTACAGGTGTTTCTTATACTAATTCTTCACATTTTAAAAAATCTGAATGATTTCATAATATATTTTTAAGATCCCTCCCCCTCCCACACACACACACGCACATATACACACACATACATGCACTTCCCCAAAACAGGTCCAGTCACAACTCTTCATTCTGGTACACAGCATCACAGTTTGAGTCTGTGTCAAGCTCTGGTTTCCTCCAAGTCATCTTTATGCATTGACTCTTCCCTTGTGGTAGCAAGAGAGGCAACCAAAATTTCAGGTTAGTACCCTCAAAATTCTCTCTGATAAGCTCACCTTCCCTTCAAAACTCCAGGGAGAAAGAGAGCATTTCATCTTTTCCACAGTCCCAAGGAGAAATCTCCAGTTCCATTCCATGATATCACATGTCCATCCTTGAACCCAGAGCCTTTGGAGGAAAGGATGTGTGATGCTCTCATTAGCCTGGATTGGGTGATGGGGTGAACGGGTCAATAATATCCAAGCTACATGCACTGGGAGGAAGAGATTGGTGGCTCCCCAGAGGAAAAATGGGGTGTTGTTATCAGAAGATGAGATTCTGGGTAGACGTAAACAACAGATGTCCACTCTGACTAGTGAAAAATTATTAATTTACTGGAGATACCTTAAGGGACATGGAAAAGAAGATGTACAACAAAACGCTTGCAGCAAGCAACCTGACAATACCTCTTAAACATCCTTCCAGGACCCCTTTCTCCCTGTGCTGCTCTCCCCCACCCCAATCTCTGGATATCCCTCCTCTGTTCTTTCTCTTTCCTTTCCTACACAGTACCCTGACTCCCTAACTGTCCTACCTCGCTTATGCACAGTAAGACTGTTCTACCCCTGGACTTGCTTATTTCCTGATCAACTATCAATAGGATGCTCTTCAGAAAGCTGGAAAGTTTAAGGATTGTCCTTTATTACTTGACTATACCTTTGGGAGTCCTACACCCATTCAAACAATTTATTGAAGCCCACCTTCCAAATATTTGCAAATGATTAACCCAGAGAAATGGTAATGCCAGTTGCTTGGATGATAGATTTTCTCCCTATTACTGCCTATACATTTGTTTATATAATGGTTGTGTTATAGTTTTGTGCTTCACTTTTGTACTTTTCTCATGTCATTAATTATTCCACCACCATCTTATCTTTGTAATAGTTGTCTAATATAACTTTACATGAATGTATCATATTTTTAAGCAATCATCTATTATCAGACATTTATGATGTTTCCATTTGTTATCATCTTGTTAGCAATGTTGACGTTAACATATGTTCATACCCGTTATGTTTTCTCTGAGCATTGCTTAGGATCTATTCTTAGAATTGGAATTTCTTAGCCAATGGAGTGTGAACATTTTTATGGCTCTTGATACAGTTTGCCAAATAGCTCTTCAGAAATGCTGAAACCACGTACCTTCCTTTAGCATTGTATGAGAATAGGATAAGGTCATTCTTATTTTTTGAGCATTACTTGTACCCTTGGATACAGTACCTACTGGACTCTGAATAGACCATAGGGTCAATCTGTAAAGCAGGGATGGTTACACAGTATTTCCCACAATGTTAAGTGTTATACCCCTCCCAGAAAAAGCAAAATATGAGATAGTAATTATGCCTTTCCATGTTTTCGTTTTTTACCTCTCTCTCCATCCATCCGGTTTCTCAACCCCAAATCTTATAAATGATTCCTCTTTTTTTTTTTTCCTCCCCATTCCCCATGTTTGATCTTGAACCAATTTCAATAACTTCTACTTCCGGCATCTAACCTGAATCCATATGCTTCTTTTATTTCCTTGGTAGCCATGTTAGGTTAAGCCACCATCAGCTCTAGCCTGGACTATTTAGCCTCTTCACTGCTTTCCAAAGTATTGTCCATATAGCAGCCAAAGTGACCTTTTTAAAGGGTAAAGCAATAAAGGCATCTCCATGCTTAAAACTCTTTTTTTTAAGTTTATTAATTTTTATTTTGATAGAGAGAAAGAGAGAGGAATGAGCACAGCATAAGTCTGGAAGGGTCAGAGAGAGAGGGAGACACAGAATCTCAAGCAAGGTCTGCACTGTCAGCATGGAGCCCAACTGAGGGCTGAATCCCATGAACTGGGAGGTCATGATCTGAGTCAAAACCAAGATTCAGACACTAAACCAACTGAACCACTCAGGTTCTGCCTGCTTAAAACTCTTAAGTGCTTTAGAATAACCCAAAACCCTCTTACTTCTCCAGCTGTATCTACACCTCCTTCCTTTCACTGGCAAGGCTGCAGCCATACTGGCCTCTTCTGCTCCAGAAGAACAGTAAACCTATGCCCATTTTAGGGCCTTTCACCCCTCAGGTCTTTGTAAGGCTAGATCCTTCAGGTCATTCAGATTTCAACTCAAGTATCCCATCTATGGTGACTTTTCCCTGGCTCTTGAGTCTAAAGGAGTGACCACATCCCTCTAGAAACTTCCTTCTCCACACCCTGCTGCCAGAAGTTTTATTCTAAAACATACCTGAACATGACACCTGTGGCTTATGAAAGAAGATACAAATACAACCATACTTCAGAAATACTGCAGACTTGAACCTTGAGAGCTTGTTTGGAGGTCCTAGCAGGGGAGCGCAGCTATTCTTATGCCCTTGATGGAAGAAAGGTCCTCCTCTATCTTGGAAGATTGTCCTTTTCAGCCAAGCTTTGGGAGGGATGCATATGGAGCGGTGAAGGAGGAAGGAAAAGGATCCACCCGCCTAGCCAGCCAGATCAGCCGAATCAACCCTCCCGATCAATAGAGTGACAGATGTATAGATAGATGATAGATAGATGATAGGTAGATAAATAGATAGACAGGTAGATAGATATAGTCCTGCTCTAAGAATTTGCATTGTAAAATAGAATACTTCATCTTGGGCATGTTTTTTCATACTTTACATAATACTTACTAACTCATATTTCTTCCTTTGCCTTTGAATTACCTTTGAAACTTAAGCTTAGCCTGTTAGGGCCTGGCATATGATGTGTCACATGGTACATGTTCAATTTATTCTTCCTTGAATACAGTCTTTTCTGAGTGGCCTCCAATATGGACCAAAAGAGACAATGGAGCTCTAAAGCAAGCAGTGAATGAAGACATTTAGGGAACTGACTGACGGTTAACTCTATTTCCTGATTCTTGGCTGAGAATACAATGCTGACCTGGAAGAATGGTTTTCTAGAAAGAATGAAGGTTCTGATTCTCAGTCCAAATACCAGGTTTGCCACTTCTTAACAGCCTAAACTTTGGCAACCTCCTTAATCTCTCTGAATCTTAGATTCCTTAACTGTAAAATGAGGACTACAATCTCCATCTCATAAGAAATTGTGAAGATTAATGAAAGAAAATATGTAAGTCAATGAGCCTAGTGTGTGGTGCTGTACCGGCCCCCCAAAATATCTTAGGTTCCTCCCCTTCTCATTGGCCAGATGGCTTTCTTACTTAATGTGGAGACACCTGGGATACCTCAGATGGCAGAGAAAAGAAACAAGCTGGCCAGATCCCTGGACAGAAAGGATACTCAACAAAACTCAAATGACAAATGGGAGCCTAGACTTTCAGAGTCTGGATTTAATGATGAAGTATAAAGTTTTTCTGAGTGCATTTTCCATAGAATCAGTCACCCTCTTGTCTTGCCTCCTCCACCTCTCTTTTCATGGAGTAAACAGACTATTAAGCTACATCAGCATATTCAATACCTCAAGGAAATTCCCCACTTGCCCATGAGGAAGGCTCATCTGAGGCTCTGGCCAGCAAGGGGAGAAAGGAAACAGTAAAAATAGCACATATGCCCATCCATTTCCTGAAAGCTCTCCTCTGGAGCTTACAGTACCTGTGAATTAGTCATAACTCTGTGACACTTAACTTTCTGATCATAAGAATAAAGCCATTTCCATCTCCCATCTCTCTGTTGGACTTCTAATTTTAAATACATGCACGCACACACATATTTTTTTGCCCAAAAATGTCTGTTCTTGAATTGAATGTCCCTATGTCTCCCTTTCAAACACAAGCCCTCCCTAGCCCCCACCATCCATGTTTGCTCAAGAGAGAAGTCAAGAAGAGTACAAAGCCCTTAGCCCTAAGCAGCAAGCATAGCTACCTAATTCTCCTAACCACATTCCAGTGGCTTACTAGCTCGCTGAAAACAAGGCTGTAACCTGTAAGTCACAGAAGGAATGGTATTTGGTGAGCCCTCATTTTACAGATGGGAACTCTAAGACCTGAGAAGAGACAGCAAGATAATGATACAATAGGTTTCCAGTGTGTCCAGAGTTTTTCTGTTCCACCATATGCCAAATTACATGTAAATACATTTTCCATTTTCACGTTACACTACCTGGGGCAAAACAAATGATTCATTAATAACACGTTACCGATGGCTAACATTTCCTGAGCACTTGCTATATACCAGCTGACTTATGTGCATTGTCTTATTTGGTCTTCACCAGAATCCCAGGTGGCTTAGTTATTATCTCCATTTTGTAGAGAGCTGAAGATCAGAAAAGATAACTTGTCCAGGGTTCTGCAGCTGTAAGAGTAGAATTTGAAACTAGGAAGTCTGACTTCAGAGGTCTTATGCTAAATCACTACTTCATCCTGTTTCCTTACTAGGAGACCTTCACTAGTGGTGTATCCTTCAATACCATCAGACATCTAGCACCAACCAGAGTGGGAAATGCACAGTGATGGAGGTCCAGGCTAGCGACCAAGCAAAGCTGATGTAGCTGGTGCATTGACAAGAATGCAAAGAGGTGAGGGGGCCACCTAGTCTCAGTGCTGCTAGCATTGGGAGCTGTGGGAAGACTAGGCCTATAGGATTGCCCTGCACCTGTTCTATTGCCTGATCTACAAAAGCAGACATCTGATTACCAGCAGCAGGGCTTAACTGGCTCCAGGGCTTTCTTGGTCATCAAGGGTAGCTGCTGTGGCTGTGCCCAGCAATACAAAAACTGCATTGTTCTAGATGCTGAGGCTCCCATTTTCCTGTATATTTTCTCTAAGGTGAGAAACATGTATGCCTTCCATCCTCTCTTCACCCTGCCAACAGACACCATTCTTGCTTCAGATCCATTTCTCCTGCTCTCCTTAGAAAAGAAAGGGATGCAGGGCGCCTGGGTAGCTTAGTCAGTTGAGCATCCAACTTTCACTTAGGTCATGATCTCGTGGTTCGTGGGTTCAAGCCCCGCGTCGGGCTCTGTGCTGACTGCCAGCTCAGAGCCTGGAACCTATTGCAGAGTCTGTGTCTCCCTCTCTCTCTGACCCTCCCCTGCTCACGCTGTCTCTCTCTCTCTCCCTCTCTCTCTCTCTCTCTCTCTCTCTCAACTAGAAATAAATAAAAATATTTAAAAGAAAAGAAAAGAGAAAAGAAAAGAAAAGAAAAGAAAAGAAAAGAAAAGAAAAGAAAAGAAAAGAAAAGAAAAGAAAGGGGTGCTTCTAAGGACACCTGGGTGGCTCAGTCGGTTAAGAAAAGAAAGGGATGCTTCTGGACAAGTTCAGAAAGAAGTCTGGCTTGGCCTTGAGAATACGGATCAGTTTTGCTGGTTTTGCTGGCTTAGTCACTGATGGGAGCCTGTAATCTTATTTGAGTCCTGTCATTCCCTCCTCTCTCTGTCCTGCCCCTTTTTGCCTCTGGACCTCACCTTTCCCATTTGTTTAAAGGTAAATGTAAACTGTGGTGAAGCTGCATCTAAGATAAACATGTGCAGCTGTCAGTTCTATATCCTTCATGCTCTAGCTTTTGCTGGTGGAGCAGTAGTAGTAATCACAAAACAGAGGCAGGAACACCATACTGGTGGGAAGGAAAGGAGGGGTGGAGGAAAGATAAAGATGGCAGCAGGCAGACCTCAGGAAAGATGCTCAAGAGGAGCATCTTTATCAGGTGCTCACGTCCTTGTCATACGAGATTGTCTCTGTGCTGAGCTCTAGGCAAGTATAGACAGGCCTCAGAGGACCTGGGTTTTATACTCCACCTATCTATCCCCTGACATCTTACATTCTAGTTTATTTTTTATGACCCATTGTTCTCAAACCACCAAGAGAAACACTTCCTCATTGACAATGTTGAGAAAGATAAGCAGTGAGTTTCAAAGCCTGTTTAGCTAGAAATAGATAGTTTTGAATTTTGAAACATATACACACACACAAGGGCATGGCCACACACACATTTGTCATTTTTAATGATGCCTCAATAAGAACAATAACTAATAGCTCTATAGTCTAAGAGGGCCTCAAAAACTCCCTGGTGAAACTAGGATCACAGTTCTTATTGTGGGGATAGGGAAGGAGGTTTAGACCAAGTTAGACCTCAAAACTTCTTAGATAAGCTAGAACACATGGCAAGAAGGAAAGGTAGCAGAGATAAACACTGGGTCCAGCATTCGGGTCTAGATATTAAATGTCTCACTACCCGAAGTCCTTGCAGCAGGTCCTGGTAAACTGCCAACGGGACCACACATCAGCTTGGGCTGGGCTAGTAGAAAAAGAATGTTTGTATTTGTGAATTAGTCTGGCTCAGAAGTGGAATTCTCACCTGCTCTAGCATGGAGTGGAAAGAACTTAGGCAGATCTAGATTCAAAGCCAGGTTTGGCTTACAATCTTTGAGAACTTGGGCAAGTTACATCTGAGCCACTATTTCTTGAGCTATCCCCAAAAATGCTTCCCTTGACTGGTTGTCGTAAGTAATAAAGATAATGTATGGTTACACTTCTCAGATTAGGCTGGCAAATTCCTAGGAGTATTTGGCAATGCACTTGAGAGTATGGGAGGCCATGGCATAAATACAAGGCATGTTCCCAATGTTTCTATTTTACTCAATGGCAACTCACTTACAACCTATTTTTTTATGTTAAGCCAAACAGATCTATTATTGAGTAGGAAGAAAAATCTGCTGCCATCTTAAAGCTCAAAGTGGTAAAGAACTTCCAAGTTACAGTCACTGCATGGTCTAGGTCCCTAGTTCCTTAGGAATACACATTCACTTTCTCTGTCTTCAGAGGAGAAAATTTAACAGGAAATTTGAGAAGTTTCAGTGCATGCAAAACACCTAGCAGGTATATGTCACATAGTAGGTGATCAGTCATTAGTAAATGTCATTATTTGGAATTTCTGGAATGTGACCATCTCACTGGCCCTTGCATTAATCAGGCCACATATGGGTAGTATAAGATCTAGTGAGGATCATCCTTTTTTTCTTTTTTAAGATTTTCTTTGTCTTTTCTTTTTCTTTTTCTTTTTCTTTTTTTTTTTGAGAGAGAGAGAGAGACACAGAGAGAGAGAGAGAGAGACAGAGAGAGGGACAGAGAGAGAATCCCAACTGGGCTCTGCACTCTCAGCACAAAACATGATGTGGGGCTTGAACTCATGAAGCGTGAGATCATGACATGAGCCAAGATCAAAAATTAGTAGTTTAACCAACTAATCCACCCAGGCACCTCAGGAACATCCCTTTTTGAGAAGGACACAATCAATCTAACATGTGTCTAGATTAAAGGGTGATGATCAAGTTGATGAGAGGTCTGGAAACACTTTAATATGTGAAACGGTTCTAGTAATTGATACTCTTTAGCTTGGAGCAGAGAAAAGAGGACAAGAGGGATTCTTACACTATCTGAGGCACTGGCAGGAGGGAGACAGGAAATATTCTGAATAAACAGACTATGGCCAACCAAGGTGGAATAAACAAGGGGCTGATTAAACCTCTGTAAAAAGAAACACTTTTTAACATTTGAGCTCTCCAGCAGTGAGAAGCATAGCATAGTGGTTAAGAACTCAGGTTCTGGAATCAGACTCATAGGATTGAAATCATGGCTTTGACTTATAATGACTTTGGGCAAGTCAGGTAATTCTCTTTGGCTCAGTTTCCCCACCTATAAAATGATAATAGTATGACATTCTACATAAGACTTCCATAAAGATTAACAAAAACACGTAAAGCACCTAGAGGAGTGCCTGATAAATAGCAAAGACTCGATACATTATTTCATGCAGAAACTGGTTGAAAATGTACATATGAGAGTACTATAGATTGAATGTTTGTGTCTCCCTCCAGAATTCATACATTGAAACCTTACCCCTCACTGTGATGGTATGAGGAAGTGAGAGAGAATTAGAACTAGATGAGGTGAAGGACTGCCTGGGTGGCTCAGTTGGTTAACCATCTAACTTCAGCTCAGATCATGAGCTTGTGGTTCATGAGTTTGAGCCCTGCGTTGGGCTCTGTGCTGACAGCTCAGAGCCTGAAGCCTCCTTCAGATTCTCTCTCTCTCTCTCTTTCTCTGACCTCTTCTGCTTGTGCTCTCTCTTTCTCAAATAAACATTAAAAAAAAGAATTAGGTGAGGTCATGAGAATGGAGCCCTCATAAATAGGATTAGTGCCTTTTAAGAGTTATGAGCAAGCTTGCTTCCCAAAGACCCAGTAAGAAGATGGCTTTCTGTGAACCTGAAAACAAGACTTCACCAGACACTGAATCTGCAGTTGCTTTAATCTTAGACCTCCCAGACTCTAGAATGGTGAGAAATTAATGCCTGTTAAACTACCTAAACTTCAATATCTTTATTATAGCTGCCCAAATCTACTAAGACAGGGAGACACCAGGGTTCAGAGCATACTTGATGCAGTGGATATTATAAGAGAATATACAGGGAGAAAAGAAGAGAATCAAAGCAAATTGAAGCCCTAAAGTACTAGGATTACAATATTAGGATGCATTCAGCTGCAAATAGACAAAAATCCAACTAACAGTGGCTTAACTTACTAATAAAGCCATTTTCTAACCTTGCACAATAAGAAATATAGAGATAAGTGGTTCTGAAGTTAGTTCACAGTTCAGTAATGTCATTAAGGACCCAGGATTTTTCTGTTTTCTGTTCTGCCAGTTTCTGCATGTTGACTTTTCATTTTCATGTTTGTTGCCTCATTGTCTTAAGATGGTTGCCAAAGCCTAAACTCCATAACCTCACTCAACCATGTTCATGGCAAGAAGATGAAGGAGGGGCAAAAGTTTTCAGTTTTTGAGATTCTGTCCTCCATGTGGAAAAATAATTCTTCTCAGAAGTCCTCCGGCAGATTTGTCCTTATGTCTCCTTAGCTAAACCTGGCTTAAAAGCAAGTCACTAGTGAAGAAAAATCAGATCGATATTCCTGCTTAGAGCCACCATGATGTACATTTCCAAATCTGAAGTATGAACCTACTTTCCCTAAGTTCAGTAGATGTCTGCCTAAGAGCTAAACAAAATTTAGGGCTATGACTACTGAATAGCCATCAGGTGTCACATTTGGACAACACCAATATTTAAAGGGTTAAGAGAAGCAGACAGTGAAAGTCATCAAAAAGGAAATATCAGAGTATTAAAGGAAAATGAGAGGAAATGTCAAAGAAATGAAAAAAGAAGAAAGTTTTAAGGAAGAGAGAGAGGTTATCACAGTCAAATGCTTCAGTATTTAGGTCAATAGAAACTGAGTGGGTCCAGTGACTTGGCAACTGATAAACTGAGCAAGAGCAATTTCAACGAGGTAGTGGGAGCGGAAGCCAGTGGGGAAGGTTGTAAGAAGCTGAATGAAGTGAACGAGTGAAACAGGGAATGGACATAACTCTTTTTTTTTTTTTTTTTTTTATTTATTTCTAGGAGAGAGAGAGACAGCGTGAGCAGGGGAGGGTCAGAGAGAGAGGGAGTCACAGACTGAAACAGGCTCCAGGCTCTGAGCTGGCAGTCAGCACAGAGCCCGACGCGGGGCTCGAACCCACGAACCGCGAGATCATGACCTAAGCGAAAGTCGGACGCTCATCCGACTAAGCCACCCAGGCGCCCCAGGACATAACTCTTTCTAGTTGTTTAACTATAAAGGGAAGATAGATGGATAATAGCTTTGGAGAACACAGAGTCAAGTGAGGGTTCTTTACAAAGGAGACTTGTAGTGCATTTAATCAGGGGAAAGCCAAAATAAAGGAATATGTTAAAAAGTTAGGAAAGGAAGCAAGAAAGAGAATGAAGATAGAACATGTAGGAAAGGATTGAGTCTAGGCCATGTGTTGAGGTCAGTCCTACGAAAGGCATCTTTTCTTCTGAGATGTCATGGTAGGCAGGGATTGGGAAATTGGAAGAAGGAGAAGGAAACAAGGAGAGGTATGGATACAGATAAAGCATGTATTTCAGGCTCACAGAAGGTACTCAGATGGGCCTGCAACACCAAGTGCATGGGGAAGGAAGTAGGGAGGGGGTACAGCTGAAAAAAGTTTTCCATAAACAGCCTCAGAAAATCAAGTTTTCTGGCCATGGAGAGAGGAAGGAAAGAGCCACCTTTACCTATCTTTCTCAGGAAAGTTTATTATCAGTCCCTTAGGTTCTCAATGAAAATGGGCACTGTAGAACAAGCCAGACATAGCACCAAATTGTTTGTCTAGAAAAGGCCTCCATGCCCAAAGCAGCATTTATTCCTATCCAGCAGGACACCCTACTGTAGTCCCTCAAGTCAACTTTAAACAAGTCCATTGATTAGGTGTACAATCTGTTTGGAATATCTGGTTGCCCACATGTCCATGCACCAGCTTCCAGATGTGAGAAAAACAAATATCTATCTAGCCTCTTGACCTCCACAGACTTGGTAGAAGAAAGCCCCCCAATATGGAAAGGAGCTTCAGGTTCTATGCAGCAAACAAAATGTCAAATTCTCACTGCAGATGCTCTGACTACATTATGTTCTTCTTGATCAGACTTCCATTTTCCTATGGAGTCCATCTCTTACCACTTCCTCATCTGTAACTGGTGGGCTCCTCAGATTGAGATATTCTCATGTTCTAACAGAGCATTATCATTCCCATGTCCATGCTGTCATCAATTCTTCCTCCTCTTTCTGAAAATACCTCAGATTTTGTGATTCCTCAATTCTCCAAAGTCTGCTTATTGACTTTGGTCTGGTGTGTTTATTGAACACTGATGAACATAGTTCTATTATGTTGCAAGGACCTCCCTGATGAAAAATGTTCTCGCTAATATCCCAGATCCCACTGTGTTCCCCTCCCTCAAAAACATATCCAGTCTAATTCACAGAATTTAATGAATTGATCCCATATATTACCAGGTCATGAATCAATCAATAGACATGGTAATATGGGGAAAGGACTTGGAATCAGGTTCTAATCTACTACCAGCTGAATGTGCTTCCATGGGTGAGTTACTTCTATTCTAAGCTGCTGCTTAGATGAATGAAATAGATGAAATCTATGGTTTCCAACTTGTGTCTTCATTAGAATCACCTAGGGGAAACCCAAATATGAATTTCTAGAATCCAACACAACTCTTCTACTAAATAAATATCTTCCAGGGTGAGTCCAGAGCAGGGTTTTTTTGTTTTGTTTCATTTTGTTCACTTTGTTTTGCTTTTAAGCTCATCAAGTTACTCTGCTAATAAGCCATGTTTGAGACCCCTGGCCTGAAAGACTTCTTGTCCCTTTGACCTTTAGGGAATGGAGAGGTAGTAGTGCATAGCAGTTAAGGATTCCTCCACTGGTGTCAGAAAGAGTCAAATTCTGATTCTGGCTCCGTGACTCTCTAATTCTGAAACTTGATCAAATTACTCAATGTCTGTAAGCATCATTTCCTCATTTCAAAAATGGGACTGATAAATGTGGCTACCCCATGGGATATTTTGCAAGGATTAAGCGAAATAAGGCATTTGACGCTTAGAGCCCAGTGTCTGGCCCGTGGACAACACTCAGCAATGCTAGTTGGATTATTATGATGGCAAAGGGAGGAGAGCTAAGGCATCCGGCTGTGTTGGGGGAGGCTCAAGGAAAGCTGGTGGAAACATGACTTTCTTTTTTCTGTTTTTGTGCTTGATTTAACTGTGTAAAAATATAACTGATGAACTTAAAATGTTCAGGATGTTGGCGTTTTTCCCCCTTTTTTCTGGCTGCAGCTTCTCAGAAGACGCGTTCCCAAAGAGGAACATCTCAGCCGCACCAACCAGTATCTGACTCGCTGCTGTGTCTTGGCACAGGGCTGAATGTGGTCCATAGTAAGTTGCTTTGCCTTAGTGACTCAGCATAGTAGGCCCTTTTTCATTTCTCTCTCATTCCCCAGCCAAGAAACTCTCCCACTTCTCTCTGCCGTATGCTACTGAGATTGCATTTTGTATCATCTGCTGGGGGATAACATAGTTAAATTGATGCTCGGAACCTTATAAGGGTATAAACACTTCTTTGCAGGATGGACGTCATAATAGCAAATCGAGGGCGAGTGCCAATAATAGATTTCTTAGGTTTCTTTTTTCCTTTGCACATTCTTCAGGGCTCTCCGAGGGGGGACAGAAATGACATGGCAGCCTCGAAATAGTCCAAGGAATCAGACTGAGGAAGGAGCCTTCTGAGCAGGCAGGCAAACCAAATACAGCCCACACCTTCTCAGCAGCAAATCTGCCTCTCCTCAAAAGTGAAGGTGCCCTTTTTGTGGCCTTTGGTTGGAGCAGTGGGGAGATGACTTTGGTGTTGAACAGGTCTGAGTCTTGATGTCCTCTGCCTCATACCAGCTGCAAGACTTTGGGCACATTGTCTACTTTCTGAGCCTCCTGTTCCTCATCTTTGTAACGAGCAAGAGTGTGCTGATAAAGTGAGGTAGCATTGTAGACCTGTCTGCCACATAGTAAGGATTCAAAATGTGTTTCCTTGCTTTGCATTCTTTCTTTCCTCAAATAGCCCCACAGAATCAATCCATGTCAAATGTGCAGCTTTCCACAACAGAGTGGTTCTAGATTGTTCCAAAACGAAGGAATTCACTTCCCCATGATAACCTTGGAATATGCTGTATGGTATAGTAATAAACATACTCAGCTCAGAGTCAAACTGAAACTCTAGTCCTGTTTTGTGACTTACCATCTCTGTGTAACATTATTAAGAGTTTCTACATTTGCCGAGGGCTTCTGTGCCAAGTGCTATACTGAATGCGTGATATGCCTCATATTACCTAGTCTCATAATAACCCCTCTACAGTAAAAATTAGTATCTTCATGTTATAGAAAAAAGAATTAAAGAGCAGAGGAATTCAATAACTTGCCCAAGGTTCCACTGGCCTAAGGGATGAAGGTTGGATTTCAGCTCAGTTCTGTCTGGCCCAAGAGTGCATGTTTCTGATCACCATGGTATCTGGCTCCTGTTAATTGTTTCTGCCCTTGTTTTACTCATATGTAAAAAAAACAAAAACAAAAACAAAAACAAAACAAACAAAAAGCACGGGGGCATAATAATTCCTGCCTACTTTCCAGTAGTTTCTAGAGAGGAACATATAAAATCACAGATTGAGGAAGCTTTATATATTAAAAGGACAATTTAATCTAAAGAATCATAGTTATTATCACAAAGAGAGTAATAGTCTCCTTGATCCCAGAAAACAATCCCTGTCCCCAGAGAAAACCAAAGCTATAAGGCTGACCGTTCTTGCCTACGCCCAGCAATGTGAGCCCGAGGACAAGGTGGCTTTTGCAGCTACCCAATTGTATATTGAGTAGGGTAGAGTACACACTAAATCTGTATTTATACTCGGGAAACCACGCTGTGCTTAAATTAGCACTTGAAGAATAAAAGCTTCTCTAAAGCTGCCCTTCTTAAGTAACACAGACTAACATTTCTATAACTACAGACAATAGTATTTTGAAAGCAATAGCAAGATGCCTTGAATTCACCCTAAATCCTTACCATTCCCTCTCCAGTCACACCTCCCAACCTCACACCCCCTGGCAACAAGCATCCAATAAACGTTTATATTGAAGCGTTTTTCCAACATTTGTGACCCAAAGAGGTTTGAACAATAAAGATCACCAGAGGTTTTTCTGGGATCTCTTGGTTTATTTGATGATGTGTTACTCAGAAGTCACAGCATTTTTCCACAAAGGGGCCCAGAAGCATTAATTAATGAGAGATGCCTGAGGCATCATCACACTGGCACAGGAATCGAATTTCCAAATTCATGAAAAACTGAGAAATAGCATCCAATCTTTTACCTCAGCTTTGTCCCAATTTACTAGGGTCACTTCACTTACCACCCAGTAGCCTCGAAATTCTAACCAGCCTCCTCCTGGGGCTTTCACATATCAGCATTTACTCTAGGGAGTTCACTCTTATCCAGACCTTTTCGCCCAGGCACACACTCAGGAATACCACATACACATAGGTACGTGTGTGCACATGCGCGTGTGCATGCGCAAACACACACACACGCACACACATGCACACACTATGCACATCACCAATTCCCATGGAAACCAAACAAGGGGAAAATACGAAAGACAGTACAGAAACTACAGAAGAGCTTGCTGACCTTGGTGCCTGATTCTTCTGAGACCCACAGCTCTGAGACCCCTCTTAGATTTTTGTAGGACGGTTAGCATTCTATTACCATTTAATTTACAGATGAAGGGTGGGGCGCCTGGGTGGCTTAGTCGGTTAAGCGTCCGACTTTCGCTTGGGTCATGATCTCGCGGTTCATGGGTTCAAGCCCCGCGTCGGGCTCTGTGCTGACTGCCAGCTCAGAGCCTGGAGCCTGTTTCAGTCTGTGACTCCCTCTCTCTGACCCTCCCCTGCTCACGCTGTCTCTCTCTCTCTCTCTCTCCTAGAAATAAAACGTTAAAAAAAAAAATCTTTAATTTACAGATGAAGGGCGATTTTCTTGAGCTAAGAATATATAAACAAATAATTGAGCATCACAATGAATTACCAGACTAAATGCTCATTTTAAAGCAATCATGCAGCTACTGTAACAGACTGAAGCCACTTACGACTTTTGATCCCAAAGTCCCCTTTTCCCGATAAAATATTATAGGTGTGGGAGGCAAGAAAGAGAAAGAATGAGGAAAGATATGAGGATTAAATATGTCCCTCACTCCCTGAATAGCTTAAGTAAGGACTGAATAAATAAAGCACAGCCATACAATGGAAACTTGTATAACTTGTAAAGAATGAAGGAGAGTTCTAAGTACAGGGAAAAATTGTCTAAGTCATATTGTTATGTAAAAAGAATTGCAGAGCTACATTATTGTATTAATCCATTTAGGTAAAAATAATTATACGTAGAGAAAGTATGTCTTTACTTATATTAGAATGCATGTGTAGAAAAAATTTTGGAAGAATATAAACCAGAGAATTCCAGTGAATGTATCTGTGGAATAAGATTATGAGGAATTTCTTATTTTCCAAGCCATTCATTTCTGTATAGTTTTTTTAAATGGGAAATCTACAGTACTTACAATCAGAAAAAGTGATAATGCCAGACAAAATTCTTCTGTGCTCTATAGCAACTGATAACCTTGAGGCGTGGTGGTCCCCTGTAATGATATCTACAATAGTATGCCCTGGGGCCTTCATTTCCCTGTATAAGCAGCTGTATCTGGAAACCCAGACATGCCACACTCTAGCCAAATCTCTTTTCTTCTATTTTTGAAAAACCAAAAAACCCACAGTGACTTATGTTCATCATTTCTGATCCAGCAGTGGCCAAGTGGGTGGGTGGCAGAGTTCCAAGTCCTGATGGATGACAAGACTTCAGTGGCCAAAATGTTAAAGACCTTTCCTTCTTCTTCTCCTTTTGTGGGTTTTTTTTTCCCCTTTTGTGTTGGCAAAACACATTTACAGAGCTGTTGTAATGACAGGTCATCCATCATTAGTCTGTAACATTGCCAAGGACCAGTCCTCCTGTCCAGTGTAGAATCTGGTCCCTTCTCAAAAAAGAATGGCATCTGGAACATATTCAATATTTTGACTGAGAAGAAACATGAGTGGGGCTACGTGGTCTGGGGTTTCCCTTAAGCCAATTTTTTGGCATGACTTCTGATTATAGAAGGGGAGACCCTCGCCTTGGACAGCCAAGAAAAGATCATAGGTTTAAAATGTGAGTAAAGGTAGCCAAAACGACCGTTAAATAGTTTTGTGGGGAACACTTAGTTGGGTGTGCAGAACCACATGAACCCCCTACTTCTCCAAGGGCCACTGTAAATCTGAGCAGCGTGTCTGCTCCACATGACCTTCCCACAACCCCCCAAATCTAGTTCCATCCAGGATGAGTATCTGAGCCATAAGGGCCAATCAGATTTTCATGGGATTTTGTGATTGGAAATCAGATTCATCAGTTTTGTTTTTGAGGCTAAAGTTGATAAGGACAACATCAGAAGCTTTGGCACATTGTGATCATATATGCCAGCAAAGGAAGTCAGTCTTCAGGAAAAAACAAGAGCAGAGAAGACGCTCAGAGAGAAGCAATAAAGAGATACCATGGGGCATTAGACATAGATACAGACACTGCCTGGCTATATCCTTGCACTTAAGGTTCATTAAGTCCCTTTTGTATCCTTAAAATATCCCCCCATTTTGTTTATGCCAGTTTGAATGGGTTTCTATTACTGGATGTCAAGAGAATCTTCGCTAAAGCAATGTGTGACCAAACCCTGATACTCAAGTGAATTCTGTGCATCAAAGTAGATACCTTCAGAGGTTAAACACTTATTTAATACTACTGTTGATCAAATCAGTTTGAAACTTCTTCCTGAGAAGGGTCTTCAAAATGAGCCCATTCCGTCACTCATTATTTTTATCACATGATTTAATCACTATGTTTATTGGGTATTTACTCTGTTAGACCCTGAAGTGAGAGGTTTATTGGCATTATTCTAGTAATTACCCCAACAACCAAGGACATAGATTCTATTGTTATTCCCATTTTACAGATGACAAAACTGAGACTCAGTGATGTAGAATAACTTGCCAAAAGCCACACAGTGAGTAGGCAGTGACAACAGCATTCAGAAACTAGGTTTCTGTGGCTAAAAGCATGAATTCTGAATCACCATACTGATCTGCTTCACTTCTTCCTTTTGACCAAAACCTTTTATCATAAGCTTGATTGATTTAATAGACAAGGATTGACTTGTTGTCTGGTTGATGTTGAAAATCACATTCATCATTCAAGGTCTGAAATTTGCTACCATTTATACAAAAGAATGTGCCAGTGGTGCAACCACCGTGGAAAACAGTTGAACATAGGGGTGCCTGGGTAGTTTAATACATTCAGTGGCCAACTTTTGATTTCAGCTTAGGTCATGAATCCAGAATCATGAGACAGAACCTCATGTCAGGCTCCACAATGAGAGTGGAACTTGCTTGGGATTCTCTCTCTGCCTCTGCCCCCTCCCCCACTTGCACTTTGTCTAAAAAAAAAAGTTGACATAAATTATCATATGATCGAACAATTCTACTTCTGGGTACATACTCAAAAGAATTGAAACAGGTATATGAACACCAATGCTCATAGCAGCATTATTCACAATAGCCAAAAGGTAGAAATAACCCAAATGTCCTCAACAGATGAATGGAAAAGCAAAATGTGATATAGACATACAATAGCATATTGGCCTTGGAAAGAAATGCAATTCTGACACATGCTACAATATGGATGAACCGTGAAGACATTATGCTAAGTGAAACAAACCAGATACAAAAGAACAGATATTGCATGATTCCACTTGAATGAGGTAAATTCACGCAGACAGAAAATAGAATGTTAGTTGCCAGAAAATAGAAGGGGGTAGGAGGGAATGGGAAACTGCTGTTTAGTGGGTACAGAGTGTCAATTTAAGAAGATGAAAAAGTCCCAGAGATGGGTAGTGGCAATGGCTGCACAATAATGTAAATGTATTTAATGCTCCTAGACCATACACCTAAAAATGGTTAAGATGGTAGGGGCATCTTAACCATTGTTGTGTAGGGGCACCTGGGTTGCTCAGTCTGTTAAGCATCCAGCTTTGGCTCAGGCCATAATTTCGTGGTTCATGAGTTCAAGCCCTCCATTGGGCTTTGTGCTGACAGCTCAGAGCCTGGAGCCTGCTTTAAGTTTTGTCTCCCTCTCTCTCTGTCCCTCCTCTCTCTCAAAAATGAATAAACATTAAAAATTTTTTAGATTTATGTTGTGTATATTTTATCACAATAAAAAAAGGGGAAAAAAATGTGTCACAAGGTTTGGCCAATATTGGAGCTCTAGTACTGTGGGGCCAAGGTAGCAGCTTTGAAAAAATACATTCAATTGCTCACGCATTTTCTGAGTGTCTGGTGTGTGTCAGGCCTGCTAGGGTGCTATTCAGAGGATTTAGGGATTGATGAGACCTAGTCTAAGCCTCAAGAAGCTCACACTATAGAAAGATCTCAGAAAGTACACAAATACAAGGCAAGGTGTGATAAAACCATAAATAAGAAACAAATATACCATGGAGGATTGAGAATTCAGGGGAGAACGCATTGTATATATGGCATTTAAGATGCACCATGGGGTACTGGCAGCTATCTTAGATTGAATATTTGTGTCTCTCCAAAAATTCATGTGTTAAAATCAAATCCCCAAAGTGATAGCATTTAGAGATGGGGAGTTTCTGAGGCGATTAAGGCATAAGGTGAAACTCTCAGGAATGGGAATAGTGCCCTTATCAAGGAAGCCCCAGAGAGCTCCCCACTCCCTTTCTCCAGGCAAGAACACAGCAAGAATACAGCTGTCTCTGAACCAGAACATCAGACACTGAATCTACTAGCACCTTAATCTTGGACTTCCTAGCCTCCATATCTGTGAGAAAACAATTATTGTTTATAAGCTTCCTGGCCCTGGTATTCTCTCACAGCAGCCAGAGCAGAGTGAGACAGTGATATTGCAACAAACAGAGAATATAGGTGAAGGCGGGCAGCCAATCTGAGGAATAGCAAGCAGAGGGTGGAATAAAAATAGGAGCAAAGGAGGAACACTGAACATTTATTTGAGATTTGCTATCAACCAGGAACCATAAACAATATTTCCCACATACCCCATTTAATCTTCGCAGCAGTCTGGGGTAATATTAGGTAGTACTGTAAAAGACACTACTGGCCTCCTATCCAACAGCATTTCCCCCCTCCTTCCTTGCCACAAAACCCTGGTTTAGTTTGGGAGTATTCTTTCTAGACAGACTTGCGTAGCTGGAAGAGCCTCTCCCCAGCTCTGGGGCACAGGTCTTCATTTGTATGAGCCAGTGAGGCTACTTTCATCATCCCTGCAGGCAGCCTGGTGGAGCTGAGGGCAAAATGCAGCTTGACCAACAGGGACTAGAGGGATGGATGTTTGCCAGAGGACTTGTAGAAAGACTTTATGCTCTGATTTGAAAGAAAGTCAGAAAGAAAGAAAGAGAGAGAGAGAGAGGGAGAAAAGGAAGGAAGGAAGGAAGGAAGGAAGGAAGGAAGGAAGGAAGGAAAGAAAGAAAGAAAGAAAGAAAGAAAGAAAGAAAGAAAGAAAGAAAGAAAGAAAGAAAGACCCCACAAAGGAAAAGACTATTCGTTCTGCCTTTGGGTACATCTATTTTGGAATGCAAAGCCTGAGGCAATGGTAGCCTTCTTGGGACTGTAATCATCCACTCCAAGACAAAACTAACCCTTTGGAGATAAGAGTAGAGAAAGATGGAGAGAAGTGCTGTGACTTTAAGCACTTGAGTTAAACCAGTCTTGCAGCCATCTCCCTCCCTACCTCTTATTTACCATAATACACCCTCCCCCCCCCTTTTTTTTTTAACATTTAAGCCACTTTAAGTTGGGTCTTTATTGCAAAAGGAACATTACAGATGAGTCTCTGAGTATGTAAGAGTTAAAGTAAGCTTTAAGTTAAAAATCAAGGTGTATGATCTAAGAGAACGCTGGGGGTGGGAGCGGGGATTGAACCAATAGTTTGGAACCTCAAATGCCCTGGAAACCAAAGTGGAAGGCAGAAGGGGCAATCCTCCCCTGGATGTGTGAGTAGCTCAGGACTGCAAAGCATCAGTACCCTTGTTTTACAGTCACACCTCATTGTCTTTGCCCTGGGGGAGGGAAAGTGATGGTGTTTCCGTGGTGACTCAGCCCTTCCCCTCAAAAACTCAAGGAAACGTCAAGTCTGTCCTTGGAAGCAACCTTCGCTCTGTCACGCCTGTGTTTATATAGGGCAGTGTTTGGAAAGTCTCGCTCTTCCTTTACGCTTGACTTGCGCTGATGTCTCCCACCTCCTCGACTCACTCTGGCGGTGTGGGGGGCCCAGTGTCATCCCATCCCCCTCCCTCTGCCGCCCACTCGCTTCCAGGACTTCATGCAGCCTCCGCAGTAGAGTGACCTCCCTCACTGGTATTTTTACCACCCGTTGAGAGGCAATGAAAATTCTTTGATATAAAAATACAACACGCCAGGCTGGGAGAGGTTTGTGAAACTGGAAGGTTTCATTCAACCGGAAGCTGCCAGAGGCCGCAAGGTAGAGCGGTCGACAGGGAGTCAGAAAAACCTCCATTGGCATTCCAGCTTGGATCTCATGAGCTGTATGACCTTGGGTAAGTCACTTAGCCTCCCCGAAACCTGATTTTATTGTCTAAATAATGGAAGTAATGTTTCCTGCCCTGCTTACCTCGCTGAGACTAACGATGGGGTCCAAAAAAAGATAATCAAACACAAACAGCTACTGTACCAACCAAAGCACTAGACCTTGAGGGGCTAGGCCTCAAACAGAAATTTTCATTTGGAACAGAGGAAAAAAGTTCGGAAACAGGACTTCAATGTACCCAAACTGTCAAGTGGATCCCTTGAGGAATCTGGGAAAACACAAAGGCATACATTCACTGGGGGAGAAGGGGAAAGATCCACTTTGCTGAATTGCTTCTATGAGGCCTTACTTCAGGCCTTGGGGCTTTGCACGCGTTGTCTCATTTAACCCTCCTGACAGCTCCTGAGATGGACATCAAAAAGCTACACCAAGACATAGATGATAACAGTTAAAGGTAGATTCTGGCCTCCTCATGACTCAAGTTATGAAGATGTTTTTCCCCCAGAAGGCTTAAAGTTTTCCTAAATCCTTTGGCTCTTTTTTTTCGGATTAAAAAAAAATTTTTTTTAATGTATATCTATTTTTGGAGAGAGTGAGACACAGAGAGTAAGTGGAGGAGGGGCAGAGAGAGAGAGAGGGAGACACAGAATCTGAAGCAGGCTCCAGGCTCTGAGCTGTCAGCACAGAGGTCGATGTGGGGCTCAAACCCACAGACCACGAATTCATGACCTGAGCCGAAATTGGATGCTCAACCAACTGAGCCACCCTTGGGGCCTCCCTTTTGGCTCTTTAAGAGTAATGAGAGACAGCAAAACCTTGAACATTATGAGAATTTTCATGCCTTGTGATTATAGCTTATCCTGAGCAGAGGGACCTAGAGAGTCAATAGAAATAGCACTGTAAGTGACTGAAATGTAGTGACTGTTCCATAATCGTGTTGAATAATGAATATAAGAATTATTATAGCTATATAATAATGGGCTATAGTATTATAGTATTATATATAGCCTATTATATAGGCTATATATAATAATACTATTATATAGGCTATATAGGCTATAGTATTATAGTATTATAGTATTATAGGCTGTAGTATTATAGTATTATTTTATTATTATAGCCTATAATAATAAAAGGCCATAGTATTATAGCCCAACCAGCTTTCTAACTATATACCTTTGGACAAATCAGGCCTCATTTTTTATTAGTCTCTCTTATGTCTATCCAAGGTATCTGGATCATAATCCTAGGATGAGAATCATCAACTTTGATCAAAGTAAGAGGAAGGGGCAGAGCTGGATGGTGGAGCAAGCACTGTTGTGGGGACCAAGAGATCTTGAATCGTCTGCCTTCTCATTTGTAAAATGAAAGATCATTCTAGATCCATGGCTTCCAACTTTTGTTTTCTTTTTAAAACAGTTGAAAGCTTTTGCTATCTGCAATCTGCCATGGATCCCCAAACTATTAGGCTAAGTGTGATGAATAGATTGAAACAGCACAGATATGCAGAGCCATTCCCGCATCACCCTTCCCTCCCCACTGCCAAGGCCAATTTGCAATATATGGGACATCACAGGGTCAGTGGAGTCTCCCAAACTTGACTTCTGTGCTAAGGAAAGATAGACCTCTTGGGTGCTTCAAATGAACTCTTCTAAGTACTTTCCATACCATGACTCTTTACTGTCACAACAGTCCCATAGAACAGGTATTATTATTATTAACTCCTTTTTATATATGAAAAACTTGAGGCACAAAGAACCTAATTAATTGCCCAAGAATTAAAACTCCTAACAGAATGCCCCCTTCCACGATGGGAAGACATTTCAGGTCCACAGTGTCATCTAGTCTCCTGCCCAAAGAAAACTAAAGTCAATCTTAGACAGAAATACCAGTCACAGATGAAATATTATTTTTCAGATAAGCTTTTCCACAATAGTCGCTCTTGAGAGCTGAGCAGAATTGGTTACATGGACTTGGTATCTGGGTAGTGGAGGGAAAAGTCTAGAAAATTCATGATGTCACAGACTTCAATGACACCAAATGTGTCAGAACTACACCATTTGGGCTGACCCAGTAGATCTATGTGTGTAAACAGAGCCACACTTTAGGCATTTTGGAGGGAAATGACTTTTCTGGCTCTAATGAGTGGACGTGTCAGAAGCTTGGACTGTGCGCCTGCCTTAATGTGTGAGCTTGCACAAATGAGTGTCTGCCTCCAAGAAACAAAGCCATTGTTGCACAAATGAACAGCCCAAGTTTCTGGTAATACTATGTAATACACAGAGACTTACTAAAAAAAAGAAAGAAAGTAAGGAAAAGCATATTCAAAGTATAAGGATCCTGATCTCAGGAGTTAGCCCAGTATCTTTCCATTACACTTTGCAGTGGCTGAAAAAAATGGCTATTTATTCATTCTGGTATCATTCTTTGACTGCCTACTATGTGCCAAGCATTTGCTCAGACCTTCACCAAACATATACTGAGATTCTTGGTAATACTTTCCTAATCAAGATGTGTTCATTAAATGCTTATTATATGAGAGGTATGGTGAGGGTCCTTCCTTTATCCAATCAAAGAATATGTGTTGAGTTCCTACTGTATATATACCCCCTAAATACTCATTCTACACACATTTATTAAACGTCTACTATGTGCTAGATGTTGAGACAGAGAATGCACAGGATTCAAATAGTGTCTCTTTTCTCTGATAAGTCCCGACACAGTATCCTTGCCTTCTATAAATCCCCTTGTTCCAGGCCATTTCATGCTTAGATTCTAGGCCAATAGTAGCCTCTATACAAAATTTTAACAACAGTATTCTGGATCCTTGAAAATCTTTCATGCCTAAATACCCCTCTGTAAAGATATCAACTTTAAGTAGAAATTAATACAGCACTGGTCTTATCTACATTAGAAATTTAAAAGCATGTCCATCCCATGAATCCTTGCTTCCATATTACTTGAAAAATATATAACTAAAAATTGGAGAATGGATTGATGTTGCTATGAAAAGCCAAAACAGAGGAAGGAATAAGGAGGAAATGGAAAGGCCAGTTGACGTAATTTCTCCATCAATATTCATGGTTAAATTGACCAGATTGCTGTAGCATAATTTTAGGAATTTGCCGTTTGGGGTTTCGTCTGTATGTGTTCAGGGTGTGCAGTTCCAAGAACAACTGTGACTTGACTCCAGAAGTATATATATTTATATATTTCCATCATCATCTTCTCTATCACCATCAAATGTCAGTTCTCTTCCACGAAGGCAGTGGGGCCCACGTGATTTGCTGAGCCCACAATTATTCACACTTGCTGGTGCCCAAGCCAAGTTTTTGCCAGCCCACATCCAAAGTACCATGTGGCCCATTTCTGAGGTGGAAGAAGGTGGGGCTCATCAAGGTCAGCTTGGGCCAGCATCTCTGAGTTGAAGTCACCAAGCAAAAAGGGCACCTGTTTCCCTTTCTGAGGGTCCCCCTGATGTCAAGACCTACCATCATCATTTCCAATTATGGAAACTTGGCATTTGTTTCAGAAAATGCCAAATGTGTTTTCCTTGCATATCTGGGGCCACATGAGTGATCTGTCCTTAGTTATATCTCTTTTAGAAAAAGAAGGCACCAAGAAGAAAGCAGATCTTTCTGCTTCTTGCTTGCTTGGTGATCTTGGATGATTTAACTGTCTGAACATCAGTAAACATAATAACATAAGCATTAATACTCAGTGAAAAGAATTATTATGAGATTAAAGATAGCATCTGATTCATGGTAGGTAATAATACTATTATAAACACTATTATTAATCTTATATATTGAATGCTTACAATGTGATATTTGGTAATAATTGTTATTTTTTCCTTAAGTTGTCTGAACTACATCACTTCTTCAAAATTTACCTTTATTATCCATGCAACCGGCCTAATAATATTTTACATGTCTGCTCTAAGGCAGTAGTTCTCAAACCTGAATATGCATCAGAATCCCCTGGTGAGCTTCTTAAACTAATTGGTTGCTGGGCTCCACTGCCAGTGTTTTTGATTTAGTGGGCCCAGGCTAGAAGCTGACAATTTTCAGTTCTAACAGTCTCCCAATTAATACTGATGGTAATGGTCCAGGGTCACTGCGTGGAGAACTCCTGCTCTAAGGATTAAGTTTATTGAGCATTTATTCAACAAATATTTACTGAGTACCTATTGCATGCTAGGAACTGTGCTAGGTATAGAAGGAAAAGCAGGGAACCATAGAAACTGTCTTCTAAACTTCTAAGAAGTTTCTGTCTTCATGAAACTTACATTCCAGTAGGGGAAATAGACAAACCTAAAGACAAAAATTAACATACCATACATTGAAGAAAAGTAAATAAGGTTAAGGGAATAATGAATGAGTAGGTTTCATTGGGGGGAAAATTTTTTCTTCAGATATAGCAGTCAGGGAAGACATCTCTGAAGAGGTGATATTCAATTAAAAAAATAATAAGAAGGGAAGAAGATATCTGATCTATAGAAGAACATTCTATTAAGAGAGAACAGAAAGTACTAAGATCCACAATCCCAAAGAAGAAATAGATTTGAAGAGTGTCAGGGACAGCCAAATGGCTAGCATGACCAGAGCACAGTGAGCAGAGAAGGGGAATGGGAATATGAAATCAAGGCATAGACAGTGGGGTAACATCGTGTAGAACCTTCTAGACTGTCTTAAGCAGGTTGCATCTTATCTGACATGTGATGGAAAGTGCCTGGAGGGTTTTTAATAGGTGAGTGACATGATTTGACTTATATTTTTCAAAGAGCACTCTGGCTGCTGGGCAGGACAGGACTAGAAACAGGTGAGTTAGGAAGTTGCTGAGATCTTCCAGGAGAGGGAAGGGGGGGGGGGTGACCTAGGGTGGTGGCAGAGAAGGTGCTGAGCAATGATCAGTGTCACATTATACTTTGTAAATCAAGCTGATGGGATGTGTTATTATCTTGAGGTTAAGATGAGAGCAGGAGAAGAATCAAGAATGATTCCTGAGATTTTTGGCCTGGTTTGGTAAAATAAGACCATCTGCAAGGAAGCACCTGGCACAAAATAAGGGTTCAAAATTCATCTACATATTTGCAGTTGGGATATTTTCAATTTGGAAATTCTAAGCCTACCAAAAATGCCCACGCAGACTGTGCACTGCACTACTAATATAGACTGTGATATGAATGGAGTTGTGTGAAATAGTTGCTCAAGGACAATTCTGGCATTCAGCACTCCAATTCTTTGTCAGTGCTGTTCCTTAGGTTATTCCGTCTTTCTAAAACCAAATATAACCCCAATAAACTGAGTTGAATGTCCAGTGTGAAAGTCACTGTGCCAGGGGCTGAGCATATGTCACCCATTTGGGAATATTCTAGAACTCAGGGCTTCCCTTTGTAGTGTGAGCCAGCAAAAGTACCAAGCAAAAGAGTCATGTTATTAGTGATCAATATTAATGTTAGAGCCTCCTTTCCTGGCATTTCCCTGAGATTCTTTGCTTAAGGACTTTGGGCCATTTGCACCCCTTGTTTATGTGGGTGGCTTAGAGTACTGATAATATGTAACCTAGTCAAGGACACCCAGCCCGGATGCCCACCCCCTTACTGAGCAGGGCTGGCAAGCGTGTGCAACACCAGCAGAGACAGAAACGCATGCATTCTGTGGGAGCTATCACGTCTGGACTCTAGATCTCTCCAAATACCATCAAGAAAGAAATATGACTCATTGAAATTCAGTTGTATTTTTTAAGAAGTTTGTTCTCATTGTTTATAGCTCAGGAGATTCAGCTTGTGTTGTTCATGCACTAGGATTGTGAAGAAGGCAAAGTGTGTCACCATCAGCTTATGTAGATCTACCTTCTGTAATTGCTTTTGGCGTTTACTCCTGGATGCTCATAATCCTTCTGGATGTCTACATCCATTTCCCATTCCTCTCCTCCCTGGACATACCCAGCTGCCCGTGCTTCAGACTTGAATTTTCCAACACTCATCAACAGTTAGTTAGAAAATATTCATAGATCATGCTACAGGTAGCTTACAAAGCACCCACTCTGGGTCTTGTTCTTGTTTATAATAGCCACTATTTGTTGAGTGTTTATTATTTGTCAGACACTATGCCAAGTGCTTGCACTAGATTATCTCATAGAAACCCAATGATTTTAGTACCATGATTTTGTTATCCCCATATGCAAATGAGAAATCTGTGAAGAGATGAAATAATCAACCAGGAAGCTTACAGCAGGTTGGGATGCAAACCTAAACCTTTTTGATTCACAGCCATCACAATTTTGCCTTTCAAGGTAGAAGAGGGCTAGTATTTGTGGAGCACCTATAGCATGACATGCCTTTTGCAAATGCCATCTCATTTAATCCTTACAGCAATTCTTCAGGATAGATATTGTCAGCTAAAAGAAAGCAAGGCCCTCAGACATGTCTTTTGCAAGACCCACAGTGACTTTAAAAGTGACTGAGCCAGGACACAAAGTCTGATTTCCCAGATGTCAATGTCCATGTGCTTTCTGTAACACCAAATGGTCCAGCTTACCAGCTGCATTGAGGAGTTATGATATCTGAGGGATTCTTTGAGGTCATGTAGGACTTCAACAGATGGAGATGAGGAACAGCCTCTTGAGATAAAGAGCAGCAGGAACAGACAGCAGCCAGAAGAGCTAGGAGTACACATTGGAGCCATCAGTGGTCTAGTTTCCCTAGAGTGTTAAGCCAAGGAAAGAGTAAGCTTACCTTCTTGTCTCTATATATCTTGTCTCCCCACCCCTTTGTTTGAAGTCCTGCAATGACTTTCTGTTGCACAATTACTTACAGGACCTCTCTCCTGCCTGCTTCATGGAGTGGATCACTCTATTCAAGTCTCACACTGGTCTCTTTCTAATCCTCAAAGTTATCAGCTCTTTTGCACTTGAGAGACTCCTGAAACTGCTTCATGCTCTACCAGTAACTTCCTTGTACCTCATCTTCCCATGACAAAGATCAGTTCAAATGTCACCTCCTTAGAGGACTTCTCAGTCTCCAAAGTTATTCTCATTATGACATTCTACTTAAATGTTTCTTCAATAAACAATTCCATGCATCCTTGAATGTTTGCAATTCAAGAGACAAAAATAAAATACGGTGTTTGTTACAGACTTTTTCTAAAACTGGCTTGTCTGCAGATATATCAGTCTTACCCAAGTACCAAAATCAGTATTCAGCTGAATCTTCAGACACTCTCAAAGCAGCTTCTTGGCAAATGAAGCTTAAAACTGAATGCAATTTTGATGAAAACCAAAAACCATGTAACAAACACCATTAGAAGAAGGTGATTGTGAGAGTTTAGGCTCTTCAAAAACTTGTCCTGATGGATTAGAAAGGGAAAAGAACTATGTGCTCTTTAGCTTAACCTAAATTTTATTTGTCCTGCTGACCTGAAATCATAGTCAATAATCCCAGTGGTTTGGAATACACACCAGTGTTTCCAGAAGGACAGAGTTCACAGATCATAAACGTTTTTAAATAATTCTCATCGTTAATTTCTAATATGGTAAAAATTGATAGATATGACCTCTATGAACAAAAGCTCTTTGAAGGTCAGTAATTTTTAAATATTAGAGGAGTCAAAATATTTATAAGCCACTGACTTAAACAAACAAATAAATTCAATTTTTTGTTGAGTTTATTTTTGGTTGGATCTCTGTCACTTTCAAATGAGTCTTGAGGGGCACCTGAGTGACTCAACCCATTAAGCATCCGACTCTTGGTTTCAGCTCAGGCCATGATCTCAGAGTTTGTGAGTTTGTGCCCCACAACTCTCAGTGCAGAGCCTGCTTGGGATTCTTTCTCTCCTTCTCTCTTTATGTCCCATCCTCACTTGAGGACGCGTGCTCTCTCTCTCTCTCTCAAAATAAATAAATGAACTTTAAAAAGAAGAGTCTTGGTACTGTGTTTCATTTCATAGGAGATAATTTTTTTTTTGAGAAGTTGAATAGTACAGTGATTAGCCTATAGTAAGCATTTTGTGTTTTAGACCAAAAAAATAAAAAAATCTCTTCCCCTTCCTCCTTAATCCTAAAATGAAGAGAAAGTTTATAGTAGATGAAAGAAGCCAGAGAATGTTAGAGTATGTTGCAATAGTATTTGCTAAACCAAACAGACCTAGCTGTATATAGTGACATAACTTGACAAAAATTTTTTGAAAAGTTTGTTTTATTTATACCCTTAAAAGTTTTAAAAATGGGGGCACTTAGGTGGCTCAGTCAGTTAAGCATCTGACTCTTGATTTTGGCTCAGGTCATGATCTCAAGATCATGAGATTGAGCCCTGCATAGGGCTCTGTGCTGAGCATGGAGCTTGGGATTCTCTCTCTCCCTTCTCTCTGCCGCTCCCCTGCTCGTGCTCTCACTCTCTCTCAAAATAAAATTTTAAAAAAGTTTTAAAAATGAATTCCTATTTAAGGAAATAATAACACAATACCCATATTGGAAGATATAAAACGACATGAAATCCTAACTCCACTGGAAAATCTAGGATCTATATAGAGTAGACACATCAATATACTAGCTTCCTCCCAATTAAGCCAGGGAAATGTGACTGACTGGGATCTCATGCTTATACAAGTTTTCTCTCCCCCTTATTCAATTCAGTAAAGACACAGCCAGGGGTAGCACTCTGTGATTAACAATGAGAGTGGCTGTCTCTAGAAATTAAACTCAGAAGTAGTAAAAATAAGAGAATGTCTTAAAAGATTTTTTTAACTAAATCCATCTTGGAAATATCACACCTTTCTACTTAGTCTACAGTGATTTGCAAAGAACATGTTTAATTTTAATAATATGAATCTAACATAAAAGGCCAAGATATTTGAGGGGGGAGGGGGCGGACCTGGTGTCTAAGGCAGTTTTAGATGGCTAAGAAGTAACCAAGATTGGCTGAAACAAAAAGTTCTCCAGAAAGGGTAGGCCAGGAGATAGAGGAATAAGATCCCAAGCAGTGGGCTGTTTAGTTAAGTACTAAGCCAAATTTGGACTTCATTCTAAAAGCAATGGCAAGGCACTGAGCTGTTCTTAAAAAATGCAATATGAGTTGTGATCATGCAAATCGAGGGTACTATGAAAGCTCATGGCTACATTTCTAAACTATGCCAGGAAATCTGAGGAAGTCTTGTAGGGGAAATGACATTGAAGTTGAGAACCAAGGGAAGAGAAGGGCTAACCAGGAAAGAAGGGAGTGGTGAGTGTTCGAGGCAAAGAAGTTGCAAGAGATCCACACAGTTAAACTGAACAAAATCCAGAAATGGCTGAAGCATGACTGGAGGTGTGGGAGGGTGATGTATCTAGAGAAGTAGGCCGTGTGTAGAGCGTGAAAGGCTTTGGAAGCAGCTTTCAGAGGTTAGACATAAGCACAAGAGCTTTGGAAATTCATTGAAGGGTACTGCCATGATCAAATTTATTCTTTTAAAAGATTATTCACCTGCATCTGGGGAAAGGGATGATAACGCTCTGGTTGTGGTCCTTATGGCAACAAATATATATTCCTGTAGAATATCTTATCTGCATAAACTTATATAACTGAGAAAGAAATCTTCCTTTGTCCACTAATTTGTTTTTCTTGGTTGAAAAAGAGGAACATGGGATTAAAATAACCAGGGCCCCTCAGAACTTGCAAAGAAAGAAACAAGATTGCATATACTTGGAAGATTTAGTTGTATTATCAGTACGTGCTAGATTGGAACAGAGATAAGCAAAATTATCCAAAAATCAAAAGACTTTAGTGAGAGCAAATATTTGTCTAAATGCAAAATTCTATCAAAAAAAGATTTGATCATCCTTGTAACCTCAGACAAAGGCAAATAATGAAGGCAAATCTTGGTGTTATGATTCCAACCAGCTTCCAAGAGAGAAAGAATCTTGTCCAATGGGCTTGGGTAATCAACACCATTGCAAAGCCATTCATATTGTGAAGACAAATGTGTGTCAGATCACTGGTCCCAACCCTGACAGACCAAGAGAATCACATGTTTTTAAGAAAACAAGTGCAAATGCCTGGCTATATCTTAGGTCTGAGATGGATCCCAAGCTTTTGAAAATTTTGTAAACTCCACTGGTTCCAGAGATATAGCCAGAGTGGAGAAACGCCACCATGTCAGGTAATCTTAGCCTGACATTGGAAACAATTTAATTTCCTTTATATTGATTCCATGCTCACCGTACAATCTTCTAGTTATAATTAGGTATCATTTATAGGTTTTTGTACAGAGAAGGAAAGTACTGATTCTTGCCACACAAGTATTTCAATTCAAATGATTATGACTTTTTTTGTGAATTGATAAACTGACACTGGCAATTTATACAACAATCTTAATATGCCTAGTTAATACAAGATTGTCTTTTAGAGACTGATACTTCTCTCTGGGTAATGACAAATCAGGTTTCAGAGGCCATAAGTCTTGAAGACCATCTAACTTCACCAAGATAATGTCATCATTTGAGGCTTTGCAGGTGTTAATAATTTTTTATTAGCTTCATGCAAATGGCTTATTCCCCCCACCCCCAATTATCAAATAACAATATTTTAAACTCAAGCACACATATTAGTGGTTTAGAACTAAGGATCCAGGTACTGGGACATTGAAGAGGTTCTGTAATGAGTCCCCTGGTTATAGTTAAACTAAAAGCCCTACTTACCTTGAAAATATTGTTTTCATCATCAAGGGAAAGTGTTCCCTGCAGTGTATTAAGCTGCTCTGGGTGAGAGGGAAAATATTAGAATTTAAATGTGGAAATGAATATAAAAAATGCATCATAAACTTCACAGACTCAGTAGCAGGTACTAAAAGAGGTCTTTATTTTATTAAAATATTAAACGACTATTCATGTGAGTAAGTGGTACTGACGCAGGTATTGTTCTGGCTTTACAACAGAGTTGCTACCTTTTTTCAAATGTAAATGGAGGGTATCTTTTGTCATCAACAAAAGTTATAAAGAACAATGAAGAATGGAAGAAATGCCATAAAAGCAAATGGAAGAAAGCACAGAGGTGGATAAGTCAGAGGCAACATCCTTGACAACATGCCAAAAATCCTTATCTACTGAGACAGCAGCAGTGGAGAAAGAGAAAGGGCTTATCCCAGAAAGGAGGGCTCCTTGTTTTCCAGTGCAGATGGCACCGAGCCAGGGTAGCCATCCAAAGGAAAATGGAAGAATAGGGTTTACTAGATGGAGGCCCAGGCGAAAGCAAAGATTGTGAGTGAAAGGAAAGAAGACAATTGCTTGCTGTCTTCCCCAGCCTCCTAAGGAAGGACAGCCCTGGAGGCAGGCTGGGCACCTGAGGGTCCCTGGGGCTTTCGTAGGAGACACTCATGTTAGATAAAAAGAAAAGCTGATGCCCCTGCCCTGGCTCAGATAGCAATGAGGATGGGGCCTCTTAACATTCCAGGGATCCATGAACCCTTACCACACAGTCCAAGTCTAAGTACAAGGGATATTCTCCCTCCAGCACCAGGTTTTATGCACCCTCAATTTAACCTGGTGTTAGAAACACAGAAGTGATGTAAAAGAGAGGGCACATCATTCTTTGCTCAAATTGCATCTCTCTGGGGACAGTGGGGACATTGTGATAGGGACAGTGAATGAAGAGGTAAGCAAATGGATTTGAGAATTAGAAAGCCCTGATTTTGTATGTCAGTTCCAACGCTTACTGGTCACATGATCTTGTATATGTTACTTAACCTCTCTGGCACTCAGCAAGTCAGGAAATTATACCTTTTCCGTGGGCTGCTATGAAAGTTAAATAAGATGCCTGATTAAGCAGTATTAGGGCGAGAGAAAATGTTGCCACCCCTCAAGTCCCTTCCACCTTCATTCCTCATTTCATTTCTTCACATGAAGTCTGTGACCCTTCAACCCTGGAAGCTACACAGGAGCCTACTTTTTCCTAAAAGAACAGCATCAGCATAGAACCAGACAAGGAAAGGGTAAAAGTATTTGGTTCTTGAATTTCAAGAACTATGACACAAATGTAAGCCAGAAAAGATTTGTAAAAATGAATGATTGGGGAACCTGGGTGGCTCAGTCAGTTAAGTGTCTGACTTTGGCTCAGGTCATGATTGTGCAGTTAGTGGATTCAAGCCCCCTCACCCCTACCCCCGTGAAGCTCTGCTGACACCTCAGAGCCTGGAGCCTGCTTCGGATTCTGCGTCTCCCTCTTCCTCTCTGCCCCTCCCCCACTAACGCTCTGTCTCTCTCTTTCAAAAATAAACATTTAAAAAAATTTTTTACTTAAAAAAAAAAAAAGAATGAATGATCAAGTTGTGTTTTCAGTCTCCAGACCAAGTAAAGATTCAGGCCTGAGAAGAGAGGGAGTATTGAACAGTTGGGATTAGGACAAAATAGGAAGAAATGGTTGAACTCTCCAAAAGTACCATCAACGGTCAGAGGGAAAAAGCAGCCAGCCTTCATATGGTTCACTCTCCATTCCTGTAATCCATGTGAGTCACCTAACCTAAGTAGCTATTTTGGTTTTCTTTTCATCCGATAAGGCTCGCCCAATGGTAGCAGCCAGCATGTCATCCAATGATCACACAATGATTGTCTGAAAGTAATCCCCATTTGACTCCTTAAGATTTTGATCATTCTTATCTAATCCACTTTGTGACTCCCCTTCAGTAACCAGGATAATCATTAACACAGACAGCATAAAACAGTGATGGTGGTTCAAAAAGGTAATTCTTCCGTTTCTAGCAAAGATGTTACTCAGTAGAACCAGGTGGAAATCTCCCACTAAGCCAGGACAGTGTGACTTACCTGCACTTACCATGTGACAATATCTGTTGTTATCTAACCTGTACCTGTAAAATCCCCAAACAGATTTTGCCCATGCTTCATGTTTCATCTAATCTCAAGAAACAAAGTAAATCTCAGTATTCTGTGATTTCAAGGAACTTCTGCTAGCTTAAAAAAAAATGTGGTTCTATCTCCTGACCCCTTGAATCACAGAGCTGGGTAAAAAAAGTCCCATTTCCACATCAACAAAGTAACCAATGACCATTCTAATCTATGCCTAAAATGAGCCTTAAAGGAACTCTTTGGTTATCTCATGAGGATCCTCTACTAGACTAGGCAAGGCTCCTGCAATGGCCTCTTCACACCTTGAAGTGGCTGAAGAACTATCTATAGAGTAAAAAAGGAGAATCTAGGGGCGCCTGGGAGGCGTAGTCGGTTAAGCGTCCGACTTTCGCTTGGGTCATGATCTCGCGGTTTGTGGGTTCGAGCCCCGCTGTGCTGACTGCCAGCTCAGAGCCTGGAGCCCGTTTCAGTCTGTCACTCCCTCTCTCTCTGACCCTCCCCTGCTCACGCTGTCTCTCTCTCTCTCTCCTAGAAAAAAAAAAAAAAGGAGAATCTATTGTCCCTAAATAAATCCACTTTTATTTATTTTTTTATTTACTTATTTATTTTGAGAGAGAGAGAGAGGCTGGGAGAAGGGCAAAGAGAGAGATAATCCCAAGCCGGTTCAGCACTGTCGATGCAGAGTCCCATGGGGGGCTCAAACTCACAAACTATGAGATCATGACTTTAGCCAGTCAGACGCTCAACCAACTGAGCCACCCCATAAATCCACTTTTGAAAATTAGGCAGGACAGGAGCAAGAATTGGCCTAAGAATTTTCTGTGGGGACATGAAGGATAATTTTCAAAATCTATTTACCCCTGAGAATTCAGGCAGCATGTGATACTCTTCAGGTTTGCTATACATGAGACATTGGATATATGAACAAACTAGAGAGAGCAGGTAGATATTCAGGGAACAAAGAAAAGAGCACAGTGTGAATTTTCCATGTGAAATTTACCCTAAGAATAATATTGGGTAAAGAAAGCAGTTATGAGTAGTGCCTGTGTAATAAGCAACTATCAAGGAAGATTGACTTGACTTCTATGTTCCTTCCTCTAATGGGGCATTATAAAGAGAGTCCACAGGGCCAATTTCAGAACAAACTGTATCTGAAGCCTTTCTAACCGAACTCCAGTATTGATGACACTAATGGAGTACAAGGAATGTTAAAGCCTTTGTAACACATTATGCATTAAAATCTCTATCCTTTCCTTTCCTTAACCACCATCTTATCATACTACTGTATCTTCCCTCACTTTTTCTTCATTCTCCATTTTCAATTGATCATAAAAGAAATTTGAGCTGTTGGGGCGCCTGGGTGGCTTAGTCGGTTAAGCGTCCGACTTTCGCTTAGGTCATGATCTCACGGTTCGTGGGTTCGAGCCCCGCGTCGGGCTCTGTGCTGACTGCCAGCTCAAGGCCTGGAGCCTGTTTCAGTCTGTGACTCCCTCTCTGACCCTCCCCTGCTCACGCTGTCTTTCTCTCTCCTAGAAATAAATAATAAAAAACATTAAAAAAAAAAAAAGAAATTTGAGCTGTGATGATCCCAATGTCTGATTCATAGTAGATCCCTATTCATTCATTCATTCATTCATTCATTCAATCAGTCAATCAGTCAGCAGGCAGTCAATCATTTCACGAGTATTTATTGAGCAATAACCACACACAAGATACTATTCCAAAGACTTGTGATACAACAGGGAACAAAATAGATGAAGTAACTGCCCTCATCGAGCTTACATTTTGATGGAACAATTCAAACAATAAATAAAGATATATAATGTTGATCACTGATAAATACTTTAGAGGAAAATAAAGTAGAATAAAGTGACAGGTAATGTCAGGTGAATGAAGGCAGTGAAAATAAGGTGTATACAGTTTGATGGGGTCAAAGACCTCTGTGACAGAATGACATTTAATCAAAAAATTGAAAGAGTTAGGGAGTGAGCCATGTAGTGTCTCAAGCAAGAGTGTTCAGGCAAAGAAAGAGCAAGTCCAAAGGTACTGAAGAGAGACTATGCTTGCCGTTTAAGGAACTGTAAAGGAAACCAGTGGAGTCTGAACAAAATGGGGGAAGGAGAGAGTGGGAGGAGATACAGTCAGAAAGATACTGGGAACCCTGAGGAGGAAGAAGAAGATAATGTAGTCTTGCAGGTCCTTTAAAGACCAAGTCATATGATCTTTCTGAGTTCTATGGTGAGGGATACTAGAGACACACCACTGAACTGGGCTAGGGTGAGAGTAGGTAGGCCAGCTAAGAGGCTGATAAAATAACCTAAGTTAGAGGTAATGATAGTATAGACCAGAAAAATATGGGACAATGGGAGAAAGTTATTGCATTCAGGTTACATTGCACAGATAAAGTGCTGACAAGATACACTGATGGATTAGAAATGGAATGTGAGAGAAAGAAAGAAGTTAGAGATGACACCAAGCAACTAGAGAAATAAAATTTCCATCTACAATGTGGGAAAAGAATATTTTAGAGGCAAGGCAGGAATCTATAGTTCAGATTGGGGCATGTTAGATTTGAGTTGCGTATTAGATATCTATCACGTCTATTCATGTGGAATATACATGTCCAGTGGAAGTGTACATTTTAAAGTCAAATTATATAAAAGATATTTAAAGTAATGAGACTTAATAAATCAGCTGAAAACTGAGTGTAAATAGAGAAAAAACATCAAGAATTAAAACCAAGGACTGAACTCCATAATTTGGAACTCTGGAGGTTGAGAAACAATGAGCAAAATGAGACCAAGGAGTGGCCAGTGAGATAAGAAAACCAATAGAGAGGACTCCAATAATTCATTTTTATTGAAAATTAATGAATGAGTGAGAGCCATGAGTTCTGAGGCAAATACCAAGTCTTGGCCATCTTTGTATTCCTACTTACATGTGGTCTAAAAAGAGCAAATATAGGTATGAGGGCAAATAATCTTAATATTAATATTTCAACATAGAAATTCCCAGGAAACCCAGAAGACCAGTTGTAGGCCTCAATGTCTCATCTGAGGCTGAAAAGAACTTCACTTAAGAATGCAGTCACTGGGGCCAGACTGAGAGTTTCCATCACAGCTTTATTACTTATGAGCTACATGACTTTGAACAAGCTACTTATTCTTTCTCTGCCTCAGTTTCATCTGTAAAATGAGGATAATAACAGTGTCTATCTCATAGGACTGTTGATAAGATTAAACATCAAGACACATAAACTCTCTAATAGTCCATGGCACCCAGCACCCTAGTAGCTATTATTATCTGGCACATTCTAGATGATCATGGACTGATCCAAATTTGTTTAAACCCAAGAATTCTTTCAAAAGAAAAATAAACTAGAAAATAAAGTTATTGGAGGGGGGGGCATTCCAATGGGCCTCAAAATTTTTTGCCTTGTGATATGCATGTCTATTTTATTTTTTTAAGCAAATGCTGTATCTAGGGCCCCTTTGCTAATGCAATATTTCTCTTTGCATTGTGTACATGCATTCATCTCTCTTTTTTTTTTTTTTAATCTCTTATGGGTGCTGAGGAAAGTCCTTGTGTTTTTGAGCAGCTAGAAATGGATAGCATCGCCTGGGTGGTGACTTATAAAAACAGAAATTCATTGGGGCGCCTGGGTGGCTTAGTCGGTTAAGCGTCCGACTTTCACTTAGGTCATGATCTCGCGGTTCGTGGGTTTGGGCCCCGCGTCGGGCTCTGTGCTGACTGCCAGCTCAGAGCCTGGAGCCTGTTTCAGTCTGTGACTCCCTCTCTCTCTGACCCTCCCCTGCTCACGCTGTCTCTCTCTCTCCTAGAAATAAATAAAACATTAAAAAAAATTAAAAAAAAAACAGAAATTCATTTTTCATGGTTCTAGAAGCTGAGAAATTCAAGATCAAGCCACTGGTATACTTGGTGTCTCGCTACATCCCCACATCGAGGAGCTCACATGAAGGGGCTCTCTTAGGCCTCCTTTATAAGGGCACTAATCCCATTCTCTTTTTTTATTTATTTTTTAAATTTACATCCAAGTTAGTTAGCATATAGTGCAACAATGATTTCAGAAGTAGATTCCTTAATGCCCCTTACCCATTTAGCCCATCCCCCTTCCCACAACCCCTCCAGTAACACTCTGTTTGTTCTCCATATTTAAGAGTCTTTTACAGGGTGTGTGGGTGGCTCAGTCGGTTAAGCCTCCGACTTCCACTTGGGTCATGATCTCAGGGTTCGTGGGTTCGAGCCCTGTGTTGGGCTCTGTGCTGACTGCCAGCTCAGAGCCTGGAGCCTGTTTCAGATTCTGTGTCTCCCTCTCTCTGACCACCGCCCTCCCCCCCCACCCCCCCAGCCCCCCATCCCCCCCGTCACGCTGTCTCTCTTCTCTCTTTCTCAGAAATAAATAAAACATTAAAAAAAAAAAAATAAAAGGCTCTTATGTTTTTGTCCCCGTCCCTTTTTTTATATTATTTTTGCTTCCCTTCTCTTATGTTCATCTGTTTTGTATCTTAAAGTCTTCATATGAGTGAAGTCATAAGATGTTTGTCTTTCTCTGACTGACTAATTTTGCTTAGCATAATACCCTCTAGTTCCATCCATGTAGTTGCAAATGGCAAGATTTCATTCTTTTTGATGCCGAGTAATATTTCATTATATATATACCAAATATTCTTTGTCCATTCATTCATTGATGAACATTTGGGCTATTTCCATGCCTTGGCTATTGTTGATAGTGCTGCTATAAGCATCGGGGTGTATGTATTCCTTCAAAACAACATACCTGTATTCCTTGGATAAATACCTAGTGGCACTAATCCCATTCTTGAGAGCTCCACCCTCATGACTTAATAACCTCCCAAATGTCACACCTCCAAATACCAGCACATTGGGTATTAGATTTCAACATATTAATTTGAGGAGGACACAGCATTTGGTCTATAGTAACTTGTTAAATTGAAATGCTTCACTATAAAAAATAGCCTATGTTTTGTTGACATATTAAAGAGTAGACTTCCCTAAGGAAACTAACCTAACAGGAATTAGATTTTTTTTTCAATTGGAGAAGAAAAGGAAAAATAAATATTTTTTTCTATATCAAGTGGAAGGGAAAAGAAATTCATATAGTAATTTCAGTTTTTGTATTTTTTCCATTCATTCCCATTGAGTGCTTAATTTTGTTTTTTTTACTCTAAATCGTTTTTCCCTAAAAAAAAAAAAAAAGGAGAGAAAAATACTCCTTTTTCCTTGTTTTGCTTCATCTCATACTCCAGTGAAGGCAATTGAAATTAAACTCTATTTTTCTTCTTAGGTGTGTGGCATACAAAGAAAATTCAATACACAGTTGATCTCATCAAACAGATCAATCAGAGGATAATGATTTGCTTCCAAAGTGATTCTTTGCTTTTCAAAAGAAGGTCCCAATAGGATTTCCTAAAATAGTTTTCATTTGCGGGGCATTGCTACTACAATCTATTGTTGAGAACTTGATTCAGCATATAGTAAATACTTAAGGAATATCTATTCTTGTTGATGATATGATCTACCTCATACCATACATATTTGTGTATATATCTGTCCCTCCCCTAGAGTCAGGATGGCAAATGGATTTTATTGCTTGTTCCAACTCAGATTGATTGGAAAGAGCTACTGAGAGCATTGAGTTTAAAAGGATTTTGAGACTGAATTCAGGTTCAGACAGAAAGAGTACCTGATCGATTAGAAATGTCTGATGTGGGAACAAAAAGGAATAGTGGCTGCATATATGCTTATCAACCTGCACTAGCAGTAAATATCTTCTGGGAAAGACAGTATACATCCATGAATCACTCAGAGAACATAGCACAGTTTATAGCATGTGTAGATGCAGTGTGGATTTGTCAAATTCAATGAAATGGAAGGATAGTGACTTTCAAGACTATTTGCAATAAACCAAGTAACTTCCTTAAATGTGTCTGGTACTTCTGTCACCCAACCAACGTATTGATTGAGCATTTATCAATTGGAAGAAGTTCCTCTATACGTGAATTGTTAAATCTCTCCTTGAAGAAATCAAAGTGTTCACACACACACACACACACACACACACACACACACACACACATTCCCCTCAATCATAAACCAATGGTAATAGAGATTTGGGGTTTGCTTTGTTTGCCTGTAGGATCTGCATTCACCGAGGACTCTGCCTACAGTTACCTGTCCTGGTCATCCATGAGCACTGTTGCCTACTTCTCTTTGCAAAAGTCATGAAAGTAGCCGAATAAAACATAAGTGAACACAGATCTGGCTTAGAAGCTGTATAAATACCATGACACATGTCTGCCTTCAGTCTCCTAAATAAAAGGGTAAATGCTGGCAGTCTCTTAACTAAGCCAGATCATAATCCCTGAAAAAGTATATAATCTGAAGGATTTTTAACATCAGTAAAACGGTCACAAATTAGGAGAACTTTGACAAACCATAAGAATGGGGATAGGGGCGCCTGGGTGGCTTAGTCGGTTAAGCGTCCGACTTTCACTTAGGTCATGATCTCGTGGTTCGTGGGTTCGAGCCCTGCGTCGGGCTCTGTGCTGACTGCCAGCTCAGAGCCTGGCCTGTTTCAGAGTCTGTGACTCCTCTCTCTCTCTGACTCTCCCCTGCTCATGCTGTCTCTCTCTCTCTCTCTCCTAGAAATAAATAAAAATATTAAAAAAAAAAAAAAAAGAATGGTGACAAATTTAAGATTATGAACTCTGGCCTTTTAGCGGGAAGATTCCTGTCTTGGGTGACATGCCTAAGCACTGCATAAAACTCTGAGGCAAGGTCACGAATCATTTGGGAAATCTAGCAAGTAGCACAGGGCGTGATTTATGTAGCTACTTAAATGTTTTCTCAGTTTCACCCAAATAACACTGTTACAGAGCTGGGTTGCAGAGCAGGGCTTTGGGAGGTCTGTAAATACCCTAAAATTCCAAGCAAAGTTTGGAAAGTGGGAGCTTTCCAAAGAGATTTTTCAAAGAGTTTTTCAAAGAGATTCCAAAAAAGTCCAAAGATGGTTAAGAAGATCTATAGAAACTTTACTTTGTAATTCATGACCACCCCCAACCTCTCTTCCATGGCCCATCTTCATTCCATATTAATTTCAGATAAAATTTATGAAATTGTTAGATTTTTCCAAAATATATTCTATCCATGTCAAGGAAGAGAAGGGTAACAGGGTCATATTCAGCATAGCAATCTTTCCATCCCCATGCTAAACCAAAGGAAGTGCTCAGTAAACATTTAGTGATGGAAGGAATGAACCATCTATTTATAACAGCAGAGTCATTGAGCTGTTAAGTAAGATTATTATAGGCCTGGAGTTAGGGTTTGATTTGGTGTCAGTGTGTTCACAACTTGACTTTTTTAAGAGCTTCAGATGAAGGAAGGAACTCATTTTAATTCTGAATTTAAATATTACAATAGATAGCAATTAGCACAGACATCAAAGGAATGGAGAAAATTTCATCATTAAGAGGATAAGGATGTTATTATAACCAAAGAAAGATGATCAGATGCAAACCTATTAAAGCAGCTGCTAAAAATCTTCATAAAATGGGTTAAGTTACCCACTTAATATTAAAGAAATTATTTTACAGAGGTGCCTTTGCTGGAACTGAATATGAGGCCAGGTCATGGCACATTAGTCCCTTGTTTCTACATTCCATGATGAAAACGGAAAATAAACAGATATACATGTAACTATGATCATAGCAATATTTATAGAGCCATCTCACTTTCCAATACCTTTCACTTGTTCTTATTCCTTTATTAGATTGAAAGGTATATAAGGTCAGATTCAAGGTGTTCAAGGCTCAAATGTATAACCAACTGGAATCTATAGTTGTTTTATTAACAAGGTTAACACATATGGCCCCTGGCAGTTTTTAGTCAAGTCTGTGTCTTTATAAGAAGGGGAATTCAGATTCTCTTTACATTCATTCTGTTCCCATAACACACATGAATCAATCACTATAATAGAATCTTCATGTCTCAGTGTCATTCTTTAGTACTGGAGGACAAATAATAAGATTCTAAAATAGTTCTGAAATAGTAAGTGGAAACAGCCTTTCATCCTTTGGAATCACCTAAAATCATACAATGTCTTAATTGGTCACAATTATTATTAAACCTTGGCAAAACTATACAGTCCTTCAAAAGAAAGCACAAAATGGCTTACAAATGAAGTGACATCTCTGTTTAACAGCCAAGGACAGCAGTGCAAAATAATTTGGGACGGGAAGCAAAGCCTACCTTATCCAATTGAAGAATGCAAGGGAACTCAGAATTGTCAGAATGCAATTATCCCTGCTGGAATTTGGGCAGGCCAGCATCTGACACTTCCAGGCAAGGCCTTTTTAATGAACATGAAGCCTCCAGATTGGATTTCACCTCAATTCAAGGTATAAAACCTGCAGTCTGAGAATATAGAGTGCAGAGATGTTAATTAGTTCACTGCTGTCGGGTTCAGAATTGCCCTCCTAGAGACCAATATGTCTAATGCCTTCATCTCACAGAAGGAAACTGAGGCCTGGAGAACATCACACAGTAAAGACATGAGTTAGTAACTTTGCTTTTTTGTGCTCTCTTTTGTGCCACTGAGGCCACAGTTTCCTCAATTCAACTTAACTCAACAACTATTATCTCCTTCTCTGTGTCAGATCTTTCACTGGAGTCCTGTGAATTTATAGAGATGAAGGATATCTGCTTTCTAAAAGCTGCCACTCTGGATGGAGGGACAGATATGGACACAAGTAATTCTATCAGAAGGCAGAACTGCCATGGACTAGACTATTGAACAAACAGGGCCATGGGGGCGTGCCAGGGCAGAGTTCCTTTCAAGGAGGAATCTGGGAGAAGTGGCCCCTGAAGGAGGCCTGCCTTCCTGTGCTTCCCAAATTCCACCCTAACTTCCCACTGAATTTGCCCTCCTAATCAGAGTCTCTGTTCTGCCATTCCTCAGACCTAACTTTTATTCAAAACTTGTCTGGAATTGAATTCCAGAGTTTCCTGAATTTTGGCTTGGGGATAGGTATGGATTCAGATTTTGTGGAACCTGAAGTGTATACAATTTGGGGCACTCTCTTGTTTAGAAAGTCTACAGTGTTGCAAACACAACATGAGGCCCAAAAAGGGAATGTTTATTTAGAATAAGAAAAAAATATGGCAAACAAATTATTGCACCGATGGGGGTTGGGTGCTTCTTAGGTCTCTGTCAATTTGGCAGAAATGCTTACATAGGAATACTTCCTAATTGTGACCTCACTTCCATCCCCCACCATTCCACCTCCAGCCATCCACAGATCCGGGAAATTCTTGTGTCTCTCCAGCGGTCCATGCAAGTGAAGTGCTTCATTAGGCTTCACAGTAAAAAAGTAAACCTGACTTTGCCTAGGGAAATGACTACCTCAAGGTCATTCGGTGAGGAAACTGGCCAATCCAGGACCAGAACCAGGTTGCTTGAGTGGAATGAGCACAAACTTTGAAGTCACACAGACCTGGTTCCAATCTCCGGCACTTAACTGGCTTTGTGTTTTTGCTCAAGTCACTTCTCAGTTTCACCTTTCCCCTCTCTTAAATGGAAATGAGATTAACTACGTATGGCAAGGAGGAAGTATTTCTAATTGCCTAGCACTATTCCTGACTTGAAACAATGCTCAGTAAATGGTAACTGTTAGAAAGACTATTTCTCTTCCACGGTGATGGTCTCTTCTTCCATGGTAATATAATTCCTAGATTTTAACTGGGCACATGGATGTCATTACTCAAGTCTACATTCCCCAGCCTGTGTATTGTATAGTTTGGCCATATGACTAAGCTTTGGCCAATGCGATATAAGCAAAACTTGAGTCCATCTTCTGGGAAGTGTCCTTAAAGCCATAGGGTATGCCCTTCTCCAACCATTTCTTCTTTTCCGATGGTATAGAAGACAGAAAAAGCCTGTATACCTGACACCATGGAATGTCACTATGCCACAGGGCTACCTACTTGGACTTTTACATGGAGGTCAAATTTCTAATATACTTAATCTACTGTTTTGGGGGCCTTGAGACACTTGTATCCAAAATTTATTCTAGAATATGTCAAGTCCTATGCTCTTTACACTTTGCTACATGGCCTCCAGTTTGTAATGTCATTACATACATTAATCTCGCCATGTAGATCTACAGCTTTACAGGGTATTGAATCCTTACACTGAAATGCCACAACTGGAAGGAGTCAATGATGGGATTTTGGTCTTGTCCACTCCAGTGACAGCTGCTTGTTTGGAAGGTGCATCTGACCCACTCCAGTGACAGCTATAGGTAGGATGATTTCATCTTCATAATCAGCAACTGAATAGCTTTTCTATTGCAGTAATAGTGGGTACCATTTGTAGAATGCTCCCTATCTGCCTAACAATATGATGTCCAATTAACACATTCAATTCTCAGGGTACCTGGGTGGCTCAGTCGGTTAAGCATCCGACTTCAGCTCAGGTCATAATCTTATAGTTCGTGGGTTCAAGCCCCACATCAGACTGTGCTGACAGCTAGTTCAGAACCTGGAGCCTGCTTCAGATTCTGTATCTCCCTTTCTCTCTGACCCTCTTCTGCTCACACTGTCTCTCTCTGACTCTCAAGAATAAATAAAAAACATTTAAAAATTTTAACACATTAAATTCTCTCAAAAGTCCACACAGCAGGGTGATTAACCTTATTTTACAGATGAGGAAACTGAGATCAGAGATGTCAAGTGACTGAAACAAAACAAGTGACCTCTCAATGGAAGAGCTGATCAGAACTCAAACCTCAGTCTAAAGACTAATCCTTCAAAATCTTCACCTTACTTGTTCCTACAAAGTGAGATCTGGTAAGAATAGACTTGTATAGAACTGATATAACAATAAGCATCCAGTAAATCTGTTTAGAAATATTTATTACACTGTCTTAACAAGCTATGCCCCAGACATCAGTGGCTTACATACATCAGCAATCATATTATATCTGATGATTTAGTGACATAGGTATTCAAGCAGGGCTTGCTAAGCAAGTCTTTCATTCCACATGGCATTGACCAGAAACACTTGATGGCCTTCAGCTGGGGTTGGTCTGGTCTGAAGTTTCCTGGACAGTTTCACTCACATACACAGCATCTTGAAAGGGCAAATGGGAAAGATGGGCTCACTAGGGCCCTTTTCCCTCTTCAGCTAGTCTCATGGATTTCACATGGTTTCTCCAGCAGGATAGTTGGGCTTCTCACATGGTGGTCCAGAGCTCCAAGAGCAAGTGCTTCAAGAGACAGAAAGAGCAAGCTAAGAATCCCATAAGACATGAACCCAGAAACAGTCGCAGTGTCTTTTCACCATATTCTATTGGTCAAAGCAGTCACAGAGCCCACCATGATTTGAGGGAGAAACACAAAGATTCCGTCTCTTGATGAGAGTGCTGTCAAAGAATCTGCATTAACTTCAGTCAATTCCAATACTAAACCTAGTGAAGGAAATTTCACAGAAACAGGAAGTTAGATAATTTGGCTTTTTGAAATATGTATTAGTTTGCTACAGCTGCCATAGCAAAATAAAACAGACTGGGTGGTTTTAACAATAGAAATTTATTTTCTCACAGTGCTGGAGCCCAGAAGTCCAAGATCAAAGTACCAGTGGGACTGGTTTATTCAGAGACCTCTTTCTTTGGCTTGCAGATGGCCATCCTCTTGCTTTGTCCTCACATGGTCTTACCTCTGTTCATACACATTCCTGGAGTCTCTCTCTTCTTACGAGGACCCCAGTCATATTGGATTACAGCCTTATCCATGTATCTTCATTTTAACTTAATCACTTCCTTAAAAACCCTACCTCTAAAATGGTTACATTCTGAGACACTAAAGATTAGCACTTCAATATATGAATTTGGGGGGAATACGAGTCAGCCCGTAACAAATGTCAAATCTAATGCTGTTATATAAATGGAAGAACTGGGGTCCAGAGAAAGATTATGACCTGTGCAGGTCAAACAATACTGTTAATAATAGGGTCAGAATGAGAGTTCTTTCCAGTGCATCCCTTTTTCCAACATATCAGTTAATTCCAAGACTTCTATCCTGCCTTCCAGGAGGCAAGAAACAGAGACAGAGAAAAATGGTAAAAGGCTGGGTGTGTGGGCCAGAGATTTCTCCTTTCTCTTGAAATTTCAGGCTTTTCACAGTTGTGTCTATTCCAAGTCACTGGGTTTGTGGGCCTCTCAGCAGATCTAGATCCCTGGCCTGCTCATTCCTTTTCCCATTTCTTGGCTGACATTTCTGATGTTCAGGTCACTATTTAAATTCTGAATTACAATAATATTAGAGAATATGATGTCCTTGTTTCTGCCTTAACATAGATCTGTCAAGACTTTAGGAACATCTCTTCAGTGATTTGCAAACTCAGACCCATTCTGGGACTCTGAGTCATCACATTAGTGCCCCCTAATTTGCAGTGTATACCCCATCTTTGATTTGTAGCTCTTAGATTTCAAGAATAACCTGCATCTTAGAAAGGAGTTGGTCTATATTCTGTCTCGGTTTCTTCTAGGATGCATGTACTACCTTCTAGGACGGAGGTGAAGGAAGGGGAGACTCCAGATATAGTTTAAGACTACCCGGAACATAAGACAATTAGTATTCAGTGCTCTTCTTCCAGTCTCACCTCACATTCCAATCTATGTTTCTATGTTGCATGAGGTTAGAAAGCAAGTGTTCCCAGGGATAAAAGGAGAAGTTTAATTCCAACCCATGTAACAAAATTATATTAAGCTTCTATTATCTACCAGCCATGGTGTGGGGGTGGAGGGGACAGCATAGTTCACTGAGACTAGCTTGTTGTAATTCTCAAACAGTAGAGAACAAAAAATCAATCATGGATGTATTAAGAGAGGGAGAAGGAAAGGAGAGGTAAATGTGACCTTAAAAGCTTAAGCTTTGGAATCTGAAAATCTCAAGTTTTAATCCCTACCCTACTACTTACAAGCTGTTTGACTTTGGGAAAGTTAGTTCCTCTCTTCATAACTTGGTTGTAATAGTCACATTATTGAAAGGATTAAACAGAAGGATGTAGATAGTAGCCTAAACACAGTGTCTGATACAGAGTTAGTCCCCAGTAGATGGTAGCTATCATTTTAACCTGTTTCCTGTTGTGGTTCTTGATCTTCCCTATCCTTCCCTTACAATTTACATCTGCTTTTCCTCCAGTGATTTCTTCAAACATGCCATTGTTTATGCCAGAACCCTTGGTCATCCTCATTCAACATGAACCCATCATCAGGTCCTTTGTTTTATCTTCCAAATATATCTCATATCCACTTTTCTAAGTATTAGCCTGTATCTGTAATTGACTCTTACCTGGACTCTAGACCTAGACCTTTCTAATACAGTCTTCAGAAGGCATCCAGAGTAATCTTTTTTTTTTTAATTTTGTTTTCACCTTTCCCTTTCTCCTTTTTTTTTTTTTTAATGTTTTATTTATTTCTAGGAGAGAGAGAGACAGCGTGAGCAGGGAAGGGTCAGAGACAGAGGGAGTCACAGACTGAAACAGGCTGCAGGCTCCGAGCTGGCAGTCAGCACAGAGCCCGACGCGGGGCTCGAACCCACGAACCTTGAGATCATGACCTAAGCGAAAGTCGGACGCTTAACCGACTAAGCCACCCAGGCGCCCCAGGGTAATCATTTTAAAATATAAAGTTAATTATGTAACTTCTTCAATTTAATAGTTTCCCAAAGCCCTGAGGGTAAAAATCCAAAATGTTCCACAGGCCCTGCATGGTCTAATCCGCTTGCTCACTTCTCCAGTCTCATCTTACCCTCTTCTGTCCCTCTTTCACTATGCCCCCGTTGTGTTGCTCTTTTTGGTACCAAGTTATACAATTTAACATTTTTCTCACCTGTGGTAGCTTTAAAATACATTATAAATTTCTTTGACAATCCATTTAATAGGTGAATTGCAATTTTCTTCTCTTTGCATGTAGGCCAGACTCAGCAACTCACTTCTAACACATAGAAAGCGGCAGAAGTGAAGCTATATGATTTCGAGACTAGGTTATAAAAAGGTTGGTTTCTGCCTGACTCTCTATTTCTTGGATTGCGTGCTCTAAGGACATTCAAGCAGCTTGTGGAGAGGTCAATGTGGGGAGGAATTCCACACAAACAGCAGTGATTTTCTGTCTATGTGAATAGCTTGGAAATGGATTCCCCCTCACCCCTGCCCCCCATTTCTGTCAAGTCTTCAGATGATTGCAGCCCTAGCTGAAATCTTGACTGCAACAAGAAACCTGCCCTGTGCTGCACCCCAAGCCAGAGTTTCCCAGCTAAGTATTCCTTACTCGCAGAAAATATGGATGTAGTAAATGTTTATTTGCATTTTAAGCTACTAAATTGTGGAGTGATTTGTTACACAGCACTAACTAAAACATCACCTGAGGAGCTTCACAGAGGCTACTTTTTCTGCTTACAACACTCATTCTTCCTCTGTTCCTCAGGCTAACCCTTCCTGAGGATTCAGGGGAGGGCAGTGGAGTATGAAAGTGGGGATAGGCAACCCTTTGTTGTCCTGTTGGAGGGAGAGGCAGTTAGAAATAACAGCATACATATGAGCATCATACAGCTTTAAGGAGAAGCAAGAGAGAAATGTCTCCTTCTCTTACCTGCTTCCCTGAATTATTGACCACTCACAGCAGCCTGAGACCACTTAAAGCAGTGGACCTAGAGAAATTCCTGCCAAAGTCTGTCTAATCGAAAAGACGCAGACCTGAAAATGAATTTTGACAGAAAACTAGAGTTCTGAGTTAACTCATGGTATGACTGATATTTTCCAGATAGTTCATTGGGGAATTTTCAAAGTTTCTGGAAAGTATATATTCTCTAATACCAAACAGACAAAATTGCATGATTATCCGCTCTAAAAGCTGTATATTTTCCTGCTGTAAAATGATGGGGTTAACTAGAATGACCTGCAAGTCCTTCCATCTCTCAGCTTCAGGGATCAGATGAAAGTGTTAAGATCTCATATGCAAAATCATGGACAATGGTTCTTCTATGAACTAAAAAAGAAAAAAAAGAAAGAAACGATGAAAGAAAGAAAGAAAGGATGAAAGAAAGAAAGAAAGAAAGAAAGAAAGAAAGAAAGAAAGAAAGAAAGAAAGAAAGAAAAAGAAAGGAAGGAAGGAAGGAAGGAAGTAAAAAGAAAAAAAAAGAATGTTTTCCAGGATTAATGAAGAGGAAAAAGAAACTTAGAGGAAGAGTCCTGTGTGTTGTAACGGCTTATTTACACTTCTTTGCTGAACTGATGGAAAAAGTACCATTTTGGGGATGAAGAGCAAGCAGAAATGTGATGTGTTACAGAAGCAGAGTCCTTGAGCCTGGGGAATGTTGGTAAAGTTCACCATGTGCTATGAGTGCAGGACTTCCACAGGATTAATAAATGCCTATTTTAGAATGCTCTCAATGAAGAAATAGATAAGGTCCTCCTTGTCTCTTCATTTTCTATCACTTATTTCCTGATCAAAATCCATTGTTTACTCCCCCTCTTTTGACTAGTGAAATTTTGCCAGTAGGAACACTGCTAACTGAGGGCCTTTAGAAAAGCTAGAGCTATTCTTCTGGCCTTCATTCTGTGCCAGAATCTTTCTACTCTTGTTTCCATAAGGCCCTCTTGTCGCATCCTATTACTTCCACTACTTTTAGAATGATATCACCTCAGTGAGGTACCATCTTTTCTCTCTTTACAAAAGAAAACAGACCTAGTTTCTTTAACCTTTCAGCAGAAGCAAATTCCCCAAATCCCTCTGTCATTCTGGTTGCCTTCTGCTATGCTTTCTCTAGTTCCAAAATATCCTATTTATAGAAAGAAACCCAGAATGAGCTCAGGACTTATAATATGACCTAACCAATCCTCTTTACATGACTAGAATAATTTTCCTGACTTCTTTTCAGTTTTGCAATGTGCCAAATATATTCCAAGCCAATTCACTTTCCTTTTATTTCAATACATATAAAGACACAAACTATGGCCAATGTTACTTATAATAAGAGGTTGATGTTCATTGTGTTCAGAAACTTTCTGGAACTAATGGGTTCAAGAGCAATTTTGAGTTTATGGTTTGTGTAACATTAGTGTTAAAAGAAGAGATCTATCACTAGAATTATTTTTTGTTATTTGGCAATCACTTCAGTGAATAAAATGATTAGTTAGTTTTCAACAAAGACCATAATCCGAATAATACCATGGGTTAGAGTATGTGCAAAGTGTGGTCCAACTCCGTCACCTGGGAATTTGTTAAAACTTCCAAATCTTAGGTGTTTGGATGGCTCAGGAAGCTGAGCATCTAACCCTTGGTTTCAGCTCAGGTCATGATCTCACAGTTCATGGGTTCAAGCCCCACGTCAGGGCCCGCACTGGCAGCACAGAGTCTGCTTGGGATTCTCTTTCTCCCTCTCTCTCTGCCCCTCCCTGCTTGTTCTCTATCCTGTTTCAAAATAAATAAATAAAACTTTTTAAAAAGCCAAATCTTGGTCCTCACCTTAGACGCAGAATCTGCTTTTTAAGAAGCTGCTCAGGTGGGGTGCCTGGCTGGCTCAGTTGGTAGAGCATCTGACTCTTGACCTCAGGGTTGTGAGTTCAAGCTCCACAATGGGAGTAGAGTTTACTTTTTAAAAAAATTAAAGAGACAAGGTTTAGCACCTGTGAAAGTGTCCCTTCAGATATTTTAGGCAGATTAAATCTCAAACATACTCTGTTAGGTCCCATCATGATATAGAATCTATTACTTTTACTACTTTTCATTTGCCTTTTCATGATCCCAAGTTATGTCACTTCTTGGGGATTTGCTTTCTCATTTTATTCAATTTCTAATATCTTACATTCAGCTAAGTATATTTTATTGCAAGCCCTGACCTGACATGTTCTTGACCTGTCTTAATCTCCTATCAGTTTTCATATTAACAACGTCACTTCTCCCCTACTTGCCACCCATACTTCCTCTTATTCATCTTTTGTCTATTTAGAAAAAGTCATTCAGTTCTTCCTCAATATGCCACGTGGTCTTGCTTCAGTCTCATTATGGGGTTGTCTGGTTTTCCTGAAATTGAGTTAAGTCATGATCAGATCTTCTATCTCATGCTTACTTGTCAGGCTCAAGAATGCACAGGGGTTACTGCAACAAAACCATAACGTTTCCAAGGCTTTCTCTTGCTTGATTCTTTTTGATGTTCTGATTGTTTCCTTACTAACTAAACTAGGTTTGTAACTGGAGGATTCCTTGGGCTCTTTTTAAATATGAGCTCAACATCAGGTTCTTGGCAATCATTACCTATTCTTGTTTTCAGAAAGCTTTCCAAATTGTGCATCGTGATTCTTTGCTTCTCCTTCTACTGCCTGTGGAGAACCATTAAAGATCAGGAAGTGACTAAGGCAGCCAATCTTTCTTCCTACCTGATCAGAATCACTTCTTATATCATAAGCAGAACTCTTTTGCTGGTTTTGTTTGTTTTGGGGTTTTATTTTTTGGTTGTTTTTTTTTTTTAGCCTCCAAGATAGACAGCAATTATGCCACCATCTGAAGCTTCTCTATGAACATCCTTCTTCATTGGTTATAACAAGTGATCCTGATGTAATGACTGGGAAAAGGCACTGCTGGCATCTTGGCAATGATTAGCCAAACACTCTTCCACTGTGTCATCTTCACCTAACTCCCCAACTCTTCATGGATTAGATCTTGTGTTTATGAGACTCTCAGACTCTTTAGGGTAGAGAATTATTAATATATTCATAGCCCCTATGAAGTTCCTGTCATAGGATAAGTACTGAAAGGGAAGAAGAAGTAGGAGTAAGAGAGAAGAAAGAACTAATCTATCCAACACAAGGTGAGATGGAGCACTTGGCAATTAATTACAATCAAATAGATTTGAAAAGAAAAGTTGGAAAGAAAGAATGGAAGTGTTGTCTCATCACTTCTGCCTCAATATGAGGAGAGAGGATCCAAACCATTCTTTTTAGTGTGATATACTGGATTTCAAGAGATAAGACTGTCTCAAGAGATATTCCAAGTGTCTGTGAATTTCTAAGAAAAAGGAATACTCTTTCATTGCTGATTGCGGAGACTCCTGTTTTGTTATCTCTTTTCCACTAATCCTGAGACTCTTCACACATCTTTTTTTTTTTTAATGTTTTTATTTATTTCTAGGAGAGAGAGAGAGAGACAGCGTGAGCAGGGGAGGGTCAGAGAGAGAGGGAGTCACAGACTCTGAAACAGGCTCCAGGCTCTGAGCTGGCAGTCAGCACAGAGCCCGACGCGGGGCTGGAACCCACAAACCGCGAGATCATGACCTAAGCGAAAGTCAGACGCTTAACCGACTGAGCCACCCAGGCGCCCCTTCACACATCTTTTTAATGATATTCTTTTGCCTTCTAGCCCAGATAAGTCCCTTCCTATTAATTTTTATACTCATCTTCATAAAGGTACAGAGAACAGTTTTTACAACTATGGCTTTGGCAGAAAACCACATTTGAACATGAAACAATTCACCTATAAGGAACACAATATTCATTATTTGAGAGCAAAAATCCTTTCTTCTAGGTTATATTAATACACTTTGCTTTAAATCTGACTACTGTGCTAAGTAGTGATCTTTAAGGAACAAGATTTATTTATTGTTCAGTTTGAAATATTCTTACCATTACTAAAAATGAATGGGGTCAGATGAACCTCAAGAAGTGTGATATTCATATCACAGCTGATGAGAGCTGTGTGGAGAAAATGAGATGACTTCAAGAATAAGTGCTCCTGAGATTAAAACTGTGGCAGGTATGGTGCTTGGCATATATCTTAACAAATGAAAGTACTACCATCTTTGCTTATATTCAACATTGGATTTTTGTAGATGGAAAAAAAAGGGAAATATGTAAGTAAGTGGAAGGAGAGAAAAAGGTGGAAAGCTGATAATGTGCCAAGAGAAGAGAATTCTCCATCAGATCACTGAGAAATCAAGAGAAGAAGAAAAATAGTTTGTGTTAAATACCATCTCTTTCCTCCTCTCCCCAACACTCTATAACTCACATTATATAGCAACTCTTGTTTCTCATCTTGGTCCATGACGTGTAGGTTTTAGGAATGACTCTGAGAAAGGCAAGCAATGGTAAAAAATATTCCTTGGAAAATATTTTCAGTACAATTATGTTTTTGTCTAAATCATTTCAAACTACTTCATCATTCATGTTTTGAGTCCCCAGGCACCCTAGCTAACAATTCAGGGTACCCTACTATAAAACAGGACATTCATTTTCAGAATGAAGATCCATCAGGGAAATATCTGATAGTCTATACAAATTACAAACTTCTGACAAAGAAATCAAATAAATATATCACATGGATGACAATGGGAATAATTATGCTTATATAGTGATAATCTCATTGTGTTATTTCAAGATTTGAGCTCTGTGCTAGAGTCACTGAATGGGCAGGGGAACTTAATTATAGCATTATGAATTGCATTCTCAGGAAACCAGTTTTGTCCACAAAACCTGTACCCCAAGACCTCTGAAGATGGTCTGTGCCAGCTGTTCCAGTCTTAGGGCAGCATCTGCTGGCTAACTCATGGATCGACAAAAAGTGGCAGTTTGTGGTCAGTCTGAGCAGTCTTTTCAGTTGGAGGGAACTGATGTATTGATGATTGTGAGGGTGTCTGGTATCCTTTAATCATGACCTACCTCAGGTGTCCAGAAGCCTGGTAAGTCTAAAACTGTCCCTAATGAGGTCTAGCCAGCAACTGTATGCTTGTACCATGGCTGGAGCCTAGGATAAACTGGGTTGGCTCTCAAAGCATCTCTAGAGTGATTTCAACTCAACACTGGACTTACTTATGGTAATAATAACCCGGTGTCAATGGGGATTCCAATGAGCACAAGTCCTTATACAGAATTAGAAATTAAAGCCTGTTTTCCAAAAGGAAGGCATTTCTGGGATGGGAGGGGGAGGGGAGTAGAACCTTGAAGCAGCCACTAAATGCTAATGTTCTGTTGCCTCTAATCCTATTGTGTCACTGGGGTTTTTACACATAAGGAAGCACGAATGACATTCAAATACAGCACTTTTGATTGGCATAAAGAAAGTGGAGATTGGAAAGGGCTGGGTGGTCTGGGACTTAAGAGCTATCCACCATCTTCTGCAGCATCTCTGTTGCCTCATCCCTGCAGTCAATAGCGCCGCGGCCAGGGCCTGTGACGCCGTTGATGGGCTCCCCTTCGTGGGAACTCTGGGTGGAAAGTAAAATCATGGTGTTGGTGCCAGAACGACGAAACCTGAAATCCTTCTGGGGACTTCCCGGGGCACATGCGCTCCTCAGAGCGACCGGCATCTCCATAACAACTGGTTTACATTCCTCCTCGGTTCCTCAGTTCGGCTGGCAGGCACCGGCTGGGGGAAGGCAAAGGGCAGCTTCAGTGGAAAGATACCTTGGGTTGGAGCCTCCCAAGGCTAGGGCACGTTGCCAAAGATCGAGTTATAGCTTGTTGCCCGAGATTTCCCGAGTTCAGTACCAGTCTTCAAAAGTGAGCGGGGCCCCTTTCCCACCTCTCCCGCCTTTACCTTTATTTTACACCCGGTGCGGGGGCGAGGGTGGGAGTGGGAAGATGGTTTGCTTTATTGTGTTTTTCCCCCCTCTCCTTGAAGTTCATCCTTTCCTTTCTAAGTTACTTTCCGCCGACACGTGACCTCTCCACTTCCCAGCCTGCGCAGCCACTGGTGAGGAAGCGCGGGTCCAAACCGCGGGGCTTCCTGGGAGAGACCCCTCCCACTGCTCGCAGTCCCAGCCCAGGCTCCTCCGGCGCTCTGCTCCGCTTACTAGCAGCGCTCGCTCCAGCACCCTGCGGGCTCAGGGCCCCCCTAGATGGCGGAAGCGGCTCCGGGGAAGAAGCCCCAAGCGGACGCAGAGCGCGGAGCAGCGGAGGTGGCACCCTTCTCTGCCTTTGCCCGCGGCTCCACACTCCGCGGCGCGCCATGCCGACCTAGCTGCGCACCGGGCCTGTTAACTCACATTTGAGAAGCCATAACCTATTAGAGCAAACGCAGTTATAACTTCATTCAACTCAGCCGCTCGAAAGCTCGGTTTACACAGGCTCCTGTGGGCAACTAGTGGCTCGCCCCGGTGTCTCTCGCCTAGTCATCAGTCCCTAAGAGGGAAAGGAAAAGTTGTTGGGCTGATGCGCGCTTCGACGCATGCAATTGTTCCCAAGGACAAGTCACTCACCCACACCTCCCGCCGCCTAGCCCCCAGCCCCCCACATGATCATCACTCACGACCTCATCAGCTGGAGACCCTTAGTCATGATGGGGAAGGGGGAGGGGCACGAACTTTTCTAAGAAGTTTCCTTTCTACCAAGGGAGTCACAGTGAGTTGGTCACGTAAACAGCACGGATAGTCGTTGCGGCCGCCCCCCTCCCCCTCCCCCTGCGCTCTTCTGGTATTATTATTAAAGCGGTAGCTTGCTGGCGCTGATAAGCAACAAGTTCCCCAGCGGTCTTCCCGCCCTAGCCTGACAAGGCGAAGGTTTTCTTACCTGGCGACAGAGAAATCTCTCGAGCCGAGCTCAGCTTTGCTAGAGCTCCAGGTGTGACCTGAGCAGTGGGCAAGAGAGCGGTGTGTAGGCTGGGTTATTTTTATGAGGGTACCCTGAAACTCCTCACTTTCCTGGGGAACTTTTTGTGTCAGGACTCAGTGACGGGCGGTTGAGAGGCAGCCTCAGGAACCACCCGCTATATAGCAGGGCAGTTGGGCAGTCATTGGTAACCTCGCTCATTCATTAGAATCACGTTAGAACTCTAGAGAAAACGTGTGTCTCGGAGTGAGGGCGTTTGCGTAAATCTATAGGTTTTTCAACATCGATGCCAGTTGCTTTGTCTTCTGTAGTCGCCAAGGTGGTTGAGAGTTTAAGCTTGCGGATATTGCAAAGGGTTATTAGATTCATAAGTCACACCAAGTGGTGGGCGATCCACTGAGCAAAGCCGAACTTCTCACATGATGACTTCAAACAAGACACATTACCTTCCAGCATCTGTTGGGGAGACGGGATTTTAAGACACTTGAGTCTCCAGGACAGCAAAGGCACAATGGTGAGTAGCAATAAACCCTGCATTATAACTGAAAAATCTTGACATGTTGCTTAACAACGGGCATATCACAGCTCTTCCTGGCACTTCACACGCCAAAGAACAGCAGCTACTCAGGCCAGGAGAATCGGGTTTTTACATAGTGCAACTTTAATTGGAATCATTTGAGATTTAACACAGCAATGTGGAACTGCGTGGAACAAACTTGGAGCTGGAGGGGGTGTGTGTGTGTTATACTGGCCGTTCAAGGCTGATGCTTTTCTCCCAGCCTCCTTGCATTCCATTCTTTCCTCTATGTGTGTGGTGTATGAGCCTAATCTATGATTTATATGTGGGCATGTAATTGACATTCACTAGGGGTTAATTTTCATCTAAAAACAATAATGCTACTAGAGGTTGGGGTTAGGGAGTGGAGGGGGGTAAGGATGGGGTAGAGACTGGGAGTTTGGGTGCGGATGGGGGTGGGGTTGGTGGGGGAGAAATAAGTCAGAAGTGCATATCACCAGTAATGAAATGGGTAATCCTCTCAGAAGAAAAGGGTCTCATCAACATGTGATCAACTATTAACAGGATGGCTTTGGCAAAGCCATCCACACGTGACAAAACGTAAGGAAGTGAAAGAAACCGTCTAGAGCAGTATCAAGTATCACTGAATTAGAGATTTTTTAGCCTTTTCCTCCTGCTGCGCCGGGTGTGGAATTGGGAGAGCGGAGTCCATTCAGCACCTTGGACAGCGCCAACGGATGTGTCCGAGGTGGTGGTACCCTAGGTAGCCGTCTTAGCCCCGCAGTAAAGCCACCTCCGTGTCGCCCTTAAGAAGCGTCTTTTCTGAGGTTCGGCTCACACCGACATCGGGCTGGAGAGAGTCAGATTTTGGAGCGGAGCGTTTGGAAAGCGAGCCCCAGTTTGGTCCCCTCATTGAGCTCGCTGAAGTTGGCTTCCTAGCGGTGTAGGCTGGAATAGACTCTTGGCAAGCTCCGGGTTGGTATACTGGGTTAACTTTGGGAAATGCAAGTGTTTATCTCCAGGATCTAGCCACCGGGGTGGTGTAAGCCGCAAAGAAGGTAAGCATCGGGGCGGGGACCCCCTGCAACCCCAATTCTTGAGCTATTTTGATACTCGATCTTCCCGAGAGGACTCGTGGTGAAGGGGAGGAGGTAGAAGGAGAGCATGAGAGGGGGGTTGTTTCCTGGTATTTGCCCAGTTTGGATTGCCCTAGGTGAGAGCCTTGGGGTAAAGCGAAAAGGAAAAAAAAAAAAGAGAGAGAAAGAAAGAAAAGAAAAGAAGAAGAAAGAAAGACAGAAAGAAGAAAAAAAATGCTCAATCTTCCTGCGGATATAATGAGTTTAGTTAACTTGGACCTGCAAATGTCTGATTCAAATGTAAGATTTCTCTTCCCCCCCCTTCACCTCCTTCTTTTCCGTTCTCTTTGCCGGTGTGTGTGAGTGTGTGTGTGTGTGTGTGTGTGTGTGTGTGTGTACAGTGGATTCATTACTAATTATGAAGCTTTTACACAACATTCGATTTCCCAAATTTTGACCATGTATCGTTTAGAATCAGGCGGTGGAGGCGTTGTACGGTGAGGAAAGGGGAGGTCGAGGTTGGGGAGAGGGTAGGAGGTAACGCTAAATCTCCAACACAAAATGAATCAAGGTAATTTCAGCTCTTCTAGTGAGAAGGATTCATTCTCTATGTATCTCACCCCCTCCCTCCCTTTCTCCCCCTCCCTCCCTCCTTCCCGCCCCCCCCTCCTTCTACCCCGCCCCCTCCTCCTGCCTCCATCCCTCCCTCATTCTATCTCTTCCCCTCCGTCGCCCTCGCTGGATGTTTCTTTCTGTCTTTTTTTTTTTCTTTTCTCCCCCCACCCTTCCCTTCGAGTTTCGGGCGCTGGCTTAGAGGGCTCCCGCTTTCTCAAGGGAAGGGGAGCGGCCAGGACCGCGCTCCACTCCCCCGCCGGGCCGGATGCCTCCCTGAGCCCAGGTCCGAGTCAGTCGGGGTAACTGAGGAAAGGGGGCCTCTGCTTGGGAGGAGAAGGTCGGTCCATTCTGGGCCGAAGAGCCAGGGAGCGGGCCGGGGGAGGGGGCCCGGGCGGCTGGCGAGGTGGACAGCACTCGCGGACCCGTGCGGCTGCTGGACAGAGCCGCCAGTCAGCTGGGGCTCAGACCGCCTGGCCTCCGGGAGGCTGCACCCCGAGGCGCGGGTGGAAGGAGGCCGGCTGGCCGCGGGGCTGCGGCCGCCGCCGGGGTGGGCCGGGAGGCGGGGAAGATCGACGCTGCTTAGAGCCTCCCAGCCTTCCGCTCCACCTCCCCCGCCTCCGCCCCGGGGGGACCCCGAGCGGCCAGAGCCGGCGGCGACGCCGTCCTCCTGCCAGTCCTCCGGGTGCCCAGGGAGTTGCGCGCCTCTGCGTGGGGGCCACCACCCTTTGCACACTCCTACAAACCTCAACCCACCCCCTTCCCAGACCCTTTGTTCCGGCCGCGGAGCCCAACCCTGTGGCAGTTTTCGCCCCGGGGCTTGGGCGTTCTAAACTCCTCCTTCCCGGATCTGCCCTTCTTAATTAAGAGTCTAGGGCTTGGGGGTGGGGGTGGGGGTACCGTAGGGGAAAACCTATTTCCGAAACTCAACTCTCAACTGTTCTAGCGAACGAAAGAATCCCCACACTGCCCAGGTGGAAGGGATGGATTCACAGGCAACGCGAGGATATTGTGGAGATTTAGAAGGGAGGGAAAAAAAAAAAAAAAAACCAGGCACTAGGATCAGATGACGGTGATAGGCTGCTCCGCACACAAAGGGAGCGTAGGGCAGGGTTTACGGAGCAAGTCTGCAGCAGCGAATGGGGCACAGATTGTTCCGAGATCCAGTCGTTTTCTCAGTCAGATCTACGCGAAAGGAGGAGAGGGGAGGGGCTGGGAGGCGAGCGAGGCGGGAGGGGCTGGTCTTGGGGGCGGGGGGATTTCTGATCAGTCTGATGCAATTCCAAGCGTGCTGCAAAGGAACTCCAAGGAGTCCGCATCACCATCGCCACCCACCCTTCCCAGATGGTGCTGTTTTAAATACGGATCTGCAGGGCTGAACGCAGAACTGGGAGATTTATTGCAAAATCCCGAGAAGGGGGGGGAACGGGGAATGGATGGGTAGAATTTAAAGGTGCAACGCTTGCTTTTCCCCAATCAAGCGGCAACCGGTCGGAATTTTTTTCCCCCCTGTCTGCCTGTCTGGATTCTAATTCGCCAAGGAAGAGGTGTAAATATTGTGACATTTTGAGGCGCCTTGATGGATGAGAAAAAAATCATCTGTCACTCTAAATTGCAGAGTTCCCTCTCCGCGAAGATGTCTTGCTAGCGAATACTCACTGCTGCCTAATACAGTTGCTAGGGCTTCAGATGAATGCATCGTTAAGGGAATATTATCCTTTTAGTCGACTTGCCAATTTATCTGACAGTCGAACCGAGAAAATTGTAGATATCACGTCTCTGGGAGACAAGGTGGGAAAATGCTCAACAGTCTAATTCTTGTAACCTCGAGATCTTTAACCACTTAAACCTGCAAAGTGTCACGTCATCCTCTCTCACATACACATTTTCGACTTATGAGATAAAATGGTTTCGCCTAAAGTGCCGTGGAAATGTCACTTTAAGAATGGTGCACCTGGTATTCACTGTTTATGTGTATTTACATAGAGTTTCTCAGCAGGAAGGCAAGAAATTTCAATTGTTCTGTTTGAAATCAGATGGAAGATTAGAAGGTGATAAAGAGAGGTGAAGAAAGGAGGGGTATTTTTAACCTTAAAAATTAACAATATTCTAGCCTACTTTTGTGCCCCTGGGCTTGCATATTAATATTTCTGTGTGTAAGATTTCAGCTTGGTCTAGCTCCCCCAATGGAATATATCAGTATTGATTCAAATGAAAATATATTCATCCTGCCTGTAGCTTTTTCAGTGTCATTGATAGTAAGACCTACAACACAGCAATTTTTGCAGGATAGGAGAAAAATGTCTGAAAGGGTTTTGCAAACTGGGAAGCAGACTCTCCATAAGTGGAAGCTATCACTATGACATTCTTTTTTGCATACAGCATTTTCATTTAATGGAAACAGGGTACTAGTTATTTTTAGATAATCATCTAATTTGGTTAAGGCAATAAGTGGGGGTTTTAAAAGCAAGTTTTTGCTGGCTTACAAAATATTATTTGTTAATTGCTTATCAGTGTAAATTAGAAAGGAGGCCTTTAAACGATCTAAAATCAACCTACACAAACTTCTTCATTTATTTGCCAGATCATTTTCTTATCAACACTTTAATCTAAATTTTTAATAAAAGAAGCTAGTGAATTAGTTTCTTTTCTTTTCCTGGCCTGGCCCCTAGGGGAAGCGTTAGTAGGAAGCAACATCCCCAAATCAGGCAATGAGAGAGGCAAGGCCTGGATGACCACAAAATAGATAATTAGCCAAAACAACCAGCAAATAGAAATGAAGAAAAATCAGCACTGAGGTATAACTTAAAAAGGATTTTTATTTTTAATTCTATGATTTGGAGACCAGGCTCCAACTTGCTCAGATAACATTCACCCAATCAAATTGCCTACAATCTGTCAGAATGTTGTCTAACTGAACATACTTTTTTATTAAGCATACTTATACCAAAAGCCAGTAAAGCCATCCTTTCCTTTAATTAGGAGAAAATAATCTAACCATTCAAATGATTCTAATGATATCATCTGGTTTAAAAATTCTGCTTAAAACTAAATTTTTTTCTGAAAAGCACTGACTTGCCAGAAAAATAACTATTTTTGTAGCTTTCTTTTCACTCTATGGATAATTTAATGAGTTGCCTATTTTAATTTTACAACTGCTACCTCAGAAGTATCTCAAATTATCTTTCTTTGGCTCGTATCTTTCTCTGCTGATCTGCTACTGCTGTGTGTGTGTGTGTGTGTGTGTGTGTGTGTGTGTGGTGTGTGCACGCGCGTATGGGGGTGCGCACACACGCATGCGCGTGCTTAATCTGTGTGTTTTCTGGTGAGTTTAACAAGCAATGAATTTCTTAAATTTACATGTCATAAACCATGTAAAGAACAGAATGTGGTACTTAATAAAAATAAATATTAACATTTAGTGAGAGCTTACTATTATTGAATCCTATGAAACGGGGCGGGGGGGGGCAGTGCCTTTAAGAGGAGAAAGATTAAATTCTTAAACAATAAAAAGAAAATTTTCTCTCCCCTTTGATTTAAGAGGGATTACACTTTCAAAACTAGGAGGTTGTTTTTTTTTTTACTTTGGAAGTTAAAGCTACTGCTTAAACAAGTGTATCTTGAGGAGGATACACATGTTCCATGAAGACTAATACTCCAAAACAGCGTGGTGCAGAGATCAGAATGTTGAATTCTTTACCCCTGTCTCTGTTTTCATTTGGCAATTTTTGGAGTGTTCATTTTGAATTTTTAAAAGCTTAGGCAGACTTTTTTTAAACTTTTTTTCTTTTTCCTAGTATTCTAAAGGAGTCTATAGGAGAATTATAAATAATTCTGCTTTAATGCAGACTTTATTTACATTTCCTAATAATAGTATTTTATATGCACCTTATTTGATCTCTTCAACAACTGTGTAGGGTAGGAGTTATCAGTCACCTTTTTACAGATGAGGAAATTCAGATTCAGGGTTTCCCAAGATCATATTGACAGTAAGATATGAAGACTGACTCAGTCTATTCCTTCGAATTTCAAGGATTGTGCTTGTTCCTCTCCAGATCATGCTGCCTCAAATTGCACTTTGTATCTGAAGGGACTCATGCATTATTTCCTCCTATTTTTATTTCTTTGGTTAAAAAAATTATCTACAAATAGTTTCAAAAATTCTGCTATGACCTTTTCCTAAGCCATTTCACTCTCTCACAATTGGAGGATCAAAGAAGGTAGGAATCTTCATATAGGTGACATACCATCTAAATCCCCCCACTCAAAAAAAAAAACAAAAAACAAAAAAAACCCAAACAGATAATAGGAAGAGCCAAAGCCAAGAAACACTTTACTTTTACTTGGGAGTCATAGAATCAGAGGGCTTGGAAGGTTCTCAGAGGTCACTTAAGCCCAGCCCATATCTGATGCATGAATTTATGCTGGCTTGTTTTCTTCTAAGCCTCTAGAATTTCATCCCAGTTTTTGATTCCTGGGATCTGGCTTGTCTTGGTAGATATTCTGATATTTATGGGGATCATGAGCTTGACTGGCCATTTCCTACTTAGCCCAAAAGGTGTGCTTTCTATAGAAACTCCAGAAATTTTGTGCTATAAGCAGCTGACAACCTATTATGTTTGTTGGAATCTGCAGATTCAGCAATAAGGAAGACTAAACGGTACCTTCTTGGTGGAATTTATAGTTTAGACATATGACTAGTTCTTTAATTTGCTCTAATCCCTAGAAGGGAACAAAGTGCTGGATTCTTACTTTTTCCAAGAGAACACAGTGAACCAAATTAAAAGCCTGGGTTCAAGCTTCCCTCCCAACTAGTTGACAGTGGCTAAAAATATCAATTAGTTCCTCTTGATCTCTACTTTCTGACACACAAAAAGGAAGATGTTCTCAGGATAAACTCCAAATTCCAATTTAGCTCCATGTTTGAGTTATACAGTGGATAACTCTTTCTTCATGGAAGGTAGGGCCTAAGTCACCCTAACTTTTGGTGCCTTTCAATTTTGAGTGCCACCAGGTTTTTATCTTGTTTGTTAAGAAGTAGATTATAAGAAGGCAAGGCAACTTATTTAAACCCAGCATAGAAAGAATCTAGATATTGAACCTCTCATTTTCTGAGAAATGACAACTTGGAGAATTTTAATTTGAACAATAATCTCAAACTCCTGCAGATCATTTTTTGAAGATACAGGATGATGGGAGAGACGCACTATCAAATTAAATACTTATTTTCTTTGTGCAAGAAGTCCTAATTTTTTAGGTCATTTTTTCTAAAATCAAAGATATTACGTCCTGAAATTGTCTGGGGCTCATGAATAATGCATTCTATACACATGATAATAGATAATTAGATGGACCAAGTAGGAAAAACATGAAAGGGAGCTGGTAGCCCAAGGATTGCAGAAGGTGTGTGGGCATCCTGACATCCAGGAAATGCTATAGATCTGTCCTTAGCTAACTCAGCCTGGTGGAGATAATTAAGAAAAAATGTGGGTGTAGAAAGGCTGCAAGCCATTCCCTGGGATTGGCTAGCTTGCTGCAGTAGTTCAAAAACAATTGGCACAGCCACCCACACTGGACATGATTGCCCTTTGATGAGGCAGCTATTGACTTTTATAAAGATGCCATATTTAAAATAACTTCTGATGTACTAGGGATGACAGATATCATTCTTGAATTCTATTTTAGACAAATGGCAAAATATATCCCAAAGTATTAATTTAAAAAATAAAAAAAGAAGCTTTAAAATCTAGTCTCTAAAACCCAATGGTTTAGCAACATGTGACCCCTGAATTTAACAGTTCATTCTGAAGCATGGAAGAACACGTGACCTATATGAGACATTTTGACCAGTTGTGAGCATTTTTTGGAACACCACAGGAGTTTGAAAGTACTTTGCTGATGCTTTTAGCCTCTGAGTAAACGTTAAATGCACCTATTAAAAAAAAACAAGTTCAACAGAAAAAACCTCCCCACACTGGGAAAGAGAAATCCATTCAATTGCCTTAAACAGCAGAGGAAACTGTTCTGAGATCTTTATGCTCAGACTGTATGATATAATGTTATGGAATCTAGATTCCTTTAGAATATACCAGATCTCATATTTACCATCACTAAAAGTAGTTGGAATTGATTTATCTTCTACCTAGCTTCAAGGAAAATATCAACCCTACCTATTCCCTAGGTAATAAGGTGACTGGGAAGAAATACCCAAATTGGGTGATTATAGAAAGACTTCATAAAGATCTAAAGCCATTAGACAGAGTATTGCAGGATGAGTGAATCGAAAGGAGAAACATTAACATGAAGAAAATTAAGCGAGAAAATAAAAGAGGAAGCCTAATGGGACTAGTATCAAATGGATCTAGGGGAATCCCCTCTGTAAACTTTCCTTAAGGCTATTTGTCCATTGAGATTGATCTCTACCATCCACACTCATTATTCTGGTTAGTTGGTAGGAAACCATTTTTTCTGCTTTTACCTTCCTCCTCCAGTGAGGGCTTTTTCTCTCCAGCAACTTGCATAATCAGTGTTTGAAAATTGCCATGTTATTGTTTCTCCTTACAACATGTTGGATTAACGTGAGCTTTGTAACCACTTTTGTGCCTTGGACCCCACTCTTGGCAGTCTGGCCAAGCCTATGTAAATAAAATGTTTCTAAATAAATAAAATTTAAAAAAATAAGATTAAAAAGGAAGCTAATTACATTTAATACAGTTATAAAAATATATAAAAACAGTATATGGTATGATATAGTAACATGTGCTTTTTTTAATGCACTAAATAAGATCTAACAGGATGTAGATGCTAAAATTTTGAAGTAGTGATGAACATCAACATATTTTGAGATGTCTGTAACAACTGACAAGTGAAATGAAGGTGTCTGTGATTTCTGTTGGTGACGAAGTCTGCAAATACTACTATGTAGCATTTCACAAACATGTTTCATAGCACAATACTTGTTGGAGGCGGGGCGGGTGCTTATTAGCATAGCATAGATTTAGAAATGCTAATCTAGTCTCTTGCTGTCTTTCAGTATTAGCCATTAATACTCCCTGGCAAAAGGAAACTGGCCTTTGGGGAAAACTTTTAAAATGTACTTTTGCCATTAGACAAGTTGCCAAGTGGAGAACCAATTGATGAGATGGTTAGGGTCTAGTGACACATTTCTATTGACTGAGTTTGCTATTACTCTAAAGTTTATCCTTAGTACTACTCTAGAAATCCATCACTATCTTGAAAAGAGAAAAAGTTCAGACTCTGGTCACTAACTCAATGAGCATTGCTTTGGATACCTGGTGTGACTTTACAAACCTCAACAAACTATAGAAACTTCATTTTTTGTCACTACCACACTATGGGAAGCTACATGCAAATTATGATGGGATGAGATAACATTTAGTTTCCATTTATTCAGTGCTAAGTTCTTTGCTTTGCATTTGATTATACTATTTAACCCTGAAAACAACTCTCTGAGTTGGATTATCTTCTAATGGTACAAATAAGGACAATGGAGCTCAGAGAGTTTAAGTGATTCGCCCCAAATTTTGCAGCAAATCTTGGGTGGAAAAGCTAAAATTCAAACCTAAAGTTTTCTGGTTCCAAAATCCATTATAAAATCATGTCTTGCTGTCCAATAGCTACCACTCAGATTTGATTTAGGTCTCCCATTTTCAGGTTTGTACATATGTTTTGTTAAGAGATCTTCACCACACCCTCTGAAGTGGCTGAGAATCTCAAAATTAGTGGCCACAAGTACTGTTCTAGATTGTATCAAATCTTTGCTAACTAATGAAAGACATTCAAACCACTCACTGGCACCTATCCTTTTTGACACCCGGTTTTCACAGTCACAAAATGGTGACAGTGATCATACTTACAGTTTTGTGGGGATCAAACAAATTAATACAATCAAATGTATTGAGTTCACTGTGGTGAGTACTCTACATTTTCATAGTTACTTGAATCCTCACAACAATCCTTGCAGGCAAAGGTTGTTATTATTATTCCTATTTTAAAGATAAGGAAACTGAGGCATTAATTCATTAATTAACTGTCCTAAATTAGCAGAGCCTATAAGTGGCAAAGCTTGACTCAAAGCCAGGTCAGTCTCATCCCAAAGCCCTTTCTTTTACTCAGTAAACTAATCTGTAAGTCCCTTAGCTGTTATTATTACAATTGTTGTCATGTTTAAAACACTAGCAAGAAAGAGAATTTCCAGAAATAAGTATATAGTCACAGAAGAGAAAGAAGAGTATCTGGAACTCTTCACCTGCCTGTTCTTCCTTCCACTTACTTTAGTTTATTAACCCAGTGGATGATGTCTAACTCCTTTCTTAACTTGTTCAGGGCAGCTCTAACTTAGCTGACTTGCAAGAGTTATTGAGTAAGAAATGTTATAAATTGTTTAGATTAGGACTTAGCATGTTTAGAAGACATTTCATAAATTTGCCTTTTCGAACTATTAGTGGCTATAGTACTGCAGATGCTGTGATGAGGCATTCCCTCTCCAAAAACACAGTGGATGACAAATCTCCAAGGCTAACATGTTGTTTACAGATATGGAGAAGAAAAGGATGGACAGGCACAATCCTGAATGTAATTACAAGGCTTACAGCCCCTGTTAGGGACTAAAATGTTTATTGGCTTTCCTTGTGCAATTCAATATTCTTCCTCCAAAGGCTCCACTCCAAACTTGGAATTTCTCTGGAAATAGCATCTCATTTGGGAGAATGCCAAAAATTGGTGTCTGGGTCCTTTGTGTCTTTGTACCAACTCAGAACTCTGAACACCAGTTCTAGAAATAAGCTGGAGGATAGTCCAGGTAAAGCAGTTATGCATGTACTTGGGCATCATCCTGATAAAATTCATTCATCTTCCTCTTGAAAAGCAACTTCTAGAAAGATGTGGCTTTTTAAAAATGTGTATTTATTTATTTTGAGAGAGAAAGAGAGGGGTAAGGAGAGAAACAGAGAGAAGGAGAGAGAGAATCCCAAGCAGGCTCCACACTGCCAAAGCAGAACCTGACATGGGGCTCAAACTCATGAACTATGAGATCATGACCTGAGCTGAAACCAAGAGTCAGGAGTTGAACCGACTGAGCCACCCAGTTGCCCCAGAAGATGTGGCTTTAAATGAGAGACTGGATGCACACTGGCAAGTTTTACCATGAGTCAGTGATCTCTGCAGAGCTACCAAAGTTATGTGAAGAATCAAAGATGGGGAGACCTCATCCTGCCTCTACTCCGATTTATGCAAGAAAGCATGGCCTGAACTCATAATGTATTTGTTATGTCCCTGAGCTCAGAGACCATTCCAGCAAGAAAGGATGGTATTAAAGGACAATTTAATATGTGAAAAGCCTACCTAAAGCCTTATCAGAGGTAACTATGCTATAAAAGATAGAAGAGTATGAATCCTTACCTTGGTTCAAGGCTTTAACTTGAGGGGAAATAATTAGATGAGTTTCAAGTTAAGTTTACCAACTGATATACAGTTCCTGAAAGAAGTCTGAATATAGAAGGGAAAAAAGTACCTTAAAGATCTAGTTCAGTAGTTACCTCTGGTGAATTGAAATTGCCCTTTTATGCTCTTTCTGAGCTAAGGTCTGAATGTGCTGCGAAACTTGACAGATTTGGCTTATAGCTCATTGCCCTTGTTTTATTGATCAGGCAAGTGAGGTGTACACTAGTAAAGATCTCTTACTCAAACATTTCTATGAAACTTAGAGTATCCATATGGGCTAATGAAGTGACTTGCCCAGGTTACATGGCCAGAAAGTGATAAAGTTTAAATTAGGACCCAACCTCTCTTGACTGTTATATGGGCTTCAAAATTATATCATGTGACAATATTTCTTCTATTTTCCAATAATAAAAACATAAGAAAACAATGGTAGCCTGTGTAAGATTTTAATTACCTTGGTTTTCAAAATAAAGTATTTTGTATATAACTTAGATTAATTACTAAAATATAAGCATAATTAACAAGATTGATAGCATGCCAATAAGTCATTATTAATTTTATGTTGATAGGACAAAACTAATTATATTTTAAACTTTTTCAACACTCCATAGTTACTTTATGATTATTGAGACACTAGCTAAGACAAGATGAATGGAAAGTTCAAGTTTTCATTGATTTTTATATTATTCCCTGCATTTTCAGTTACTTCATTTGGATCTAGATTCTTATTTGAGAGAGAGAGAGGGAGAGAGAGAGAGAGAGAGAATGAGCCAGGAAGGGTCAGAGAGAGAGTGAGATACAAAATCTGAAACAGGCTCCAGGCTCTGAGCTAGCTGTCAGCACAGAGCCCAATCAGGGCTCTAACCCAGGAACCATGAGATCATGACCTGAGCCGAAGTAAGATGCTTAACCGACTGAGCCACGCAGGTACCCCAACAACAGCTTTATTTGATTTTCGGTGACAGAATTTTTGTAGCTTTCTCCCCATTCCCCCTAGGAAAACAAAGCAAAACAAAACAAAACAAAACAAAAGCACTGATTATCTCACTTAAGTAATCAAAACTAAGAGGAGAATTCTAATATTTATTAATTGTATTTATTAAAATCTTTAATCTTAAAAATGTTAGGAAATGTTTACTAATTTAAACTTTATATTTTTAACCCACATTGTTTTCCAAAGAAACAATCTTCTTTTTTTTTTCTTTTTTTTTTTTTCTTTTTTTTTGGTAAGCTCTATATCCAACATGGGGCTGAACTCATGACCGTGAGATCAAGACTTGCACGCTCCACTGACTAAGCAGCCAGACACCCCTTAAATAAATAATCTTTAAGGTGTTTTTGTTTGTTCTTCATGTGACATCCATATATATAATTCCACTTTTGGGATTAACTTCTATTATGAACTACTGTTCTGAAGTTGTGCTCTTATAAAAACTTAATTAATTGAAGTGTAAATTAGATACTTATAAATTCTTCCTAAAATGAAAAATGCAATTACATAAATAAGAACAATATGAATGATCAAAAACACAATAGCAAAAAGTAATATTAAAAATGTTAATTAGTCAAGCAAATAGTCAAGAATATGTCAAACTTCTATATATTTTTTGAGACAATTTGGCATCATGTAGGTTAGCATGATTCTTTTTTATGGAATTCAATTTATTTTTACTCACTTTAATTAGTTTTTGTGTGCAGATAAAATGGAAGGCAATGGAAATTTGGCTTGCAAAGTAGTTCCAAGATGATCTACATCCACAATCTGGTTGTAATGCCATAAGAATATGTTTATTATGTGAGAATGGTAATTCAAATTAGCATTCAGTATAGACATAAAGCAATGAGCAATGCAAGCTAACTTCAGTTATTTATCCTGGGAACTTTTTCTTTTTTTAAATTAAAAAGGTCAGAATATATAATAGTATTGGCTCATTCTTCTCAAGTACTCCAGGAAAACATGTCTATGAAATAAAAGATCCTCAGTGCTACACATCTTACTGTATTGGGAGAGGTGTGGAATTTGGTATTAAAGTTCTAGGTCTTCATTTTTCTAATTTAGCAGAGAGGCTACCTTGAGGAAAAGTATGGTCTGAATTTGCATCCCAGAAATATATTTAATTTGTATCATGGAATCAATGTCTGACTTCCAAAATTGGATACCTAGCCATATAGTCCCTTACCTCACATTCACTACCCATCTTTTCCAGTTCATAACTACTGTCGAGGCAAAAAAAAAAAAAAAAGGGGGTCTTTGAGTGTTACGTATAGAAATGACTGACAAAAAGAAAGGGGTCTTGGAATTTAAACGTGTGGCTCTACTTTCCCCCATTCTTTCCCCATTCTATTCCATCTCTCTGCCTTCAACATTTGTGAAACATTATATTTGTCCTGTCCATCTGCATCACCATCACCCTTTCTTTGATCCAACTAGACTTGGTGCCCTACATTGATAGACTAAGGCTTAAGAAGTGCCTACTTACAGCAAACACTCTCAGTAGTCTTCATTTGGTCACAGAGTCCCTTAACAACTTCTCAAAATTATATTATGAAAGGGGAAATAAATGTTCTCCTCTCCTCTTCAGTTTCTTTTTAGAATGTTGATTTCATTCCATGTCTAGCCTAATTTCTTCTTGGGACTACTGGATTGATTGTGTAGTCACCATTGAATGCCCTAAGCATGACCTAAAGGGACAACCATGAGTAGTGGGAATGGTATTTTTGCTGATCCCATGCTCTCCATCTGAGCTATAAAGAATGAGAAGGCCCAAAATATATTTGGTCACACTGGATTGTGAGATCATAACAGAGATAGAAATGACAAGTGAAATGATCAGTTAAACTTGATTCTAGGTGTCATGTAGGTTAACATGATTCTTTTTTATGGACTGCAATTTAGTTTTGCTCTATTCTAATTAGGCTTTATATGCAGACAAAATGAAAAGATATAGTTCAAATTAGGAGAAAGTTGAAGTTTTAAATGTAGTGTAGTGTTTCATAGTTCTTACCCTGTGAGAGAACTTACATCAAAATAAACTTGGGAGTATACAAACACTATCCCACTTTAACAGATAAAGGTCCACAACTTGGAATATTAAGTGGAATACAGAAAAATCACTTGTTCTTAAACAATTTTCTTGAGAAGAAAAGAAGTAAAAACTAAACGTCCTATTCGAGATCTGTTTCTTTTGCAAAGTGCTTCATCTAAAAACTAAGGATAAAAGATATACCTCTGACATGAAGGCTCATCTTTTTATGAAACAAACCACTTCTGTCTCTAAGTTGCAAGGGAAGGATTTGTCAATCTAATTGAATCTCCCCTTTAGTTTTTCCCAACAGCTGTGTTCAGATAATTCATGACTCCCATGTTTCCTGAGCCCTGGATAATTTCACACACATGTCTAGTTTGGGGCTCCACATTTTCAGAAGAATATGGGGATCTTGGAGGAGGTCCAGGGTAGACCAAGGGAAATGATTAATGGATTGGAAGTTGGAGTTTATGAAGAAAGGTTGTGAGATCTGATTTCTTGCTATGAGAAAAGTCCGAGTGGTGACTTAATAACACAAGGAGGTTAGTAAGCAGCTGTTCTCCATCTTCACTAAGGTTGGATGAAATGAAATAAGATACAAAAAAGTTCCCATTTATAACAAAATGTGTTATAAATGGGAACTTCCAAGCACTAGAATTTCTGGATCCTTAGAAAGGTCCTCAGAAGAAGGATGTGGAATCTCCTTTACTGGTCTGTAATGGTAGGCCAATGAGCAGTGAGGAAGACAAGATAGTCTCTTACGATCCCTTCCTTATTAATCTTTTGATAAATCTGCCTAATCATATTAGGAAAATTATTTGCCTGAACTATACTTCATTTCCTTTCTACCACTACTTCTATCCATGACCCCTTACCCTTTGTTTACCTTCTGTAAAATGCTGCCGACCAAGAGTAGATAGGGCCCTGATCAGTCATGGAGGATCCTCCCCAGCTGCTAGGTGCTCTTCCAGCTTTGGGAACAAGTTTCTTGTTTATCACTACTATCTCCTGGCCACTGGTGGCATGCTGAATGTCATCTTTCCATACACCAAACCCATGACAAGGAAAAACAAAACCAAACAATTTCCTATCCTTAACTAATTCACAAATGACCCAGTGGATTAAAAGACAAATCTCATGTTCTAGAATTTGAGCACCTAAAAAGCTGAAATATGTTTTATCTATCTGCCTTTAACATAGGCAATAGAGTTGGGGCACCTGGCAGGCTCAGTTGGTGGAGCGTATGACTCTTGAACTCATGGTTGTGAGTTCAAGCCCCATGTAGGATGTAGAGATTACTGAAAAAGCAAAATCTTAAAACAAAACAAAACTTAGTCCATAGAGCAATGTCTGGTAGTAGGTATTCAGCAAGCTTTCATCAACTGAATGAACGTAACCATGATGTGAAGATAATAAACTGAAGATGAATTGAAGTTAAGAAAAGTCAAGAGTTTCTTATGTTTCCAAATGATTCTGTATGCTAGACAAATCAAAAGCCTAACCCTTGGCTGCCACATGTGTAGCCCTGAGTGTTTTATTCCTACCATGCCTGTGCTATCCTGGAGGACTTTGACAAGAGAGCCACTTGTACATCTTGCTCTGGTCCTTTGTCAGAGACCATTCAAGATAGGTATTGTGTAGATTCAGAATCACGCAAAAATAGGCCAAATTCTTCGTGTGATTTTTTTAAAATACGACTTTAGGAAGTTCAGTGATTTTTTTTTTAAATTATCTTTTTGTATATGTTTCTGACTTTCTTTATGAAGAATATGAAATGGAGCAGTAGAAAATCTCTCACCCCCATAAACACACAGCCTAAAGAATTAGGTCTCCAAAATAAGGTAATCTGTTCCTTACCATTTGATTCAATGTCCTGAAACCCTTTGGTTTAAATTGCTAATTCTTCTCATGGCACTTCTCCCAATAACACAAACAAAATACCACAGGCAGCTATCACTGTCAGTTCTAACTGTTCTAAGTCTACAATCACATCCCTTTTGACTGTGCTTACAGAAACGTTACAATGAGTGACCCAATTTATTCTTCACTATTCATTTTCAAATGTTTTCCGAGAAAATCTGGTAACTCAGAAGGTTACAAGTTGATGACTCTCATATGTTTAAGGGGTTAGTCTCAGTTTTTTCCTAATGGTTTTGGTGCTGTTTTTCTTGATCCAACTAAATATTATTCCCAGATGGGATCGTTTTTTGACCTTCTCGTTCTATTCTCCTAATTTTGGCCCTTCTAACATTTTCATACTGTGGTTCCTTTCATTTGTTTGTTTGCCACTAATGGCCATGCCTGGTTACATAATTCTTTTAACAGGTGTCGACCAATTTGGACACATCTGATTATGGCATAGAGCTATTCCTCTGGTTCATAAAAAGCTTACAGAGAAGTATACCTCATATTAAGGTATCATCTAATGAACAGGGATATTATTTCTCCTGTAAGATTTTTCTCAGGACAGGCCTGACTTAATAATTTGTAGGATTATTAGTGACATAGTTCAATGCTGGATTGGGCCTTTGAAATCATACAGCATTACTTTGAAAATACCTTTGCCACTCTGCTAGGCAGGAGAGTTTTGTTTACTTATTATTTTCCCTATGCTAATTACAAGATTTTCAGCAGTTTTTGAGGTCAGTTCATTTGATTCTAGACAACTATTTTTTTTTTTTTTGCAAGGAGGATTGAAGGCAGGAGTAACTAGGAACCTTAAATAAACATAATTAAACATACAATGCTTGTAATGATAGTAGAATTTACCTCAGCCAATTAAAATTATTAATAGAAAAAATATGTCAATGTCAAATCTGAGCCTACTGCCTCTGTTCCCACTTGAGTAATGAGGATTAGTTTATGTTTCCTGACAAGAGTAGATAGGAATTCACATTTCTTCTCCTTCTTGACCTTTGTCCTTCTAGAACATTGGGTTAGAATAGATTTAGCCCATAGCCAAAAATAAATAAAGATTTTGACTAATTCAAATTTAATTTTTAAGCCCCGCAAAAATGAAATAGGAAACGTTTTCTTTTCAAACAGTAAAGATTTTTCTCCTTTCGGTGATTGAGAAAACGTTCAGATCATAAACTTGGAAACTTTGTTTCTAACATATCAATCCTGTGAGAGACTAATCTTTAGGGAGAATCAGACATGTGTGCTCTATATTCTCAGCATCATCCCTGATCATAATAGGAAAATCATTTTGTAAAAAGTTTTGTCTTAGACTTCTAACAGTGTTGCCATATGCTACCTGAACTAAACAAAGAAAAAATTTATTCAAAATTCCATGCAAGGCACCAGTACAACTTTAGTTTATCTTAGTTTCATTGTTTCTGAAGGTAAGGTGTACTTTTAAGGCAAATAAGCCAGTATCATAAGTCTGATCTTTTACTGTTTTGGTAAAACTATAATCACAGATCAGAAAGTTTCAAAATGCTCAGAAATGTCAAGAGGCCTGATTCATCAAAGGGTTTATCTGAATTGGCATTTGATCTTCTTTCATTTTGAAATAGTCCTGCCATTTCTGACTCCTCTGTCTTTTTCTCAGTAAAACTGCACCACACACTGGAAGGCAGAGATACAAACATTTATTTATTCAAGGGAGAGTAGGAATAAGAAGACTGGCCACAGACATAATCAGTCTGATAAAGGAGAACACTTCTTCCTTCAGCAAAATGCTGATATGGCAATGTGAATTTAGCAGGTAGATTTGCCATAATCTCTGGGCAGCACTGAGAATAAAATTCTTGACTCTTCACTTGGTAGGTATTTTTCCCAGAGGAAGTAATTTACAATTGAGCTTAAAAACCTAAGGAAATAGCTCGTTTTTGAGCAAATTTAAAGTTGAAAAGTAAGCATGGGTTTGAAGTTTGCATAACGTTATTTTAAAAAAGAGAAGTTTAGGGCAGGGCTCTTCCAGTACTTTATAAAATAGTAACAAGATTTTGTGTGTGTGTGTGTGTGTGTGTTTAAATTTATAAATCTAGCCTCTTAATGGTTTTGCAGTATTAAAAGAAATTTTATCTGCATTCGGGCTACAGCCCTGGTTATCAATACAGAGGTACTTTGAGGTGGCCAAGCCCAGCTTCATGCCCTCCATCCTTTATTGCTGCAGGTCTAGCCTGCATGTTTCAAATGCATTAAATATTCCACAAAAAACTTCATCCTCTGTGCTCTAGGGTAGTTTGTATCGGTCATGTGTTCTGTCAAGTTGATAGAGGTGTAAGCTAAATGTGTGACACTCTAAGAATATGCATATTTTTGAACAATTTGACTATTCAGCCAACAATTTGCAAAATCCTTCCGGATAACACTTCCAAAGAACAGATAGCTTTGTTTACATGGAGGTGGGGAGAGGCAGGAATATTTCTTGTTAGAGTTCCTGAGTTCATTCAAGTTTTGTCTCTGGCATTTAGCTGCGTCGACTTGGGCAAATTATTTCGTGGCACTGAGTCTCAGGTTCTTTATAAAATAATAATTTCTTTCACTAGTTTTTACAAGCTCTTAAACAGCTAATATACATGTACATTTTGTTAACTGTAAACCCTTAGATACACTGAACCGAGTATATAATAGTATTATATACACAGTTCAACCAGCACATTCTTGATAACCACAAGAGGGTCCAGGAAAGAAAACTGTTTATAAATCTTACCCTTTCCCCAAATTAATGTTGGAGTGTTTAAGGAAATTCTTACAGCAATGAGTCTTAGCAATTATTAGGTCAAACTCCTATGAGATTACAGAAAACTGCACATACACATAAAACTGCCCACCAAATTTGGGGTGTGTGTGGATGGGAGATTCCTCTGACACCCTTTTATGCATCTCTTAAGAAAGTGTTTCTCAGGTTGTGACCTCAGACTTTCTGCATCCGAATTGCCTGAGGCGCTTGTTAAAGCGCTAATCCCTGGACCCTGCCCCAGCCCTACTAAATCACAAATTCTGGAGGAGAAATCTGCTTTTTAGTAGGCACCCAGATGATACTGGTACGCTTGCGGGAGGTCCAAGGACTACAAATTAAGTACTGCTGTCTTGTTCCTTATTCTGTATGTTAAGGTCTTTCCCAGTAGCGTACGAATCGTTTGAACTAATGGGAACTAAAATCAGCTAATTTAAAGCAGGAATAGCGTTCCTACCAGGTAGACGGGTAATAGCGTTCGCCCAATGGCAAATTGAAAATACTCCTCAGGACCCTAGCCACTTCAGTTGTCTCCAAGGTTCTTGGCTACCAGCACCCTAAAGTCTGTTTGCTCTTCGCTGGGTGGGGGAGGGGCGCGAGGGGAGGATTAATTGAGCCAATTGCCACCCCCACCCCCACACACGTAGGTAAAAAACAGATGGCTTTTTATTTATCTTTGCTGCCCAGGTCCATTATTAAAAGGATTGGTTTATGTGTGTAAGTTTGTTAGGGAGGGAAGTGAAAACATCTGCAAAACCATGCAATGCCCTGGAACGGAACTCTTCTAATAAAAGATGTATCATTTTAAATGCGCTGAATTTTGGTTCTGGTAATTCGTGCACTAGAGTGTCTATTTCGAGGCAGCGGAGGTATCATATGACACCGCACGTCAAGGCACCGTGGAGCCCTCTCGTGGACTCCCACCCACTTTCCCATTCACCGCGGAGAGGGCCGCTCGCGCTGCCGCTCCCCCTGGCGAGCTAGCATGAAATCTCCCTGCCCCTGCCGAGATCAAATGGAGCTCCTCGCTCAGGGGGTGCGAGTATTACCTCCGCCATGCAATTTCCACTATCAATAATTTAACTTCTTTGCTGCAGAACAGAAGGAGTACATACCAGGCACCAAAGACTCGCACCCCCCCACACACTTCTTTTTAACCAAAGGGAACGTGAAAAAAATAATAGAGTCTGGGAGTTTTGGGGCCGAAGTCTTCCCCAGAGCAGCTGCCTTGATGTTTACTTTGACAAGTAGTGACTGAAAAGGTGGGTTTCTTTTCTTTCTTTCTCTTTCCGTTTTTCTCTGGTCTGCTAGAAAGCGTGTGGCTTTAGTGAGGTCTGTCATTGCCTCGGCTTCCTGGCTGGAGCAAGTAACTTGGTGTAACGTTATCTGGGGGCGTTCATTAATAAAAAATGCCGTTATTATCTTGATTGAATTCCTATTAGGCAAACTCTGGAGAGAGGTCAGTGCACGAACTCTGTTTAAGCCGTAGTGTTTAAGACAGCGGAGTAAACCAATAGCCCCCATGCTCCGTGCAATTTCATTGTGTGCTCGCGTTTGCAGCTCCGTCGTGCGGGAAGGTGCGGGAAGGTGCGGGAAGGTGTGTCTTGTGGCCGGGAAAACGCACGCCCTCTCCCGCAGAACTTGAGCGCTGGGATGGGGCGGAGGGAGTTGCCAGGAAGGGGAGCAAGACCCCAGGGACGCCCGATTTCTTCTGGCTCCTTCCCGCCAGCCGGGGTTTCCGCAGAGGGCGCGGACGTGGGGTTCCCCCGGGCGGGGGTAGGTCGCCCCTCGAAGCTGCGGACGCGGCGCGTGAGTCCTGCCGCGGCACCCAGGACGGGCGCTAGGTTTGCGGGTCCGCGTCGCGGGGCCCCAGGAACTGGGAGCGAGGGGCGCGCAGGCCCGGGGAGTCCCGGAGTCCCGGGGGCTGAGCGGAGCTAGGAAAAGGCGCGGCGTTCCCTTTAAGCGGCCGCCCCGCACGGGTATCGGTGGCGCGGGCGAGCCGAGGGAGGGGGGCGGGGGGCGGCGCCGTTTGACCAATCGAAGCTCAACCGAAGAGCTAAATAATGTCTGACCCGAGCTCGAGGCGCAGGCTGGAGCTCCCGGTCCCCGCCGCCGCCGCTGCCGCCGCCGCGCCCGGGCGCACCCGCCGGCTCGCCGTCCCGCGTCCCCCGTCGCGCCGCGGGCTCCCGGGCGGGGCCGACGAGCCGGCCCGGCGGGCCCCCCGCTTCCTCCTCGGGGAGCTTTGATGAGACGCCTGAACCGCAGTTGCCACCGCTGCTGTGGGGCCGGCGGCCAGCGGCTCCGCGACGGGGATCGGGGCTGGGCGCAGGGGCCGGGAGCGAGCTAACGATGTGACTCCTCCGCCGGGGACCCGTGAGCTTTGTGTGGACCCCGAGGTAGGCGAGCAGCAGGCGTGGGGCTTGGCGCGGGAGCCGCCCGTCCGCGGGGGAAAGTTGGCTGGAGGGGGGGCCCTGAAGTTGTGGGAAGCGGTCGGAACGCCTTTCCTCCCCTCCAGGAGGAAGGGGGACTTGGAGTTGCTCTGGCGGAGCCTCCTCCTCGCATCCCGCGATCCAGAGGACAGCCAGGACCTCCGAGGGAGAGGAACCCTGGGCAGCCCTGAAGTGGAGGAGAAAAAGCCTAGAGGAGACGCGGAGCGGGTGGTGGGAACGGAGACGGCGCCCTGGCGAGCCCCCGAAACCCTGCCCTTGCAGAGGCGGGGTCGTGGGAGAGATTTAGGGCGCCAGCTGTCGGGGGCCCTGACTGCGGTGACTGTATCCGAGCTAGGATAGGAATCTTTCCTCTGGGCTGGGCGATCCCCGCGCAGATTGGGGGTGGTGGGGAGGGGGTCTTGATCCTTTAGCCCACACCCTCGGGGCTCCGGCTGGGCGCACTCGATCACCTGCGGACTTACACAGGTCCATTGCCAATCTATCTTGGAAAACTTGACACACTCCTGCAGCTCGGACCTGCAAGGAGCTAGCTGCGCCCACACCTCTCCCCATCCCGCGCCCCTCCCTTGGGGCACCTTCTAGGGAAGTACAGAAGTTTTAACTTTCGGGGGGCAGGGTGGGGTGTCCTGACTCGCGTGGATCCCTGGGGATGGAAAGCCTGGGAAAAAGAATGGGTGAGCTGTGCGTGGAAAGAAAGAGTTGAGGATTGGGGGTATATGCCCGACGGGGTGATTAGGGAAACTGCAGAGTAGGGGCTCCCCCACGGGAGAAAAGCCTCGGGCTGCTGGAGTAAACTGGAGTCGTGGTCGGAGGATGCTGTGTTTGAATGTTGGGGGTGGAGCGGGGTGGAGGGCCAGGGATTGGGGGGCGAGGAGGAGTGGGGCAGGGAGATTGGTGCTAGGGAAGGTAGAGGGTGCCCTCTGCCGGCCAGCCTACCCAGAGCAGCTGCTGGGGCCGGGAGGCTGGGGGTGGGGAAGTGGTAAGGGATGGCTTTTCGGGATCCCTCGGGAGCTGGTAGGAGGGACTTGTTGAATGATGCTCAGACTCCCGACTCGGATGTATTTTGACTGGTTGCCCCTCTTTGGCTCCAATGCAAGTTTTCCTCGTGCTGGCGGAGTTATGATGGGCTATGGTTGCTGGTGTGTTAGCTCTTCCTCGATCTTATTTTAGGGTGCTTCAGGTATCTTATACTTACTCTTCAATGTCAGCAGTAGCCAATGAATATTTTTTTTTTACAAGAATGCAGGAATGTTCTTGGCCAGAAGCAAAGAAAATAATTTTTCCGAGTGTTTATTAATTCCCCTAGTACAGTTATCTTTTAAACCAAACCAGTATCTAATTGGGAACTTTTTAAAAACTATATAAAACGTGTTATTCTGTTAAATAAGACTTTCAAACGGGTTTGACTTCTTGGAATATATCTCTTCTCTATTTTTATCCCAAAACCTATTTGTATATATGTTTATTATAAGATCAAAAGCTATTTTAGTCTTAAAACTGTATACATTTTTTATATTTTTATTTATTGAAGTGTAATTACAGACTTAATTCTTCTAAACACAGGAACCCTCAACATTTACCTCCTGCAGCACTGTCATTTTTAAGTTGAAGTTTCTGACCATTTAGTGCTCCATGTTGTTACATGTAATAGATCATCACACATTGCACTTAGAGATTGCAAAATTTTGGCCCTGGGACCAGCCTCCCTTTAAAACAATCACTAACTCCTATTTTCTGATTTTGCAAACACCTTGCTTAACATTTTTCTTCTGTAAGTTTACCTCTGGACTAGCAGCAGAGGTAAGAGAAAGGAGGAGACACTTGTTGAAATGTAACCATGACTTTCATTGGAATTTAAAACACGTTGGTCACCATTACTGGAATTCCAGGGCAATAAAGTCGTTGTCTTTTTTCTTCTACATTATTTTGCAAAATGTGATAAATGTTGGTAAATACAGACCGGTAATAAGTATTTTGATAGGAGAATTGTTATCTAGGTAGGGATATTTTAAGTTATTACAGAATGTTTTCTATTTATAAATTTTATAAGCAGAAAGAAATGATTTCCAGATAAACAAGACTTACGTACATGTTTTGAACCCTTAGAACATTGCATACACACTTAGACATCACATTTTTTAAAAACCAAAATAACAATGTTATTTTTCACATACCTTTGGAGCCATTCATAGCCTATTCAGGACTGAATTAGTAACTGGAAATCTTGTTTATTTTAAGGTCACTTAAGATATAAATTAGGTCAACATTTGAATATCCACAAAATAAAGCATCAAGGAGATCTCTTTTGGGGAGGGGATGTCTTCTCAATAAGTGTAACTGTTAGTTTCGATCAAGAGGAACTAAGAAAATGATCATTTGCCTAAAAAGCAAATGATTCATTTGTACTAGGTGAATTAATAGTCTAGATCTCACAATGGCCAAAGTGGGGTGGGGAGATGCTGTAATATAGCTGGTTCGTTTTGGATGATCAGGAGGGGGAAAATCCTGTAAATGCAAATTTCTAAAATCCTGGCTTAAAGTCTTTCGGTTTTCTGTTTCATAGGGGCACCATTAGAATGTAAGGTATTCCCTTCTTCCTGGAATCTTACTTTTCAGTAAGTCAAAATGCAGATGATTGATAATCTCATTTCTTTCAAACATAAATAGCTCTGGTTTGTAGCTCAGGACACACAGCAAGCTGGGCACGCCTATCTGATAATAGCAAAGAGCTGTTAACTTTTTTTTTTTCCTTCATTTTTAAAACGTTCTGTAAATATCCACCACCCGCCCCCCTTCACACACACACACAACACACAGAGCTCTATATTCTATATTCAGGTAGTGAACTTGTGGAATGTAACAGCCAGCAGCTTTGGGTCTCAATCATGGACTTGATCTTCTACTAAGCTTCAAGAATATTGAAGATGTTCACAAAGGAAAGGTCATATGCATGCAGTTCATTAACATTTTAAGATTTAGGAAGTTAGTCCCATAGTAGAACAATTTGAGACTTCGTGAATGGAAATAGCATGGAAAGTGTATGACAGCTAAACTCTGAATATCTTTTAAAATGAAAGGCACTCCCATTTCGATGTTCATAATATCGAATTTATTTTAATGGTTGAAACCATTTTCGATGGGCTTCTCCTTGTATAGAAGATTGTAATTTGTGTGAGGGGGCCAGCCCAGCCAAATGCAAGTGAATATGTCCCTTTAATAGGGTAATTGCTAACTTTCTCAACTTGTTTTCAAACGATTGTTATGGAGCACTCAGTTTCCACTAATTGCAAAATTGCTGCTTAATTGAAGGACTCTCAGCCTTCTAGAGCAGCCATTCAGCCCCTGGCAGGCTCTGTAATCTCAAGCTGTGAATTGCATTTTAAAGAGGAATGGAGAAGAGAATTCAGGGGAATTTTAGGTTTAAATGCTCGCTGTTCAGTGGAGGAAGAAGTCTTTGGAACAAGAATCACATTAAGTTGGGTAGTGATAAATTTTCTCTACTAGAGTAAATAACATACCCACATGGGCTTCAAAGGTGAATGAGCAAACTTACTGGTTACCCTCTGCATCCATTTACTCTATTCAGTGTGGAGTAATGTTAAGCAATAAATGATGTTGGCAAATGAAATCCGTATGTCTTGTGTATGTGGATTTTAACCCTAGGAAACAGAGGAAAGCTTTGGTATTTTTAAAGCTAGACATATGTGTCCTCATAGTCCCTTTAAACTTCCACTTAAGGCATAGAATTGTTCAGTCCTAAATAATTTTATACTTAAACTTACCTCTGGCTTTCCAGATCACTTAAACCTAAAGCTTTAGGAAAGTCATGTACCGAATTATTAAATATATGGAATCATTCTGATGACAGACTTAAAACAATGACGCTCATTAATATATTGACTTTGAAAAACTTTTTGGGGTACAGGAATGGTAAGTGGGTGTGTCCCCTAAGTGGAACAGGAAGCTGTTCTTACTTCCATAGAAAAGCATGTGTATGTGGTCAGATAAGAAGCACAGATGCTTTTATTTAAATGTGCGTACTCAAATTGAAGTTCAAACTCTGGGACACTTATGCTCTTGGTGAAACAAATCTGACCAAATAGGCTTGTTGCCCTGATGTCTCATTTTATACAGTGTCTGAAGTTTGAGGATGGGTTCCATTAAATGAATTGAGGGGCCGAGTATGGGACCAGGAGAGTGAGTAGGTAGAAGCAGAGTAAATTTACAAGCTTCAGTGACAGCCATAATAAAGCACAAGTTTATTTCCAAAGAGCCCAGAGAGTAACGAATGTTATGCAGTTTTCCCCAAAGGTTCACTTGAAAGGACTTTTCATTGGTTGTCATGGTAGTAATGTCCTGATTTTGAAAGCTCACAGAACCTAGTAGCTCTTAAATGTGCTTTAATCTTCATTCCTTTGGTCTGACTGAAGCTTTATGACCACCTTCTGTGTTTTTGACATGCCTTTGCGTATTTAGAGGGAGGAAGGCCGGCAAAGAAAGATTCCTTAATTCCAAGACAATATAACTAGGAAATATAAAATTATATGATTAAAAAAGCACTTAACTTCAAACTGACTTATTAAAATAAAACCAGAAGACAACCTGTCATTTAATTACAGCTAGTGTGTATAAAATTAAGATTTATATAATGAAACCAAAAGTAAGTAAAACTGGTGTTTTCAAGAAACTTAAGCAACTTATCAAAAATTGAAGTAATAGTGCCACCTAGAGAACAAAATCACCAGCTTTACCAGCCAAATGACTTCTTTGCCATAGGAGCCATTTCTTTTAAAGCTACAGTTACTAGGATTTCCTTGCCACCCTATTCAGATTTGGTGCGTGTGAGGCTGGGGACAGGCATGTAGGGGTTTATTACGCATTTGGGATTGGAGATGAGATTTTAAAACTGGAAAATCCACAACTCATCACATACACTAAGTCATTTTAGCATTTTAATATAGTGGCCAAATGTAGACTAGCTTGCCAAGTATAAAGACTGGCTTTTTTTTTCCCAACTATTTTTAAGATTATATATTGAAACATTGGGAACAAAGGTTCTGATTTTATCCATTTGCTACAGGCAACTCATAGTACTTTCTGAGATACAGTAACACCAAATAAATTGAGTGGAGAGATCTTAAGAATGTCTTTGATCCAAGATCCAATTTTAACTTTAATGATTTGAGAAGAATTAAGAGTAAAATAAAGGGTCATGGGTGTAACAAGACTTTAAACACCAAAAAAGTAGGGGGGAAAACAGACAAGGAGAAGGAAATGATAAGAACCACCTCAGCCTTAAAATAGATAAAGATCTACATCTGAATCAGCACCAAAAAATAGTAATGGAGCTAGAAGCCAATAATCATAAATTAGGTTAAAATTCTTTGATGACAAAATCTGTGTTATTTCATTTTTGCATGCTCCCATAATAGCATCCAAAACAGTGCTGGTAGCAGACGAGGCACTTAAACAAATAATGTTGAACGAACAAATCAATTGATTAATAGTTGCTTCACATTGTCCTGAGGAGCCACGTAGACAATGAAGACACTTTATAATTACAGAAAAATGCTTTTTTGTTTTGCTGGCAGAGAAGCAGAAGTTGGGAGAAATAAGCGTAATGCTCCTTTTTTCCTAGTACCTGCCGTTAATGTCTTTTAGTTGGCTTAGTTTTGAAATTTCTTATGCACAATTTGATTCATTTATAAAATTAGCATGTTTGGAACATACAAAACGCTAAGGTTGATTTAAACGGTAGCAACTATAAACTTACTGGTGGATTTTCATTTAAATGTTTTCCAAGTTTTGGATGATAGTTATTGTGCTTCAGGGAATGCAAAATAATACATCTTTTGGTTTTTTGTTTTTGTCTTGGTGGGGGGATACAGCGTATGTTAAGTTAGTGCCAATTTCTGGGAAGCAGATAACCCAAGAAAGTCATTATGTTGTATGTACTTTGTGCCATCCATAGGAACAATTGGGCGCAGAAAACTTTATTTTTCAGGAAATAAAGTAATAAAGAAAGAGATACAGAGAGGAGGAGGAAAAAGGAAACTCACTGCGTACGGTTTTTGCCACATGAGATTTAGTCTAATCAGTCTTGGTTTTAGAGCTGCTGGTTTCATCATGTGCCGCCTTTTCTGATGTTCTTTCTGCCTTCCTGTGTTTTTGAAAACTGAAGCTATGCCCAACTTGAAACAAGTTTCTCACTCTTTTCACATGTTTGTTTATTTCCTGAATTACAGGGAGCATTTTTAAACACAGATAAATTTCTTTTACATCACACAGCATCTGAAGGTCAAGAAATTTGCTCCACGCTGTTGGAAGGGATGCTTGGCAGGGTCCCAGGCCACATTCCTAGACCAGACTGTCAAAGGTGTTCTCTTATGCAACACTGGGAAAGTACATCCAGCATTAACATGTTGGCTGATAATGTATCTAAAGGCACAGATGATATGTTTATCATATGGAAACACAAAACCAGCAGACATTCTGTTGAATTATAGAATCTGGATCATTTACTTAGATGTGAACTACTATGATTGGGTTAAAATCAATTGTATAAATATAAGTTAGAATAGGGAGTTGCAAAAAGGATTTGGGGGATGACTTACCAGACGATAGAAAGGAAGCCTAGATGTTAAATAACCACAGGTTCAGTGTTAGCAAGTGGGGTGACTACAGGCAGTGAACAGAGCTACTGCAGTCTTGGTCTGCACTTGCACGAGTGTAAATGCCTAATGGGAAAGCTAATAGTTCTCCATTTTTAAGATAGACCGTGTATACCTATTACCTTCAAGGAGCTAAAATTGCTTTATTTTTTTATTTTTGTTTTTTAAACATTTATTTTGAGAGACTGAGAGCATGCAGGTGTGCACAAGTAGGGAAGGGCAGTGAGGGGGAGGGGGAGAGAGAATCGCAAGCAGGCTCCTAGCTGTCAGTGTGAGGCCTGGCATGAGGCTCCATCCCACATACTGTGAGATCATGACCTGAGCCAAAATCAAGAGTTAGGCTCTTAACCTACTGAACCACCCAGGCACCCCCTGAAATTGCTTTAGTATGCTTTGGAAATCATTTTGATACAGATACACAGAGCATTTGAAATCCTTCCAGGAGAGGGATGGTCGAGGGAATTTGGAATGGGTGGCTGGAGACAGAAAAACAGGCCAGCATGGCAAATGGTTTTTGGTCTCTCCTAGCAACTCCCCTCACATGATTCCAGCTACCTGACATGCTGGCTTAAGAATTCTGAAGCTGTCTAGGCTCAAAGAGAAAGAATGTTCTAACTGCTAATGCCCGCATGGCTAGGGGATTAGTGGCAGCACATGTGATAATGTTTTTGACATCCTTATTTCAGGACAGTCTTCACATGTGGAAGGAGAGAGTGGGTTTGTTTTGTGTTCCCCAGAGAACAGACCTAGAACCAGTGATAGAAATGTTGGTACCTTGTGTAGTATCTGGAAGTATTTTCAGTTCTATTTAATTCAGCAAATATTGAATGCTGACTGCATACAAAGCGCTTCATCAGGGAGACTTATAATCTAACAAAAGAAGAGGCTTTTTAATGGATGTGGTCAGTTTCCTGTTACAGATGTTTAAGCAGAGGCTGAAAACCTTTTAGGAAGGATGCCTGGTAATGTGGGAGGTGGGAGTTGAGTATATGGAATCTGAAGTACGTTTGTGCTCCTAAGATTTTTGGATACATTGATCGTATTATGAAGTGTGCTCCCTATTTTTAGTCCACATACAATCCTAGTAATAACAATTATATATCTTTGTGTTTGAATCCTCTACCTTTGCAGTTCTGTAAATTGAATATCAGAAGTGATGCACTTTTACTTTTTCCGTACTTACATACGGATTCCCAAAAGTAGTTACTTTTCTTTGGATCCGACTAAGCAGAATGTTTCTAAAAAGAAGCCTGATCAGATTCAGATACCCAAAATGCTTAAGAAATTAACTTTTGACATTTGATTTTCTAGAGGAATTTAGCAGCTGAACTTAAAAAACCCTTCTCAACATTCACTTTCTCCGTCTGGAGACCATGAGATCTTCAGATATGACAGTTCTCAGAGTTTCTCTTTTCAAATGTAAAGTGTTAAAGAAATGGACCCCTTCCCCAACTCCATCAGGTTTCAACATATATTACTTTTTCAAATTTTTTATTATTAACTTATTTTCCTCTTGTGTAGAATAATTAGAGATTAACCAACATGGATATGTCATTGTTATTTTTTTAAAATATTCATTTATAAGAGACAGAGTGTGAGCAGGGTAGGGGCAGAGAGAGAGGGAGACACAGAATCCGAAGCAGGCTCCAGGCTCTGAGCTGTCAGAAGAGAGCCTGACATGGGGCCTGAACCCATGAGCCTCGAGATCATGACATGAGCCTAAGTTGGACACTCAACTGACTGAGCCACTCAGACACCCCGGATATGTCATTATAATGCAAGTTTAGACCATGGGTATGCACAGCCCACTCCAATACTTGTGAATATTTATTTTTATTAAGAAATTTTTAATGTTTATTTTTGAGAGACAGAGCACAAGTCGGGGAGGGACAGAGATGGGGGAGACCTAGAATCTGAAGCAGGCTTCAAGCTCTGAGCTGTCAGCACAGAGCCCAATGTGGGACTTAAACCCATGAACCATGAGATCATGAGCTGAGCCAAAGTTGGATGCGTAACCAACTGAGCCACCCAGGTGCCCTGTGAATATTTATTTTTATGATCGAGCTCTCAGACTGCTTTCAAGTATTCATAGCGTATTAGACAGTTTACTATTTACATCCCCTTTAGGATATCACAGATTTTATAATTTATGTTGCTGCATGTATGTTGTCTCCTATTACAAAGCTCTTCTTTTAAAAAAGAAAAAAAGTGTTATATACAGGGAATGATTATTTTACTCATTAATTTACCAAGCGTTAATTGAGTGCCAGTGGATGCCAGGCACTGGGCTAGATAGGGTTTCTTTTCCCTGTATGGATCTATCCATCTTTAGGTGCTACTTGATAGGAAACTCCATTGATTTTCTCCTGGGAGCCTTCCATTACCTCTTCATATATGTGCTTCAAAAGAGGCCTGGTCTTTAGAAAGAAAAAAAATCTGTTGAGCAAATTCTCTGATTTTCTGTCCACACTGTATTTTCAGCCATGGGCTGTAACATGTGACACAAACTTATTTCTTTTTTAAGAGCTGATTATTTTGGGGGCGCCTAGGCAGCTCAATCGGTTAAGCATCTGCCTTTTGATCTTGGCTCAGGTCATAGTCTCATGGGTGGTGAGTTCGAACCGCATCAGGTTGGGCTCTGCACTGACAGGGAGGAGCCTGCTTGGAATTCCGTCTCCCTCTCTCTCTGCCCCCACCCTACTCAGGTGCGTGCCCACATGCACCCATTCTCTCTCTCAGTAAATAAACTTAGAAAAATTTGTTTTTAATAATTGATCTTTTTTTATTCAATTCTTTTGTTGTCATTTTATATGCAAACAAAGATAAAAATGCTTGGTGTGTGTTGTGTGAAACATTTTGCTATTTGAGGATATTTCACGAGGAGCTCTTTGTGCTTGATGTGGGTATAAACCACAGTGGAAGAACTTCTGAACCAAAGACGTGGGTTCATTTCCACTGACTTAGTGATGGATTTTTTCCCCTTACATATGAGGACATGTTTGGGCCTCTTAGTATTCAGGAATGTGTCTTTCATTTGACAGTGTTTATAAATGCTGTATGTTTTCCCCCTGAAGAAACTTCAATTTTTGAGAATGCTTGCACTTACTAGAAGCTGATTTCATGATTATGCTGAGCAAGGAAAAGACAGAAAAATCAGTTTTGTGAACACGATCTTGCCTTTAAACATTAGTCAGTAACATTTTAAATTTAGCAATGTCTCTCTTTAGAGTTTACTAAAAACCACTTTTCAATCCATTGGATCTCCTTTCACGGTAGAGTTAGGAGGTGTTTTTGCTCAAATATGTGGTAGAAATGAGAGTCCATATGTGGTGTTCATGGATCCTGTAAATATGCCAATATAACTAAGAGCAGTGTGGCATCAGCAGCTCAGAAAGAAATGTTTAACCTCTTGATAGATAACAAGGAAGAACATTTTGATAGTTCTTCTGTGACTCTCATTAAAATCGGGAACTGGATCAAAAAGTGGCAATAGGTCCTGTTTGCCTTCGAGTACCAAGGGTGCAGCCATGCTCCCAGCCTTCTCTTGCCCTCCTGAGCAGGCGGGGGGAATAGGCAATGGATAAATAGTGCCAGAGAACACTCCATTCTGTGTGTTTGAGACAAACTCAGAGAGCTAGGCATATGCCACTAACCTCAAAATTAGTGGTATAAACATAAGTAAGTAAATTGTAGGACTGTTTTCCCCCCTAACAAAATCATATACAGAATCTAAACATTTCAGACAAAAGCAAGCAGTACTGTTCTAGTTGAACTACAGGTGGAAGCATCAGTATCCTCGGCCCTTTGATCTCAGTTTTGTCCCTTGCGAGAGGCCCCTTGACACTCCGCTCTGCAAAGCCCAGTGAGAAAACTACTTTTATTTAGATAAAAGCCAACAAGTAGAAATGCCAAAGTCCTAAATCTTCCTTCTTTTTCATGAAAATGACTGCCCTCCTCATCCTTCAGCCGTTGTCTTGCATTGACAGGTATCTTCACCTGCTTGTCCCGAATATGCACAAATGAAACTTGGTAAAGGGGACACTTCTACATGAATGTTTCCCATTGCATAATTTTTAGAAATAATCACAGGTGCATAACAGTTGAGAAGCAATGAGGGACGATCTTAACTTAAACATTTTAGTAGTCATTAGAATTTATCACTTTTTTTCATTTAAAAAAACTTTTAATGTTTATTTTTGAGAGAGAGAGAGACAGGCAGACAGCGTGCAAGCAGGGGGAGGGACAGAGAAAGAGAGACAAAGAATATGAAGCAGGCTCCAGGCTCTGAGCTGGCAGCACAGAGCCCAACGTGGGGCATGAACCCACGAACCACAAGATCATGACCTGAGCTGAAGTCAGAAGCTTAATCGACTGAGCCACCCGGGCGCACCTAGAATTTATCATGTATTTTTGCTGATTTTCACATGCCTGACAATGACTTTCTTAAGACTCGGAAGCCTCTTTTATTCCAGAGCCTTTGTTGTTCAGGGTCAGTCTCTTGTAAAAATCTAGGGGAACCCTCACCATCACTATTCCAAGCAGTATCAGAGGCTATGAAAACTTGCCCTAGTGCTATAAGCATTGGTACTGGAAACAAAGTTCTGCTGGTTTGTCATCACTAATGTTCCTACATGATTTTCTAGGCTAAAGTCATAGGTAGAGAAGGCTGCACATTTCAGTAATAGTCTGGTCCGAAATCTTGTTTCATGTTTTAAAAATGCATTCACATATCTCATTCCATTTGATCTTACAAATAACCCTTTGAAGAAGATTGAGCAGACACTATTCCCAGATAAAGATGAGGAAACTGAAGCTCACAGTAACTATATAACTTGATCCAGGCTGCACAGCTATAGTACCAGAGCAAGGATTACAACTCCATGACTTCTCCTAACCCAGCCCTCTTACCGTCGCTGGCTGTTCACAATCATAACTTACGGTATTCAGGTTAGAAGCTATATTTTACCCTTGACACGTTAATATGCATGTCTGGCACAGGTGTAGGCCAATATCATCACCCTAACCTGTGTCCACTCTGCAGAGCAGAGATTGGTGACCTTCTGTGTGCCAAGGAGGAAAATGATGATGGGGAAGATTAAAAAAAAGTTTATTTTAAAGAGGTTTTAAATTTAGTTGCCTTTTATTAAAAGAGAAAAAAACGTTTAAAAAGAGAGAAATAAAATATACGATTTTTGATGTCTTGTTCTTTGAGCTTCTTCGTTAAAATTTTACTTAAAGCTGATGATCCTGGTAAGTGAACCATTGGAGAAGATAACACAGAGTGGGCTTCCCAAACCTGGTGATCAGCAAAATTACCTTTGAAACCGAAAAAAACAGATATCAGGTGCTAGTCTCTGAGATTTTTAGGTTTGGAACAGAACCCAGACATATATTTAGAAACTTCCACGGGTGGTTCCGATGTGCAGGAAATTCCGTTTAAGAATTGCTGAACTAAAAGGCAAATAAATTTAATATCCCGTGATTTAGAGAGACTTATCATTTACTTCGTTGTCCAAATATGTGGATTAGTGCATAGTTAGAAGGGATTTGCGGCTTGTAAATAATCAGAAGTTCAGAGGCTTTGAGATGGGAGGCCTGTTGAAGATATTTTCTGACTTGAAAGATGTTTTCTCAGAAACTTCCATTGAGAGCAGAAGACCTGCGACAGTATTCCCCAGCCCAGTAGTCAAGTTGGATTCCACTTACTGGAAGTGTACCTTGTATGCATTATTTCAACTCTCTGTGCCTCAACCTATTAAGAGGGTAGTGGTAGGGATTAAATGTGTTAACACTTGTAAAGTGCTTAGAACAGTGCTTGGCATAGTAAGTGCTTAATGAATTCCAGTCACTGTTGTTACTATTGGCACTTTCCAACCCTAAATAGCACCATTTATGACTTACTTACAACCTTATTAACATGCTTCCTGCCTAAATTTGCTTCACTTTGTACCAAAGTTGACAAGACCAAGACTGTTTTCCTGTAATCTTTGGAGTCTAATTTGTTTATTCATGACTCTCTTCCCTCTACATCCTACTCATTCTTCAAGACCCAGCTTGAAGAATGGAGTTGAAGTCCAGGTCCACCACTGACTAGAGCTATGATCTTGGACAAGTTGCTTAAAAATTCTCCATGCCTTGAGGAATATTGAGGGAGATACTTTCCCTCACCCTGTAATTTCCACAAGGGCATCTGCTTCCTAAAATGCACAACAGAAGAGTTCAAATCGGAGGACCATTCTGGTTCCTTCTCTTGTCCCCATTACTTGCTCCTTTCTGTGAGAAGCAGCTAATCTGACTGACGAGACCTTACTAAATCTGTTCTCTACTGGAGTGCTGCAATGAAATTGAGCCCACAACTCCCTTGCTCTGTGGGACCACCACATCCGAATTTGCAGGTTCTTGGTGTTCTAGCCATTATGCAGTAAGCAATACATGCAGGGCCTTCTCGCAGGTCCTGCCAAGACCTCTGGCCTCTCGGTTCTCATTTCTCTGCCTTTAACCCTATGGATCCCAAGGCCTTGATTTGAGATCATAGGAAATGGATCCCACCATGTTTTCTCCCAGCTTTGCTAATGTGACTCTGTATTTGATTCCCACTTGACAGCGTGTTTCTATTCTGTTCTCAATTCAGAATCCCAAAGAAGGGAAATATGGTTACCCTGAATATGTACTAACAAGTAGAAGTTGTATAAATGGTAATGTTTTTCACAGTTGAGTGAGAGATAGGGTCCTTTTCCCAAAACAGCCATCTTATAAGTTAGCTTTTTTTTTTTTTGCCCCATGTATTTTAGTCTTTAGCTTCTTTAACCCCTTGTAATTCTGGTCAGTTAAAACATACAGTGTTACATTAGTTTCAGGTGTCCAGTATAGCGATTCAACAACCAGGTGGACTTTAGTCTTAATTCTACAATTAAAATTGTAAAGCCTTTGAAAGCAAAAAATGTGTGTCCTACATCGTCTTGGTTCCCACAGCACATGGCTGATTGATGGGCATACACATTGTAGTTGGCGCCAGAGGTACTTACTAAAATAAGTCAACATTTCTTTCCCACATGGAAAAGAAAAAGGCTTCAGCATTGTCATGTTCAACTAGGAAAGCACTGTGAATGAGAAATCATTTCTAGGTAAGTAGCCATATATGAGTCTTGATTTCCAGCTTACATGCTCCAAAAGCGTACCAACATTGAATTCTTTATGGGTACTTTTCTTGCTTTATGTCCTGTAGGTAATAAGAGGTTAAAAAGTCAGATAATGTCATCTTTATCTACACAGTATTAACTATACTGACCAAAAAATCTGGGCCAATAGCCGCCTCTTCTCAGTACCGCCCCCCCCCACCCATTCATTCCCTCTTTTGAGACTGCACTTGGGCACGTGTCAATGACAGGATATTCTACATTGAACTATAGTTGTTGATTTAATATGGGCCTAATCTATTCCCTATCCCCTCTCTAGCAGTGAAGTCCCCAAAGGCAGGGGTTCTGTCTCATTCATCTTGGTGTTCCTGGCGTCTGTGCTCAGAGACTATTAGATAACAAAAGGTTAAAAAGCAAATTTTAGGAGAAGGCTAAGTCACAGTTTTCCTAAGCTGTGATTTTGACATGTTGACCCCAATGAAAAGCTTTCAAGGATAACCCAACTGCAGAATGGTGGGTGACCTTGGTGGCTCTGAAGGGAGAAAAGGCAGACATGGAGCTTTCAAAATATTTGTGGGGTTTTTTCCTCATGGAATAATCATGGTCTACCACTGAGTTTTCTTCACGTGAGGGATGACAGAAACACAGCTGGTTATGACCTTTCGCTTCAATGATATGACCAGAGCTCAGCGGATGAAACATGAGCTTGAATCCCTGATTCTGAATGTACACCTTGAAGGTGTCAGCTCATTAACATTTTTTAAGAACTGTTTTTGAACTTGTGAACCTCTAATTGATTAACTGTGTAAAACTGACCATTTGGGGTAACACTGAAACACTTCCTTGAAAGCTATTGACTGCTGGGAGTGCACCCACCTCTGATCCATAGATCTCTGATTTTCTTGTTTTACTTAAAAGTCAGTGAGTTTAAAGTTAACAGTCAGTCACTTGAGGACTCCATTAGGAGTTACCAAGTTGAGGGACTCCTGGCTGGCTCAGTCAGTAGAGCATTTGACTCTTGATCTTGGGGTCGTGAATTTAAGCCCTACACTGGGCATAGAGCTTACTTACAAAAAGAAAGAGTTCCTAAGTTGATTATTTCCACTTTACATGAAGCAGCCTTGAAAATTTTCATTTTCCTTAAGCAAAGTGTGTCGAAAGTCAGTCAGCTTTTAATAACCTTTGCTGAATAAGTAAATGAATATACTAAATGAATATACTAAAATGTATATAATGTATTCTTATTCTTAATCAGGGAGAGTTTAAAGCTCTTATGCCAGAAGAGACTGACTTGAAATAATATAGGTTAGTAAGCCTACTAGAGAAATTTCTGTAAAGAATCATGGTCTGCTGTGAAATGAAGCTGGAGGTGGGAGGATGTTGTATTTGACTCAAAGAGGCATTACAACTTCTCAGAATGGCCTGAAGTCAAGATCCATTTTATTACGAGGTGGTTACAGATTGCATTGCACCATTTCAGCTACTAAGACCCAGCTGGAACCAGGCTCCCTGCACAGGGTCTGCCTTGACCAAAATAGAAGAGTTCTTTGGTTTCTTTTTTCTGAGTTCCATGCCGCCTTCTGGTTTCTCACCAGGCCTCTAGGAACCAAGTACAGCACCTCCAGTGAACTTCCTCCTGTGGTTATTCCCCTGCTTCTAGGAATGTTGCACTTCAGGAGGGTGTGGAAAGCCACCCTTGAATTTTCATGATTAGTTTAACATTGTGGTGCAGCTTTGACCATCCATTTAATGGGGGATCTGCTTTCCAGATGACTGTACATATGGAGATGAGAAGCTTTTTTTTGGTCTTTTTTTTGCCTTTTTAAAGCATAGTTTTTCATTCAGTTTCTAAATTTGGGTTAAAAGGTTCCCTAGGGAGTGTTTTAAGAAGTGTTTGAAGTTTACATCTGATTTTGGAGGAAAGTTAGAGGCCTACCTGTGTGTGACAGGTACCTGTCTCCAACAACTATACTGATCACTAGGGATAACATTTTTTTAAGATCACTTTTGGATCATTCATTCAACATTGACCTTTTATTTGTATATTCAAGTCTGTATCCTTAAAATTTGCCCCCATATATGTCATGTCTCCCTAATTTCCCCGTTAGGCTTATGGAATTTGCAATATATGTATTTGCAGATGACCACATATGGAGTCATTTAACCACATGTCTTCCTCTTCAAGTCTGTCTTTGTCAGCCTGCTCTTGTTTTCTGTTTACATCTTGAGACGTTTCTGGAGATTTCCTCTCCCCCTCCACCATCTCAGTGTCTCATAGACTCTTGGCAGTCGGTCTTGTTCCCCAAGTATGTTTGTCTATGGTCACCCCTCAGGCTGGTGGTGTGTTTAACAACATTTCTTTGTACATTTGCTCTTTATGGTTTATAAAACTCCTTTCCATGTGTTGATGATCCCTTGGCATGATGCTGTGAGTCAGGCCGGGTGAGATTCCTTATCCTCTTCATCACAGAGCTGAGGCAGCAGGGTCCTTCGACATTCATAGGAATTCAAGGACCTTCAAGGTCCATGAACATTTATCCATGAATTAGCCCAATTTGTTGTTTAAAAACTGGCTGATTATCAGACATTTCATGGGGTCAACTTAATAACAGGTGGGAAGACAGGCCCAGAATTCAGGTCTTCATTCTCTAGCACTAGGGACTGTCCTCTAAACCCAACTGTTCCAACTTGTCCTGGTTTCTTCCAGGAAATGTCCCAGAAATTGAGATGGCATTCAATGCACTTCTTGATTTTAGTCACTACTGGGACATAGCAAAGGAACTAGTGTCAATTTCTTGAGTGTCTGTTGCACCCAAGCAGTGTAGGAGAGTCCTTGGTGTCAAAAGTGAAGCCACCAGGTTAAACTTATTTAAAAAATTTGATTACTTTTATTTTTTAAAATATTTATTTATTTATTTTGAGAGAGAGAAAGCATGCAGGAGAGGAGCAGAGAGAGGGAGAAAATCCCAAGTAGACTCCACGCCATCAGCACAGAGCCTAATATGAGGCTTGATCCCAGAAACCATGAAATTATGACTTGAGCTGAAATCAAGAGTTGGACACTCAACTGACTGAAATGCCCATGTGCCTCTAATTTAACTTTTTTGATAGTTAATCTACTATGATTCAAAATCAAACTAGTATTGAATAAGTCTACATAGAGTTGTCTTGTCTACTTCCGTTTCCCTATCCAACACATATCATCTATAGGTGATGATTTCTACTGGTCTCAGGTGGATCTTTCCTAGTGTGTTTTATGAAAATATAAGTAAATAAACATGAGTGTATATTATTATTCCCCCACCCGTTTTTTAAAGTATTTAAGTAATTTCTACACCCCACTTGGGGGACTCAAACTTATGACCCCAAGATCGAGAGTCACATGCTCTTCTGACTGAGCCAGCCAGGTGCCCCTATTTTCCCTCAGTTTTTGTGTGTTTTATGAAAATATAAGTAAATAAACATGAGTGTATATTATTATTCCCCCACCCGTTTTTTAAAGTATTTAAGTAATTTCTACACCCCACTTGGGGGACTCAAACTTATGACCCCAAGATCGAGAGTCACATGCTCTTCTGACCGAGCCAGCCAGGTGCCCCTATTTTCCCTCAGTTTTTGAACAAAAAGTAGTATGCCATACAGACACTGTACCTTGCTTTTATCACTTAACAATACATTTCACAGAGCTTTATATTTCAGTATGTAGGCAGCTAACTTGTTCTTTACAGCTGTGTGGATTCGCTTATAAGTATCCAGTATAGTTTATCTATTTTCCTATAACTGGAAATTTGGCAACCTCTAATATTTTTGTTATTATATGCCTTTTTGCAATTGCCAACCTTAAATATACCTATATATATATATATGTTTATTCCCAGAAATGGAATTGCTGGATCATCAGGAAAATCCATTTATAATTTTGATAGATAACGCCTAAGTGCCCTGCAAAGGGCTTGAACTGTTTCTATTCCCACCATCAATGTATGGGAATAGCTGTTTCTTTATAGCCTCACCAACAGAGTGTGCATCAATCTGAAAGATGCAAAATGGAATGTGAACTTCTAAGTGAGGTCTTGGTCTCTGACCTTGCCCCTGGCTTGCAGTGGAAATACTGCACAGTTCCAAGATGTGGTGCAGTGGAAATAACACTTCACCATGGCCATGGGCTTACGCCAGGTCCTGTGGCACACATACAGAACGGGCCCACGTTGCCACTTGCAGAAATTCTTGCAGGGGAAATTTGAGCACATGTTCATTATTCACCTAACTAGCAATAGTAGAGCTAAAGACCACAAAGTGTTTACTGGAACAAAAAGAGGTTGGTCTACCACAACACACTGTGTACCGGGCTTTCAGTGCACAGTTTGCAGCTGGTAACCTTATCTCAAAGTACGGAGTTCCAGAGATACATTCCAAATCACAGACAAAGTCTTGCTGAACCTGGAACTTTCCCAACCAAGGAGATGCACTTTTGAGGAATGATTTTGCACTTTCCTGAAGATTTATAGTTGAGTAATTAGTACTCTTTAAGGGAAATTAAAACTGGTGGAGTACAACGTAAACATTGAACTATGCCGCAGTATTGCTAGACTTCTGTAAAGTTGCCAAGCAGTTCCCTGCATCACACGAGTAGGGCATCATGTGAAAACATGAGATTTATAGCCTAGATTAACATCTCCACATTCCAGGTCATGTTCACATGATTCTGCCATTCTCATTGGAAAGATTGATTCTTAGTCTTATTTTTCTCAGTGGACAATGTGCTCTGTGTAGAAAAAAGAAAATTCCCATTAGTTCCACTGCACAAAACAAGTGTGGTAAAAGGAGCCTGGCAGAATGGTTAGTCCATTCAAACAGGTATTCTGCTTTTGCATAGAATTTTTGATGGGGGCACTTTTAAAGGGGAAGCCACTCCTCTTCCTCTATGTGGCCTCGTTGCACTTGGAGTGATGCAGGGATGACTGTATGTGGCCTACGTAGGAGACTGTTCCTGGGCGTAAGGGTGGCATGCCAAAAGCTAGGTGATACACCACTGACAAATACACATTTTCTTTTGTTAATACCTGAAGGCTTCCACAACAGGCATTTCCAGTTTTGTTCTCAGGCTCCTTGCGGCTCTTTCTCTTAGAAGTCTGTTATTATCCAGGGACTGACTGGTCAGATGCATATTCTGTTTTTTTGTGCCATCATCACCCAATTTGCCATACCCATTCAGGATGTCATCTTAGGTATATGTTTTGTGTTAACTGAGTGTGGCTGTTGGGTCCACTTTGCCATTGTTGTCGATGCCAAGGGCCCCAGCCACTAGTTTGGAGGCAAGAAACCCCATGTGGGTTCTCCGACCCATGACCTTTGTTCCTTTGGCTGTTTTGGCTTGATTGCTCTTGTGGGCACACTCTGTCCATGTTGGACCATCTGTTCTGTTGTCTTTTTGGTTATAACTCATAGGAACTACTCGAATAAATTTGAGATTGTCCTGTCATACCTTTTCTTCACTTCCATCTCAGCCCCTTGGCTCTGTTCTTGAGTATCATGGTCTTGAGGACCATGGCATGAGTCACAAGTGGGGTGGCCTAAGGAACCAGGCTTTTAGACTTTGAGGGGCTTAAGTTGGGGTACTAAAAAGAAAGATCTTATGTCACAAGGGTTTTTTGTTTTGTTTTTGTTTATTTTTATTTTAGAGAGAGTGAGACAGAGAGTGTGAGTGAGAGAGAGAAAGAGACAGAGAGAGAGAGGGAGAGAGACAGAGACAGAATCCTAAGCAGGCTCCGTGCTCAGCACAGAACTTGATGCAGGGCCAGATCCTACAACCTTGGGATCATGACCTGAGACAAAATCAAGAGTCAGATACTTAACCAACTGAGCCACCAGGTACCACCCCTGTTTTTTGTTTTAAGGCACATTAGCACTTGGGTCTTGATTGAAGTCATTTTTACTCAATGAAGTTGACCCAGGAATATTTGGCAGTGTCAGTTACTGATCTAAAAAGCATGTGGTTCTATTCCAGGCCCAATGGGATCTTCTCAGGGGGAAATGTTCTGACTTTGCAGACAAATTACCTCCGTGCATAGTGTTGACAGTGTGCCCTGTCAAGTATGCATGTATGGTTGACACCCTGAGGAAATTATTCAATATGGAAAGAGACAGTAAAGAAGAAACATTAGAGTTAATAGTATGTAAATAAACTGCTTATCAGAAATGATCACAGAGCCCTTTGCTTAAATAAATAAGAAATTGATGCATAGGGTCTGCAGGCCAACTCTGCCAAGTAGACCTCCCTCAAAATATAAGACACCACATCCACATCTGACCCCACATGGAAAGAAGCATGCAAGCCAACTCTGGCTCAAATTCCATTTCTACCACATGCTGGGCGTGTGGTTTTAGGCAATTTATTGAACTTCTCTGCGCCTCAGTTTTCTCAGCTGTAAGTTATGGATAACTCAGTTATCTACCTTGCAGCTCATAAATGTTAGCTATTATTTTTAATTATTTTTAATACAAAGAGAAGCTTGGTATTACTTATTCAGCTGTCCATAGCTTCTTCCAAAATCCCCTCCCTCCCTCCATACACACCACTACCACCAATACTGTGTTTGCTTATATATATTATTTTTTTATTTATTGTTTTTAAATTTTTGAGAGAGGGAGAGACCAAGCGTCAGCGGCAGAAGGGCAGAGAGAGAGGGAGACACAGAATATGAAGCAAGCTCTAGGTGCTGAGCTGTCTGCACAGAGCCTGACATGGGGCTTGAAGTCATGAACCTTGAGATCATGACCTGAGCCGAAGTCGGACGCTTAATCGACTGAGCCACCCAGGCACCCCCTGTGTTTACTTATAGATATGATGTAGAAACACATCCCTCCTCCCCTTGCTTAGACTAAATATATTGGTGTCTGTGTTCTGTGGGAATCAATGTTTAGTGTAAAGGGACGGAGACAAACAGATGTTCTCACAGTCCTGATGCTCATGGAACAGAATTGAATGTTTCCATATAGGTACATTCTATTGGCTTAAGCAATGTGGATATTTTCTGACCAGCCATATGGATCTTTTGTCATCTGAAATGTTAATATTTTCCTTGTATTTTATAGTAGCTCTGGAACATGGCCAGTTTCTTGAATAGGGTCCACATGGCTCATTATGCACAGGGCCCAGAAACTGGCTTGCTTATGTGATTCAAATGAGAAGGGACACTTAGAAGAGTTGTGGGCTGGGGTAGGACAGTGGGCGGGGGAAGGTGCACAATTAGTTTTGCTCCTGCATTAACCTACATATAATGAGCACTTTCTTGTGCTTTACAATAAGCAATTAAAAGAAATTATAGAGTTAGATACAAAAATAACCTGAAGGACAACTGGATGTGTGGACCCACCAGTTTCCTCCACGTGTGCAGAAGGTTAATCCTTGTTAACACTTGGAACATTAAGTTTCTGCAGAAAGGGCTGCATGTCCACACATGTTTTTGCATCTGCCCACATGCTTCTGTATGGTATGACTGTGCAACCTGGAGGGCTGCGGCGTGTGTTTGCGCTTCAGTGGAATTTAACAAACTGATTCCTGAAAATGGTCTCATAAAGGTGAGCAACAGAGAACTAATGGGATTCTCCTGCTAATTTCATCTTTTCCCTAGGATCTCCTGATAGTAGTGGTTTTAAAAGGAATTCTATCCTTTTATTCTAGGGACACCTTATCTGTCCAGTTTCTTCCTCCACCTATTTTTCACCTCTTGCTTTTTAAAAATTAATGTTCTCTGTCACAGCTCAGAGGATAGGGTCTAACCCAGAGTGAGAGGTCTCTACCTCAGGTGAGACTCATCTGTCCTATGCTCATTTTTACCCCTTCTGAAGTAATGACATTGAAGGCTTCCAGTTTGGACCTAAGATGGTTCTAATTATGAACAGATATTCTGTGATGGAATTCGCTCAGATAACTAATTAACCACAGGAATACATTGGCTGTGGAAAATTTCAGGAGCACCATCTGTGGAAAAATTGAGAAAGGCATGCCTTTATCACAGCTCTGGGGTCCATTAAGAGAGAGGGAGAGAGAGAGAGAGAGAGAGAGAGTGTGGCAACGGTGTCTAGTGGGTGTTGGCTCACAGCTGTCAAAATTGCCATAACGTCTCATTGTAGGACCTCCAGAGTGTCCAGCGACACCTTACAAGTACTTACAAGAACCTGTTTAAGTTTCCAATTCTAAGGAAAGAGACTGAAAATAGAACAGACTGGTCTTAACTTTCTCTCTCTCTCAATTTTTTTTTAAATTGTAATTGTTCTCACTTGTTCTCAATTTCCACATTATGGCACACTTCTTTTCTTAAGGGAGATTTCCTCTGGCTTGAGAGCGTTACCACTGCATGCTCTCCCCTTAGGGACAAAGAGTCCAGTTACATCAGCCTTGCACTTTCTTTAAGTCTAGGGCACGTTTATTCCTGGGTCCAGGAACTGGGAAGACAGTGCTCTGCTGTCCTTTCACAACACCCCCTGTTAGCAGGGACGCTGTGTTTGTAATTTGGAGGAGGCCGTCCCTCAGCTGTGTTCGCGTCTGAACTGTGTGGGGCTCAAGGTGGACCCCAATAATACTCAGGATTCTGCCTGGGAAAAGAACCCACAGAAAAGAGGGTTCTGTGACATCTCAGCCCCACCCAATTGTGGATGATTTCACAGCAACACTAGCAGCATTCCCAGTACGAGTCATGTGTGTCCGTACTGGTGACTTTGTGACTTGGTGGCTTGGTGATTGGGAGCTAGCTGTCTTTGCAATCTTTTGTATAAAACCTAATCAGTGAAGCTGTCTCCAGTTCTGTTTATGAAACTACCCCCATCAACTCCCTGATGATGATGCCCTTGTAACTCAATTTTTTTTTTTTTTTGGTCATTTTGGTTCCTTTGGTCTTGAGGCAAATATGATCCCAATTGTTGGAACCCAACTGAGAAATTGAGTTGCCTGCTGGGTACCTTACTGAGATGGAGAAGGATTGGGGTTGAACGGCGGATTTGGATGGTTGATACACTGATATGTTTTAGGGTTTTGTTGTTGCTCCTACTATGGTTGTGTTTGGTTTGTGTGTGTGTGGGGGGGTGGATTTATTTAGGAGTTAGGTAGTAGGAGTTAGCTAGAGCTGTTAGCTTTAGGACAGGCCTAGAAATAAATCTTCATCGAGCGAGTGAGTCAGTTTTCCCTGCTTCCATCTCTGTTTCACCATCAGAAACCTCTGGATGAAAGGAATATTATTGTGTGTGGAAATCTATCACCTGCTAGTGCTATCTGTGTCCTTTCCAGATGTGTCTGTGTCTGATTCTGATTGAGTGAGTGATGATAGGTTTTGTAAGTGATTAGGAAGGCCAATTATGCTTGTACTTGCTTTGTAGCAGTGAGATAAAAATTAGTGATTGAGTGGAAGTCCAGAGGTGGTACAATATAAATTCTCATTCAGTCAATCACGTTTATAGGTACCCTGTGCTTTATTGTATAAACACAATAGTGGAAAAGCATGTTGAGATAAAGGGAACCCAGATTTATTTAATATCATTACAAAAGCTCAATTATTTTCCTACATAATAAACGTTCCAATAAAACAAGTTGAGCCAAGGAGGTGAGATGGTGAGTAAGCCCATGACACGCTAAGAATTTACTACAATACTTAAGTTGACTTTAACCCTTTCATTTCTTTATCATAAGTAGCTTCCTTTCTCTTTATCAGTCCAATGTTTCTCAGCTTTCATGAACCACCTTGAAGTATATGAATCTTGTCAAAGTGCATATTCTGTCTTAGTGGAGGGGTGGAAGGGATGCAGGAAGGGAAGCTGAGATTCTTCATTTCTTTTAAGTGACTAGGTGATGCTAATGCTGCTGGCCCATCAATCTCACTTTGAGAAGCAAGTATTCATTTAATTTTTTCAGGTCCTTCTGTTACAAAGTGGGTCATCGAAACTTGCCAGAACCTGTTAGATAATATCATAATTAACATTACTGTCTACCATGTATGGGAATTTGATATTGCACTGTTTTTCACAATTTAATAATTAGAATATTGTTCAGAGAAAGACAAATACCGTATGATCTCACTCATGGGTGGGGTTTAAGAAACAGAACAAATAAACAAAGGGGAAAAAGGGAGAGAGAGAGAAAGAGAGACAAATCAAGGAACAGACTCTTATACAGAGAATAAACTGACAGTCACCAGAGGGGAGAGAGGTGGGGGGATGGGTTAAGTAAATGATGGAGATTAAGGAGTGCTTTTGTTGTGATGAGCACTGAATGATGTATGGAATTGTTGAATTACTGTGTTGTACACTTGAAACTAATATAACACTGTATGTTAACTAACTGGCATTAAAATAAAAAACTTAAAAAGCAAAAAAATACTAATAGAACATTGTTAAATCTGAACTTCAGCTTATTGTAAACAAATCTCACCTGAAAAATCTAAAGAAAACAATCCTGGGGCACCTTGGTGGCTCCTACAGTTGAGTGTCTGACGTCACCTCAGGTCATGATCTCAGGATTTGTGAGTTCAAGCCCTGCATCAGACTTTTCACTGACAGTGGTGGAGCCTGCTTCAGATTCTCTGTCTCGCTCTCTTTCTGCCCCTCCCCCACTTGTGTGCATGCACACTCTCAAACATAAATAATTTTTTTTCAATTTCTTTTTTTTTTTTCAGAGAGACAGTGAGCGCGTGAATAGAGGAGAGGGGCAGAAGCAGACAGAGAATCCCAAGCAGACTCCATGCTCAGTCTGAAGCCCCATGAGGGGCTCTATCCCACCAACCATGAGACCATGGCCTGAGCCAAAATGAGTGTACAATGCTCAACCAACTGAGCCACCCAGGCATCCCAATAAGTGTTTGGAGGAAGGAAGGAGGGAAGGGAGGGAGGGAGGGGGAAGAGGTTAGGCGTTTTAATTGAATGTGTCATTTTGTTCTTGTAATTTAAGAAATAGCAGTTTAAAAATATATTTTAAAAAGCAACATTTTGGGGCCATCTACTCATTTGATAGGCAAGTGACTTGTGTACACTTGAGACAGAGATGTGCACCGTGTGGGCAGTATTACTCTGGGAAGTGGAGGCGAAGGAAGAGGGCAGGCATGGATAGCACTGCCAGCTGTGGGCCGCTCTGGCTTTCAGGGAGCCTTCCTTGACTACAGTTGAACACTAGGTTTCTTGGGGGCAGTAGTGTTGGAGGCACTTAAAACCCTTTGGATGGTGGTGACAGCTGTGTCTGGCACTGGAATGGCAGGTGGGGTGTTTTCTGCCCAGACTTGGTCCTTGTGCCATGCATCTTCTATCTCTTATTCCAAAATTCATTCCATCTCCTTTTAAGACTTGCTGTTCTTACTTTAATTTCACCTCCCTAAATACTATGCAAATATTACCAGCAAAAAGGGAATAGTCATTTAGCATGTGTGGGAACCTAGTTTGTACAAAGTCCTGTACAAATTATGGTAATTCAGAGAATACCCATCCCTATCCTAATGTAGAATATGGTCTAGTTTTACTCCTGCGTGAGGTAGGTCTCTGACCAGTAGAAAAATGTTTGTTCTTTCAAGGATAGAGTATGGAAGAGAGGAGGTGAATAGAGGACCAAAGTTATTTGACTTTGTATCAAAGGTGTATGTAAATTTATCAAGTTAATAATTCAGAGGAATGTACTTTTTTAATGATAATTACATGTATGTATTACTCCAGGTCTGTAAGAACCAGCAATTTCTCTGGTGCTCCTAGTGAAGCTAAGTAATGTCTGCACGTGTCATACCTTGGGTACTCTAGAGGATCAGAGAGTACTCTGGTATGAAGGACTGTGTCTTGTAGAAAGCATATAGGATACCCATGAACATAAGATACATTATGGTTAAAAACTTTTAAAAAACTGTTTCTTTCTTTCTTTTCTTTCTTTCTTTCTTTCTTTCTTTCTTTCTTTCTTTCTTTCTTTCTCTTTCTTTCCTTTCTTTTCCTTTCTCTCTCTCTTTCTTTCTTTCTTTCTCTTCTCTCTCTCTCTCTTTCTTTCTTTCTTTCTTTCTTTCTTTCTTTCTTTCTTTCGTGTGTGTCAGAGAGAGAAAGACAGGGTGTGGGCAGAGTAAGGGGCAGAGAGAGAGGAAGAGAAAGAATCCCAAGCAGGCTCTGTGCTGTCAGCTCAGAGCCTGACACCAGGCTTAATCCCATGAATCATGAGATCATGACCTGAGCCAAAATCAAGAGTCTGACATTTAACCAGCTGAGCCACCCAGGAGCCCCAAAACCTATATATTTAAAGGCACTTCCTTCAAAGCTTTGGAAAATCTGCATTATCAGATTTCATTTACTAAAATACGTGTTAGTTTCTGTTGATTGGTCTTTCAGGCAAGCAGGTGAGCATCTGTCTTGATCATTAGCCCCACCCCCATCCATATTTTATTTATGGATTCCAACTGTCCATAATTTTCTTTGAGGAATGTTAAGGTTTTTTGTTTGTGTGTTTTTAATTCTCAGCTAAGCAGTGAGTGTATACCTAATGGGAATATAATGCAGAGGGATGAAAGAAACTAGTGTCTGTAGTTGAAGGCCTAGTTTTCCTTTGGAATCTGAGGTTCTGACCTTGTTCTATTAGGGGAACCAGAGTGAGTGGATGAGTTGATTAAAAACTCTGGTCCTCTTTCCTCCTGTATGAAAGGGGGATAATTATAGTTACCTGCACCTCTAGGGTCGTATGAGTCTTAATTAGTTAATATTTGCAAAGTGTTTGGAGATCTTTGAATTAAAAGTGCTGAGCAGTGGAATCCAAGTTCAGTGTAATTATTGGAATGAGTTTCGATTCCCAACTTCCCTCTACCTCCATCCATGGTGTTCTTTCAGCCAACCCAGACATGACCCATGGTTAGTACTCATCTCTGCACACTTCTCTCTAACCCCTTCTTTTGCAACTCCCTTCAGCCTAAAAATAAATAGAAAATAGAACTAAATTAATTAGGTTAAAAGATATACCCATGCCTTTAACCCCACTCTCACACTTAAGTAACTATTCAATATTTATTTTTAAAGCTCAATAGCCACTAAGGAGAAATCAATGAATTAACTTGTCCCTTCCAATCTATCATTCTTTTAGGCCCTCCTGTACCTGAAATAAACTGGGCTTCTAGAAGCATTTCCCTGCTCAGAAACTCTCATTGGCTCTTCCATGCCTGTAAATCAGGGTTTGAACTCCCTAGCATCACCCCTCAGAGCTTTCTGGAATCTGATAGTCACTCACTCTTATTTCTCACTATTCCCTTCCAGAATTCTTCTCTCCAGAAATGTACCCTATGCCCTTAACCAAGACTCCATCCATCCATTGATGTCTTTTCTGGACACATCTAAATCTTCCCTATCCTTTGCCTTCCTCTTCACAGAGCAGATTTCCTTCTCTAACTGGAAGTAACCTCCTTCTCCTTATAGAATTTCTTCTTTTCCTTGGTTGTTTCTACCTTTCTGCTTTAGTTACTTACATATATATCCTACATCTCTCCTAGACTGTAAGATTTGAAAGTAGGTTCCATGTGTGATGAATGAACAAAGAAAGGCTAATAAATGCATGTAGTGAAACTGGGTACAAATTGAAAATTATTTATATTGATTTGCAAGATTGCATTAAAGTGGTCTCTTAATAGGTTTGCATCCTGTATGTTAGGAATTAAATATTATTGATAATTTCTTCAACATTACCATTATCCTTGTTGCTTATGTGACTAAGATGAGCAACCGTATCTTTACATGGTTTTCTTTGATTACATGTCATGGACATAACCCTAAGGGACTGGGAATATGGAACACTGTATTTTTTCTTGTTTGTGCCTGAATTACCCATATTACTGTTTGGTTTTCCTTCTTAGCTTTGGCCATGGAAACACTATTCTAACAAGCCTATATTTTTGCATAGCTTTCCTTTAGAGGAAGACCATGTTGTCTGAAATTTCATCTACTGAAATAATCAGGCCTTAAAGTTGAAGGGTCCATGATTAGTCCAGTGCTGCAAGGTAGCATCTCAGTGGTGCTGCCTTTAGAAAGCTGGGCTCCAGGATATGCACAACTGAAGAAAACTACGGCTGTGTTGTATAAGCTCCTTCTTCGACCACCCTTTATAGCATAGCCTCTCTTCTCCCTGCAGTTAAATAACCTAAAACCGGCAACATGTCCTGATAGTAAAATCTTGGGTGAAGAGGTAACTTGTTATCCTCTCTGAACCATAATTATCTCCTCTGTAAAATGTGGATAATAATACCTGTCTTATCTCCTTGTAACAATCAAATTAGATCATACTTGTGAAAGTTCTATAGTCTTTTAGACAAATGTTCAGTTATTACTACAGCATGCTATCATGGATATTCATCTAGTCGAATATTTAAGACTTGTGAGTCATGCTTAAAACTGAATTTTACTTCTATTTTGTCAATTTTCTTTTTAGCCCTGTGTACTATATTTAATTTTTTGAGAATGGGGCTAAAAAATATCCTTCCTCACATTTTATAGAAGTGGTTGAGTTGATTGTTGTAAGCCTTGGAGCAGAATTAGACAGCACCAGTGAATTTATTATGTATAAACAGATATATAGACTAGCAATCCACTTAGGAGTATTTCACAGCCTCTTTATCTTTTGTGTAATAAAGATACATCCAAAGGGCTAAAACGTTAGAATTGTCATGGAAGCTCTCACTTATTGTTAGGATTTCCTAATATGGCATATAAAATTACTCATTGAAGAGGTTACCAGCAAAAAAGGCCATTGAAAGACTAAAATACAAGTTTTGCTATGATTATTATTATCATTGGCTACTTTTCCAAGTCTTCTATTAGAAACAGGGCTACACAAGTGATAGGGGGAGTTTGTATGATATGGTGTTGTTTGCTTTTTAGAAATTATTCAAGTAAGGCTTTACCCTGTTAGAGAAGCTAAAGACAAAATAATTGCCATCTATCAGATCCCTTAGAGCTTATAATTTGGGTTTAGCATCGCCTGTACTTGACCAACTAATTCTAGTGAGTTCAATGATGTTTTCCAAATGGAAAGCCTTCCCACGAAAGGTCAAAACTGCCTTTTCTAATGGTTTAGTAAACCCAGCAGTAAGTTTCTACTTAGGACTATTATATTATTCTGTGTTGAACATTAATCGTGGGGGTAAGGTAGTCAGACATGATTCCTTCCCTCAGAGAGCTTATCAAACTGAAGGCTGACCATGGTTAGCAAACACTGTTAATAATTAACAAGCAAGTAGGGATATGAGAATACTCAAGGAGATATAACATGCAAATTTTAGAAGAGAAGGAGGACAGTGTGTGCTGGAGTCATTAGAGAAAGTGGCATGTATGATTTGATGCTTGAACTGTGCCATGAAGGATAAGCAAGATTTAATTAGATAGAAAAAAATTTGCCAGAAGAATGGAACAAGTTACTTCCAGGCAATAATGTATGTACAGCTCCAAGGATCCTGGCCTGATCAGAGTAGAGGTGAGTAAGGTGAGGCCAGATTTTGAAGGGTGTGATACCAGGTAAAAGAAGTTAGATGAGAGGTACCTGGGTGGCTTAGTTGGTTAAGTGTCTGACTTCGGCTCAGGTCATGGTCACACAATTCATGGGTTCAAGCCCCGTGTCAGGCTCTGTGCTGACAGCTAGCTCAGAGCCTGGAGCCTGCTTCTGTTTCTGTATCTCCTTCTCTCTCTGACCCTCCCCTGCTTACGCTGTCTCTCTTTCTCTCAGAAATAAATAAAACATTTTAAAAATTAAAAAAAAGAAGTTAGATGATATCTAATGGAACAAAAATGCGACTGCAAGTTTTTATGAAAGATAAGGTGAGTGGTTGGTCAGGCAGTGTGATCATCATGGTTGAATGGAACAGAAAGGACCTAAAGTATATCAGGGGGACATTGAGATAGTTGAGACCTAAGCCAAGATGGCAGCAGTGGGATAGAGAAAAAGGGATGGACAGGAGAAATGTTGTAAAGGAAAAATGAGCAGGACCTCTTCACTGATTAGATTTAAAGACCATACCCAAAATGTATGGTCAAACTTGATTCCACCATTCCTAGCCTCCACCCTGGGTGGTCCAAAGTATTAAGAAATCACTGTCAGAAACAGAAAAGTTAGGAAGTAACATTGTTTCCACAAAAAGCATTTGACTTAGGCACTTGATGCACTTACAAAGCCTTGTAAGTGAGTAGGCAGTGAGCATCCTAAAAGTGTCACTCGGGGCAGGGCTGGCAAAGGGGGCTGGGCTTTAGCAACACGTACTTAATTAACTGGATCTGTGCAGATGTTCTGCTTTGAGGGATGCCACTGTTTGGGCTTCAGGATGAAAGCCAAGTTATATTTACTCAGATACCATTTGGTCCTCTGAAATATTTGCTTATAGAACTGCTAAGAAAATGATATGTAAAGTACTACTTTTGGAACCAAAAGGTTACTAATAAAAAGAGAAGACCAGTGAAAGGTGGGTAAACTTCTCTAAGCCAAGTATAGAAAAAGGTACCATTAAAAGCCTCCTACCTGTGGTAGTGATAATAAAACAATTTCCCAACTCTGTAGTTTAAGATGCCTTAGTACCTTGGGCCATGTTAAGCAGTTCATGTGGGCACTTAGTAAATATTTATGAAACTTAATCTATCATTAATTCTAGTATCACAGTTTGTCATTCTTATTTATAACATCTCTGAAGTTGTGTCTTATAGTTGATGTCATTGTGTTATTATTGTTAGCCATGTAGGAGTCATTGTACACTTGTCATCACCTTAACCAATTTACTTTGCTTAATTTTCTTTTGTTACATATGCAGAAAAATTGTATGTTATGATAAAATGTGTCCAAATTTAAGTCTAAAAGAATTCTTCAGTAAGTATGCAGTAACAGTCCCAAGTGATAAAGAAAGCAATGGGTTAATTGGCTGCATTTTTTTATTTCTTAGTGGTACATAAAATGATGTGTTTTGTAATGCTGGTATCTTAGACTTGATGAAATATGGCATTAAAATATTGCTGATCACAGCAAATCTCTACCAGAGTGATACGGATGGCTGGAGTAAATATTCTAAATTTGCATTCTTTCGTCGACCTACATTTGAGGTGCCCCTTGGGTTGTTTTAATTTGGACTGGGAACATTAAGAGAAAGGGTTTTCATTCAGTGGTGTAAATACCGCCTGCCAGGAATAGAAACCTCCTTGGAGGATACGTTTCTTTGATGGTGCAGAATCCAGAACATTCAAAAAAAGCTCAGGTGTTAGCAAAATAGTTATCTGTGGTTTATTCAAACCAGTACGTCCTTCCAACTCTGACCACTGGCACTCCAAACAGTTCTGAGCATGGTTGCTATTTGTACGTAGTGAGAGTGAATCCACAAAGAAATTTGTGGGTATTTGGGGATGGTAATAGTCCCTTAGTGGTAGAAAATGCGATCTCTTATACAAGTGGAGAAGAGAGACATTTGTTTCTCAATGCCAAAATTTTCAGCCATTTCTGCAGTATGACCTATTGACTGGAGGTAGGTTGCCTTCCCATTCAGTGACACTTCATATGGACAGAACAGTCCTTTTTCCTACTGGTTACGCATGTGTGTGTCTTTTTGTAAGTCCTTGCTCCAGGACTGAGAAGTAGGAATAGTTAGAGTGTTGGAGCTCAGGGATGCTTCTCTTTGTTGCTAAGGGACCCAGTGCTTCAGGTAAGTATTCTGAAGTCCTTCACCATCTGACGGTAACCTTGGGTCGGTCTATAGGTACGTTTTTATTTTACTTGTTCTTCCATTCTAATTGGCTTCCCAGAGCCTGCTTATAGATGTAGAGCCAGACTTAGAATATAACAACCCTCTGGCAAACACGAAAAGATTAATTTTGTGGTGTGCTGTTAAGGGACTTCCCAGAAAACTTCAAAAGCACAGAAAGAAGTGCTCACTGCCTATTCCAAAACATGCAAAACGCCACTCAGCCTTTTAAAGGTATGATAAACTCTGAGTTCTCTCTCACACACACACGTACACAAAGGACCACATTTCCAATAAAAGGAGAAGCTGAGCTTTCTTGGATGACTCTATATATCAGCCAGAAAAGCCAAAGGGGTGAGGGGCTCAGAGAGTTAGTGGAGATAAACATGGATCTGCACATGGGAGGCATTTGACATTTACTTCAGTGCCTTATTAAAGCCGACTTTTCTAGTGGTCTTTTAAGCAGACACATTATTTTCATGACATAAGCCCCAGGCATAGACACACCATTAAAATCAATGGGTAGGAAATGATTTGTGTTTGGAAATAAGCAAAACATTTTCAATAATGACCACCCAGGTGTAGGAGGAAAACATTGAAGCAGAAGTTGGGAGCCCCGAGCTCTGATATAAACTTTGTTCAGGACGGGAATCAAGTCCTCAGTGGCCTTGGGTTTCCTTATGTGTAAAGCAGGATGGCTTGATGAGATGATCTTTATGCTTTGCCCTTATCGATTATGGGGGCAAAAAAGTCCATATAAAAGGCTCCTTACAGCTCCCGGACTCCTGTTTTATGGTGCTCTTCATGCCTACAAATCACACAGCCAGAAAGGCCCCCGCAGACCCCTCGGGCCACTGCTGTTCTTGTCACACAGCTCCCGCAATAGGACCATGTTGCTAACTCAGGAAAAAAAATTACTATTACACTTGGAGTTGTTGCTTAGTAACATTTCTGATTTTGTGTTTCTTGTGACAGCCTGAGCAGAGATCATTAAAAATTAAACTTACAAAGCTGGTAAAGTGGGAGGAAAGAGGAGAACTTGCAGCCACAGTTTTTTCACTTGTGTAGAAGCCATCTAACCTTGGGTTTAAACACCACATCTCAGGGCACAGGCCGCACATCTCTGGTTTGTATTAAGCCACACAGAGCACACAACTGACACTAACGTGTATCTGGTGCAGCTGCAGTTCATTACCAGTGCATAAAATCCTTGCCCCCGCAGAATGGCCTGCAATCACAATCAGATGGCTGTACTGCATCCCTTCGAAAGAAAGCGCTAACCAGCTCTGTGTCCTGTTTCTGCTTTTTCCCTACAGCTCCACCAGGTGAGAAGAGTGATGACCATCCTTTTCCTTACTATGGTTATTTCATACTTCGGTTGCATGAAGGCTGCCCCCATGAAAGAAGCCAACGGCCGAGGACAAGGCAGCTTGGCCTACCCAGGTGTGCGGACCCATGGGACTCTGGAGAGCATGAACGGGCCCAAGGCAGGTTCAAGAGGCCTGACATCATTGGCTGACACTTTTGAACACGTGATAGAAGAGCTGTTGGACGAGGACCAGAAAGTTCGACCCAGTGAAGAAAACAATAAGGACGCGGACTTGTACACTTCCAGGGTGATGCTCAGTAGTCAAGTGCCTTTGGAGCCTCCTCTTCTCTTTCTGCTTGAGGAATACAAAAATTACCTGGATGCTGCAAACATGTCTATGAGGGTCCGGCGCCACTCTGACCCTGCCCGCCGCGGGGAGCTGAGCGTGTGCGACAGCATTAGTGAGTGGGTGACAGCGGCAGATAAAAAGACTGCAGTGGACATGTCGGGCGGGACGGTCACCGTCCTTGAAAAAGTCCCTGTATCGAAAGGCCAACTGAAGCAATACTTCTATGAGACCAAGTGCAATCCCATGGGTTACACAAAGGAGGGCTGCAGGGGCATAGACAAAAGGCATTGGAACTCCCAGTGCCGAACTACCCAGTCGTACGTGCGGGCCCTCACCATGGATAGCAAAAAGAGAATTGGCTGGCGATTCATAAGGATAGACACTTCCTGTGTATGTACATTGACCATTAAAAGGGGAAGATAGTGGATTGATGTTGTATAGATTATATTGAGACAAAAATTATCTATTTGTATATATACATAACAGGGTAAATTATTCAGTTAAGAAAAAAATAATTTTATGAACTGCATGTATAAATGAAGTTTATACAGTACAGTGGTTCTACAATCTATTTATTGGACATATCCATGACCAGAAGGGAAACAGTCATTTTGCGCACAACTTTAAAAAGTCTGCATTTCATTCCTCGATAATGTTGTGGTTTGTTGCCGTTGCCAAGAATTGAAAACGTAAAAAGTTTAAAAAAATAATAATAAATTGCATGCTGCTTTAATTGTGAATTGATAATAAACTGTCCTCTTTCAGAAAACAGACAAAAAAAAACAACAACAAAAATTTGAACCAAAACATTCCGTTTACATTTTAGACAGTAAGTATCTTCGTTCCTGTTAGTACTATTATCTGTTTTACTGCTTTTAACTTCTGATAGCGTTGGAATTAAAACAATGTCAAGGTGCTGTTGTCATTGCTTTACTGGCTTAGGGAATGGGGGGATGGGAGGGGTATATTTTTGTTTGTTTTGTGTTTTTTTGTTTGTTTTGTTTTTTTGTTTTCTTTCTTTTCTTTTTTTTTTTTTTCAGTTCCCACAGGGAGTAGGGATGGGAAAAGAATTCCTTCAGTATATACTCTGGTTGATAAAAGATTTATTTGTATGTTGTAAAGATGTTGGCAATATCAATCAGATGACAGGAAAATGAATAAAAATTCAGGCAACTAAATGAAGTGCTCACTCCACTTCCCATGATGCACCTCCTAGGCTCCCACTCACGCTTTGGGCCTTCATCAGCAGAAGCTTCTTTTTCTGGAAAGACCTACATTTTCTTAGAGCACATTCTTTCCCTCCCTCCTCCTTTGGTCCCCTCTTTGTTTTGTTTTCTCTTAAAGGAAGAAAAATCAGTTGGGCACTCTGAAATAATTTACCACTGCTGAACAAGTGAACAAATTTTGTCATTTTGTGGCACTCTTATATAAGCATGGAGAACAGTGATTTCTTTCTTTTCTTTCTTTCTTTTTTTTTTTTTAGAAGAGAAAAAGAACAACAAAAAACTCAAAAACAAAGATTCTTTTTTATGAGGGGTAAACATTTGGGTAAATAATTTGTAAGGCTTAACAAAATCATGGTAAAGCTTAAAGATGTCTTGCAAGCAAAAGGTGGAGTCTGTATGGACCCAGAAATGCCTAGATCAGAGCAGAAGCCCACACTGCCAGTGAAGTGAGACTGAACCAGCCATATGGAGGCGGTTGTGGAGCTGACACGTCATTTCTGGGTGGTGCAGGAGGAATTTCTGTGTGGCCATCCTGAGGTCTAGGTGGGGGTGGGGAATGGTACTTGAGACATTCCAAGAGGGAGGCCTCTGAAGGACCTTTCAGAGGTGGCTCTGGAATGACTGTGTCAAGTTGCTTGGACCTCGCGCTTTAAGTGCCTACATTATCTAACTGTGCTAAGAGGTTCTCGCTGGAGGACCCCACTCAAGCTGACATGCTCTCCACCCCTGGGTAATTTGTCCTACAGCTGGATTAGCCTGGGGCAGGTTCAGAACCAAATGTGGCATTGTCCTCATGAGTCTGATGCAATGAAATGGAAGATGCTTGCGACATGAACACTTTCTGCTTTGAAATTGGACTTGAGGAAACCAGGGTTTTTGTCTTCTGAGAATTTTTGGTAAGGGGAAGGAACAGGAAGAGGCCCCAAAACTCAGGTTGGATGACCAAGGCTACCAAGAGAAAATCTTGTTCCGAGACAAGACTTCAGGTGTCTGCACGTCTAGGACATGGAAGGCTTGAAGGTGCCTTGCTCAATGGAAGAGGCCAGGACAGAGCTGATTCGCTCCCCAGTGAAGGCCTCAGCAACCTCCTGCCCATCCTGTCTGTTTATGGAGAGGGTCCCTGTCTCACCTCTGCCATCTTGGGTTTGGAGAAATAAAGTTGGGAGCCTGGAATAGTGTGGTCCTGGGAGAAATGAATCCCAGGGGAAATTAGTGCTAAACCCACTCACCCATTCAGCCCATTATCCAAATCTGAAAACGTCTTAGACCAGTGTCCTTGAATATCAGAAATCCTTAAGAAGTTGCTGCATCTTCGTAGGGTGAGGGCTAAGCAAAAGAGGATGTCCACCATGACCCAGGGAATGAAGATACCATCAGCAGATAATTTCTATTTGTTCAGTCTTTCATTTAGAGCGAGCCTAGCCTATCCTTTACGATACCATCCAAACACCTGTCTTTAAAAGAGGGAAGACTTTAGGTTTGTTTTGTGCTCTTTTAAAATACTGTCTTTATAATTATTTTGGACATGTAATGAATATCTGCTGTATGTTAACTTTTTGCAGCTTCCTTCTGAGGGACAAAACTAGAAAACAATAAGTCCCCATCACAGTCTCAAAGTCCGGCTAAGGCCAGATCTGTTAAGTGGTTGAACAGGACACATTCTGCAATTGTGTGGTCACTGGCTCTCTCTTACCCGATAGGATACATCACAGTCACACGCTTGGTGGTTTACGTTGACCTAAGATTTCTTTTGTTAAAATCTTTCTCTGTTGCTGTTCATTTTTGTTCTGTTCAGTTTTGTTTTCTTTTAAAGTCTTGCTGTGGTCTCTTTGTGGCAGAAGTGTTTCATGCATGCCGGCAGGCCCGTTGCTTTTTTATGGTGATTTCCATTGAAAATGTAAGTAAATGTCTGTGGCCTTGTTTTCTCTATGGTAAAGATATTATTCACCATGTAAAACAAAAAAAATATTTATTGTATTTTAGTATATTTATATAATTATGTTATTGAAAAAAATTGGCATTAAAACTTAACCGCATCAGAAGCCTATTGTAAATACAAGTTCTATTTAAGTGTACTAATTAACATATAATATATGTTTTAAATATAGAATTTTTAATGTTTTTAAATATATTTTCAAAGTACATAAAATCTGGGGGTTCTGGGTTTTTTCTCTTCACTGTGAAACAAACATGAAAACGTGTTTCATTATAAATACGTGTGTTCCTTGCTTTAAGACCAACCTGACTAGTTTTAGCAATTGCACACCCCCCACCTCAGAGGGGATGCTTATTTCAAAGCATGGGAGGCCAATCCTGTAGTCTGTGAGCTTCCAAGAAGCTCTAGGATTGGGCCTGTCTTCCACAGTGGAAGACAGGAGTGTCATATTCTAGGACACTTGAAAGTTTTCTCCTTTGAAGTGATATACTTTCATCAACTACCAAACCATGTATCCTAGCAACATCAGGATCCACGAATCAGGGCTGGCTGGCTCTGTTTGATTATAAGATAACTGTCGGGGGAAAAAAAAATAATAAAAGCAGGTTAACTTAGGAATAATGAGAATAAGTTGGCCCAAATTTAAAAGTCAGTGGCTGAAGGAAAACATAGAAATTCAATATTTAGAGGCAGGTCATGTACCCTCAGTTTGGAAATGGTGCCATTTGCATTATGTATTTGTATCCATTGCACTGATTTAATTTTTGAATGTGGAGCATGCAGATTTTATATCATAGTACCCATGATCTAACAGATTGCTAGGATTTCTAAAAAGATTTGCCTCTGTGATGGCTGCCAAGCCGCTGGGTAATTTAGTTAAAGTGTTTAAAGTTATCACTAAATCTTAGGGAAATAAATGGAAGGATTTTAAATTAGAGAAAGTGCCATTAAGGAAAAAAAGCATCTGTTCCTACTCTTCAGACTCCCCATTTGAACACTGACAACCCATCGCAGAACGTGGTGAACTATATCTGTGCAATGTATCATTTCTATTTCAAACATACACACATGGTTTCCTCTTGTATTGTCTTAGAAATAAGGATCAAGAAAGTCATAACAAACATTGACTTGCCTTGTGTATATGGAAGAACAGATCGAATGAGATGAATTACTCAATCCTAATCTGTCCAGGGAGCTTGCAAAGTACTCCAAACTCTTAAGAGAAGCCTTTGACTGCCAGTCAAGGCATGAACCCAGCCATGGAATTAGAACTTTGGTAAATATCAGGCTTAACCAATTTTCATAGGGAAGACTAAGATATTTTTGAAAGGATTGTGTAAAAAGCAGTGAGAATTAAGTGTGGCATTCAAATTACCTGACGTTAAAGAAATTTGGTTAACAAGACTGAGAGTTTTCATCAGAAGATGAGGTGAGAGAAACAAAAAATGAAGGCATCTACTAAATTAACCAACTTGGAGTTAACAGAAGTAGTCACTTTGTACTCTGTTCATTGGGTACAAACAGTTAAGTCTGTTCCATCATGGAGATGCCTAGAAATAGCCCAGATCATTGCTTTCTTTGATATATTGGGTTCTTTTCCCCCCACCATATTGAGAGTCCTCTGTGGTTATTGGCAGTGTCTATGAAGATTTATTAGCTGTACTAATTCCATGAGTACTACCCCAGTTGTGAGATTCTGAACTAAGTGTTAGGACAGATTAATGCTAAATCTTCTCTTTTTCTTTTTTTTTTTTTAAATTTTTTTTTATTTATTTATTCTAGGAGAGACAGAGACAGTGTGAGCAGGGGAGGGTCAGAGAGAGAGGGAGTCACAGACTGAAACAGGCTCCAGGCTCTGAGCTGGCAGTCAGCACAGAGCCCGATGCGGAGCTCGAACCCACGAACCGCGAGATCATGACCCAAGCGAAAGTCGGACGCTTAACCGACTAAGCCACCCAGGCGCCCCTGCTAAATCTTCTCTTATTCATTTAAGTGATTATTAGACTGGATAAAATGTCAAAAACCTTATGAACTGCAACCAAAGCCTTCCAGCCTGGCCTCAGTGCAGCCAGCACTGAGGCAGCATCAGAGTGTAAGCCTAATGCGAAACATAAATATCTGGTGTGCATTCTCACATCAAGCCTGTTCTACAAGTCAGTTAAAGTTGAGATGGCTGCATATTTTGGTAAGCTATTGTTAAGTAAAGAATGTTAACAGTTTTCATAAGAAATGATAGGTGTACATAAATGTAGGTAGATACAGCCTGGAGAAAGTCATACATGGATTTTATCCATCCTCAAAATGTTGAACAGCAAAATTAGTGATGGAATCTGGGCCTTTTGGGGCCCTTTGTAATTTAACAAAGTTTAAAAAAATTCGTTTTTGGTTTTTGGTTTTGGTTTTAGCTGTGGGTTGTTTTAACTGTAGTTTTAAAGGTTAGGCAGTTGGTGATTTGGGGGAAGGAGGGTTGGGAATCTGACCCTGGGGAATCTGACCTCAGTTACAGTAAGCTAACTGATGGTTGGTTCTGTGAATCCCCACCCAAGAGCCAAACTGAGTGACTAGAGTAGATGCTCCCACTCCAACCAGCAGTATTTATATATAGTGCAGCTGATAAAGCCTCAATACCACTCTCCCCAGGCTTGAGTATCTTCATCCACTCCCCAATGCTAGCCACCATTTTAATTCTTTATTAAAGAAAGACAACCTCCTCATCTTTTGATAAGTAATTAGATGCAATAAGTTGCCTGAAGAGTGTTTAAATATTAACAGAAAAATATTGTGATCTTACACATTGTTACATTCCTCATTAAGAAAGAGTTCTTTATGTGGTACACTGTCTGTTGGATTTCCAGAGGCCCTTACCTCAACCCCTCTAATTATTTGCTGGACACAGAACACCAGATCAGGAGCTCCCTGACCTAGCATTTGCTTGTCTGAATAACAATAGCGCACCCTCTATTCTCAGTATCATGGAACTGTAAATGCTTGTCTTCCAATTAATTTTCACCACACACACACACACACACACACACACACACACCCCACAAGACCTTTGTATTCATTATATATTTGTAGTAGCCACTCATTTTTTTATCTCTGGCAAAACAAAATTATTTTTCCTTTGGAAAAATAAGCCCTTCCTTCTGTCCTAAAATATTTCACACAAAGCACTGCAGTCTAATGACAGGGCATGTTGTATGCCTGTAAATGATCAAAAATTGTTGATTGGAAGATGGGCTGGAAGGGCATCTTCTACATTTAGAAATCATAAGGATGCTTCTGCAGCATGGAGCTTTGAGGTTGTATTCTGTTCAAACGGTTCCTTGGAAACCAGGAGCTGGTCTGCACAGAATGGCTGAACCCAAGGGAAATATTTTTGTCTAGCTTAAGTGCTCACATTTTGGAAAAATCCATATCAAGTATTGCAGTACATATTCAAATTAATTTACTCGAGCTACATTCTCCATTGAGCCCTAACATTTAAAAAAAAATTTGTAGACTGGAATGTGGTGCGTATCAAGCAGGGAAAGAGGAAAAGATATAAAGCAAAGTAGAAGCTCTCTGAACAGAAGACCTTTGACAAGTACCAGACAGCTGACTTGGAGGTAGTGGTCCCCATACTCTGGTCTAATTAGACTAACACAATGAGTGGTTCTGGGTGGGCTTTCCAATCCCCAGCAGCCTCTCCAGGAACTTGTTAGAAATGCAGACTCTCAGGCCTCACCCTAGACTTGCCGAATCAAAAGCCCAGGAGCAGAGCCATCAAATCTGTGTTTTTAACAGGCCCTCTGGGTAGTCCTCACACCCACACAAGTTTGGGAACCACTGGACTAAGACACAGACAACAAGCCCACCCTGTATTCTAGATCATTGGAAGATAGCCACCCAAGAAACTGGAACTGTGAGTTCGAATCCCAGCCATGCTGCTACCTCTTTCCAAGGCCCTAAAACTTCATTCAAACCATCTAGCTTTTCATTTCCTGAAAGCCACAAGAGCAGTGGCTTCTCCCAGGCAGAACACTGCTCAGCACTGGAAGATGATTTAGAAGCCAGCACGTACCTATGTGCAGGGAAAGCTCACCATAGCTTATCGTCAACATTTTTTTTTCTCTCTTTTCAAAGCTACAGCAGTCATGGATTCAGGACCCAGAGCATGTAGTCGTTTGTAACACATTTGGAATGACTGGGAGAAATGCGAAACAACATGCAGCAAATTAATAAGGAAAAGATTATTCCATCTGGGGAGCTGGGCTCTGCACCTGCCAACACGACCCTCTCTCTGTGAAACAGAGCTATATTGGTCACAAATTAAATAAGCTTCCTGAATTAATCAGCTATTAACATCCAGCTGAGAAGTCCTAGGTTCACCCCCTCCAGAATGACCAGATTGTAAACACAAAGGGCTTCTCCAGTCTTTGTGGCAAACCTTTCCCTGACTGTAGGACCAATTTTCTGGAAACGGGGACTGGAGAATAATCTATTCCCACCCCCACCCCATCTCTGTGTGTATATGTATGTCTGTGTGCGTGCACATTCCTGCACATGTTAGACACTGCAAACAGCATTTGAAGATTTTCTGTTTGTGGGCTGGGATGGAGGTGTCCAAATATGTTAACCATCTATTGGGCAATGTGGAGACCTGAATTCTGGCAAGCCTGTCTTAGGAGCCAGGAGTCTTCGTTAGCTCAGTTAACTAAGTCAGCCAAGCCTTTTCTGGGTCCTGAACTTTCAAGCCCTCATCTGCCATAGGAAGCGACTCAACTGGACCACCTTGGAGGCAAATTCCAGCTCCAAGAGTCTGTCATCCTGTTACTACTAAATCACTTGCGGTAAAAAGAGATTAAAGAGGTATCTGAAACATTTAAAGGCTGGGAAACAATCTGAGAATTCACAGTCCATCTCCTGTCTCCATCACTGATGCCCTAACTGCTTGGCACTTGGCACAAAATTGAAATCAAGAGGCACTTGGGTCTGCGTGGGAGTTGAGGAAGTGGGATGTGCCCCAGGGAAGGTGTTCGCTTCATATGTGACTATGAAAATGGTACCAACCGTTTGACAATCAGGCAGAAAATGCCTCGGGGGTGGTGCCCAAACATTATTCAAGGTGCGAACTTCTAAACTTAATTTCGAAAGCCAGACAATGATATTTGCCTGTTTTGTGTCACTCCATATTCAATGGTACCTGGCCAAGAGAGATGCAGGGGCCTTGCAGAGTCACAGGAACCCCTGGATTACACCGCAGCATCTGCATCCTGCAGATCACTTACAGAACTCTGAACAGACAGGACTTGCATCTCAGTCCCTTTGCTGTCACCAATGACATGTTGCTCTCAGCTTGCCTCACTGCTGCCCCAAGGACTCTGGATATGTCCTCTTTCTTGAGATGGCCATGAAGACGAGAGGGTCACATGACAAACCAGGGCAACTGGTCTGCCCAGTAGCAGACTTCTTCAGAGCCAACCTTTAGGGTAGGTCATTCTGAGTGGAGCTCGGAAGACAACCTCACTGGCATAGCAGGGTCTGGAATTCCTCATGCCAGCCACCCAACTTTGGCTTATTCCTGGCCCAGAGGACTTTAGGCCTGAATCTCTGAGAAGCCCCTAATTTTTCTGTAGTTCAATGTACTTCTGCTCCCAGTTTATGTCCATCCTTCCTTCCTGGTGACCTGAGAAGTTGTTTCTTCTGGATCCAATGTCTCACCCCTTGGAGCATAGTATGATAGTTAAAAGTATAGATTCTGGAGCCTGATTGCTGGGGTCTGAATCCCAGCTTTGCTACTAGAGCTGTGTATCTATGGACAAGTTACTTAACTTCTCTGTGCCCCAATTTCCTTACTTATAAATGACAGGTAAAAATACTACCATGTACCTCAGAGGATTTTTGTGACAATCAAATGAGTTAATACACATAGGACATGGAGGAAAATGAGAGACCCATGGGAAAGTCTCAAGATATTTTTACAAACTCTTATTCTGTTGACTGGTGATGAACTGGGTTCTCTGACAATGGATATCAGAGATTCTTCTCTAATAGTCTCTGATTCTTAGAGGAGATCCCATTTCATTGGTGTTTTATTAGCATCCAGGGCACTTTGTCTTTCTTGGAAGACTCAGAGAGGCAGCTCTTGTTTAGCCACTAACAATACTCCTTGGCCGTTAAGCTGTGGCCAATACCCACACTTAGGCAAATGGAGGAGATATACCACAATAAAAGGCACTTTTCTAGATTGTCCAATCCAAATGAAGCCCATTATCCTTAAGTGTCCATTCCAGCTGAATGGAAAGGACTGAAGCCAAGGAAAAATGGATGAACTCACATAGTCAGAAAGAGAAACCAGGAGCCACAGCCACATTTCTAAAAATAGCCATAGCTCATCAGGAGGATCCTATCTCACCGTTCAGCCTCATGTCACCCAGACCATTACACAGTGCCAATGATTAGTGCTCTCTCTAAGCAAGCACTGTTCCAGGCACTTCATGCAGATCTAGGTGGCAGTATTAGTACTCACATATTAGAGGTGAGGAAAGGAAGGCACAGAGAGGTCAATGGAGTTGCCCAAGGTTACAGTACCAGTGAGTAGCAGAGCAGGGACTGGAATCCAAGCAGTCTAGATCTGGAGCCACTCTACTAACTGCTGCAAAGTTGAAAGAGTATACAAAACATTGGTGGGGGTGGGGGGAATAGAAGCAAAAGAAATGGAAAGTACCTATGTATCTAAGAGGATTTGGGCTTCCATCAAAAAGGAAGAACGCTAGTGGTGCTTCCCGTTTTTAGCTTTGAAGAGATCACTGGCTTGCTCTTTTAAGAGTTAACATGCGGAGGCTCATGTTGCATGGAGGCCTTTCCAAAAGTGGACACAACACTGCTCTGTGCTGAACAATCTGAGGGCAGGGTTTCTAGAGCTTTGTGCCAGCTGCTTCCAATACCTGGAAATGGGACAGCTGTCATTCCCCTCACCCTCATGGCAGATCAGAAGGGCTTCCTGGGAGTTGACAGGATTGGATAGACAGCATGTTCTGGAGCCACTTGCTAAACTCAGGAAGGCCCGATCCTCCCCAGGTCAAAAATTTACAAAGTTATTTTGTGTTTGAGATTGGTGGAAGAGAGAAATGGCACGGACCTCAGCCCTGCTGTGTCTGCAATTGTCTTGAACGACAATATGCGAGGGGCACGTGCCACCGCCCCGTTACCCCACATCTTTTGTGTGTAGCAGACATCACTACTAAAGTCCTCACTGAGCTTAGTATCAGCCTCAAAAATCCTTAAAATTGGGGTTTGTGTAATCATTGTCAATTGAATGCAACTGCCCCAAAAAATGAATTCTGTTTGCTGTCCCAGTTTCCCCAGTTTCTCTAGGATAGATCTCATAAGTAGGGGGGTAGATAAGGCAACAAAGTCAAATGTTGAGGACTGGACATGCCCATCAGGTTGGAGCAGAATTGTGTGAAAGGATAAAGAATGTTCTACAGACAAGTCTGTGGAGACTGATATCCATGGGCTTCAGACACATGAACCATATTTGAGAAGCCCCGTAAGGGGTGATTACTCCAGAAAGTGGTTGAACACAAGTAAGAGAGTTTGGCCACGGGCAATACCATAGGAAGAGGTATCTTGTACAAGATGCCATGGTAGATGCTTCACATGCTATCTAAAATACATGTCAACCATGAGAGATGAGTGATTTAAGAGATAAGGAAACAAGTAACATACAATCCTAAATAACTTATCCCAAGGGTCACACAGTTAATAAATGTTAAATTCAGATTTGAAGCCACATCTATATAATCCAAGTCTCTAATTTTTTAAATTATTTTTTTGAATGTTTATGCTTTTTTGAGAGAGGGAGTATGAGGAAGGGAGGGGCAGAGAGAGATGGGTGACAGAGGCTCCAAAGCCAGCTCTGGGCTGACAGTAGTGAGCCCGATGCGAGGCTCGAACTTACCTAAGCTGAGCTGAAGTCAGATGTTCAACCGGCTGAGCCACCCAGGCTCTCCACCTCCATTTTTTTTATTGTTTTATTTTCTTTCATTGTTCATATGCTACCTAAAAATCTTAGTAAATTTAGTGTTGCCTCTATATTAATAATCTGTTGGCATTCCAGTATAACCCTATACCTTCTGGCATTTTTCTCCTCCCTCCCAGCTTTACTGAGATATAATTGACAGATAACATTGTATAAATTTAAGATATACAGTCTGTTGATTTGATATACTTCTACATTGCAACATGATTACCACCATAGCCTTAGCTAACACCTACATCACCTCTAATAATTACCATTTATAAGAACATTAAAGACCTATTCTCTTAGCAACTTTAAGGTATACAATACAGCATTGTTAACTACAGTTGCCATGCTATGCATCAGATTGCCCAGAATTTACTCATCTTAGAGCTGGAAATTTGTACTCTTTGACCAAACATTTCTTCTTTTTGTCACCCCCCAGCCCCTGAAAACCCCCATTCTAATCTTTAGTTTTAGAAGCTCAGCTTTTTAAGATTTCACATGTAAGTGAGAGCACATAGTATTTGTCTTTCTCTGACTTCCTTTCACTTAGCATAATACCCTCACAAATGCCAAGGCCCCTAATCTTATCCACCAGACCAGTGGCTCTAGACCTTGATCTGTATACATTTGAAAGACTTAGGGAATTTTTAAAAAATACCTATGCTGGGGCCCCACCCCTGATAAGTTAAATCAGAATCTTTGATTCTATTTTTCTTAAAGCTTCCTAGTAGATCTGTTGACCAGTCAGGGTAGAATTACTGCCCAAATGGCTGGAGGAGGGCTGAGCCCACAGATGAGGGTCAAGTGGCCCAGGGATGTGGAGGACAGAGCTCTGCAGACCAGAAGGCTGGCAGGTCATCACTTGGCCCACCACCAGGTAGCCTGCTCTGAGCCAGTGACCCATCTTCCTCCCACACATCATTTCATGAACACTTGGCTTATCTACTGGACTCCAAAGAACCTTATAAAGTTCAAGCGAAGAGAAGAAAAACAAGTAGTCCATGTTAATTGTTTGGAATGTTTTCTCTGTTTCCCAAAGTGACCATTGGATTAACACGTGGCTTTGTCTTCCGCTCCTTCTAGTATTTTTTCTCTCTTCCCGATGCCTACCTCCAGCTGCCAGGCAGCCAGTCCTGACTGACAGTTAGTAGGAAAAAACATCTCTATGTCTCATAGGCCCTTTCTAGAGGCTTCTTTTAGCAGCAAAGCAGGACATGCCCAACTTAGCCAGGCCACGGGACTAATCGAAATTGGCAAATGCTCTGCGTCAGCAGACACTGGGGTGCTAATGCCCCTAGTCAGCTGGTTAGAGGGTGAGTGGGCAAGTGCCTGGCTTTCTCCTCATGTTTTCAGAACAGGAATCTGAGTCCCAGTAATCGCAAGGCTGTGGGACCAGAGGCTATTTTGGGCATTCCTTTATCCAATGGGAAGTTAGGGGTGGTGTCATCTGAAACTGCCAGGGGGCATCCAGTTTCACCATTTTCTGGGGCATGTACATAGAGGAAATGGAAGCAATGGCAAGGAGACTAAAATGAGGTGTCACAACTTCCTTTTGTTTTTATTTCCATATCATTTTTTTTTTCATCTGGTCCTTTCATTTTCACTGCACCTTGCCACAACTGGTTCAGGTCTTCATTAGATTCGCCTGGACTCTCACCCCACCCTTCTGGTGGGCATTCTAACTCTAATCTGTTACCCCTTCCCCAGTCTACACTCCCATGATAGCAGAACAATCTCCCCTAAAGGTTCAATGGAAATAATGAACGTGAAAATGCTTTGTAACACATGATACAAATAGCAACACCTACCTACACACGAATTTACTGACTTGGCAGTAGAAGGGATGCAGTCCTTCCTCCCTGGTAAACACAGAGGGGGATAAAGTCCAATGCTTTTGCAAAAGGATGGAATAGATTGAGAGGAATGGTTTAGGGTAAAAAGACTATGAATTGGTGCACACAGTATTGGAACCTTCAAACAAGTCCTCAGAAGGAATTCAGGGTGGACTTGTCTGCTCTGCAATTGTATGTCATCTTGATAATCCTGATGAAAAGTGTAGGGTAGAGACATAATCATACCCATCTCTCAAAGAACTGAGGACAGGAGTGGCTAGCTGATTTGCCAGACATCACTCAGTGAGTGCAAAGCAGCCCAGAACATGCATTCGGAGGATACATGCTATCCACGGTACCACACTGATACCGATACATTGATGTAGATAGTGGATGGGTGCATGGATGGCTGGGCGGATAAATGGGTGGAGCATATTTCCCTCCCTTTAACATGTTGAAGGGCTCTCCATTTCTGACAGAGATAAATCAGGCAGAATTTGTAGTGTTCTAGGATGTGATTTTAGATTATTTTCCTACTTTGCTGTTCAGACAACCCCCAACATGCCTGACACTGCACTCTCATACTACCTCACCCTCCTCCTCGAATACACCTTGTACTCTGGCTCCTCTGTGCCTGTGTGCATTTCCTGTTTCCCCCTCTGATTATAGAAACCCCACCTGACTGTAACCCTTAGTAGGATTGCCAGATAAGATACAGGATGCCCAGTTACATTTCAATTTCAGGAGTCACTTAGGAGGCTAAGTTAGTTAAGCATCTGACTGTTGATTTTGGCTACGGTTATAATCTCAAGGTTCATGAGTTCAAGCCCCACATCAGGGTCCATGCTGACAGCTCGGAGTCTGCTTGAGATTCTTTCTCTGTCCCTCCCCTGCTCTCTCTGTCCCATACTCAAAAATAAATAATTAAAGTTTTAAAAAATTTCAATTTCGGGGCGCCTGGGTGGCTTAGTCGGTTAAGCGTCCGACTTTCGCTTGGGTCATGATCTCGCGGTTCGTGGGTTCGAGCCCCGCGTCGGGCTCTGTGCTGACTGCCAGCTCGGAGCCTGGAGCCTGTTTCAGTCTGTGACTCCCTCTCTCTCTGACCCTCCCCTGTTCACGCTGTCTCTCTCTCTCCTAGAAATAAATAAAACATTTAAAATAAAAAAAAATAAAAAATAAAAAAAATAATAAAAAATTTCAATTTCAGGTAAATAATAAATAATTGTTTAATATAAATATATCCAAATACCGCATGGGACATACTTATATTAAAAAATTATTTGTGGGGATGCCTAGGTGGCTCAGTGTGTTACGTGTTGACTTCAGCTCAGGTCATGATCTCACAGTTCGTGGGTTCAAGCTCTGCCTCAGGCTCTGTGCTGACAGATCAGAGCCTGGAGCCTGCTTTGGCTTCTGTGTCTCCCTCTCTCTCTGCCCCTCCCCAACTCATGCTCTCTTTATCTCAAAATAAATGAACATTACAAAACTTATTTGTGTTTATTTCAATTCAAATTTAACTCTGCATCTTACAGTTTCATCTGACAAATCTGAGAGCCCTACTCATAACAGGTTACCATATATGTATCCTCTGGTTTTATCTTGCCCATCTCAAAGTGGGGTTCAGTGCTTCTTTGTATTTTCCATACAGAATTCACTGATAAACAACGTGTATTTTACTGTTTCTTAGTAAACATGGAAGATGGAGTTTACATTCTATAATACCTAACGTTTTGTCTAAAAAATATTCTTATTAAAAATGGCCTGGCGGGGGGCGCCTGGTGGCTCAGTCGGTTAAGCGTCCGACTTCGGCTCAGGTCATGATCTCACAGTTCGTGGGTTTGAGCCCCATGTCGGGCTCTGTGGTGACAGCTAGCTCAGAGCCTGGAGCCTGCTTCAGATTCTGTATCTCCCTCTCTCTCTCTGACCCTCTCCTCCTCATGCTGCCTCTCTCTCTCAATCTCAGAACTAAATAAAACATTAAAAAAAATTTTTTAATGGCCTCGGGGCACGTGGCTTGCTCAGTAGGTTAAGTGTACAACGCTTAATTTTGGCTTAGGTCATGATCTCACAGTTCGTGAGTTCAAGCCCTGCATCGAGCTCTGCTCTGACAGTTCAGAGCTTTCTTGGGATTCTCTCCTTCCCTTTCTCTCTCTGCCCCTCCCCTCTCTCATAAATAAATAAATAAGCATTAAAAAATGGCCTCATGAGCCTCTATTCTTGGTCAAAAAGTCACCAAGCATTCTTTTGACCTCTTTTTTTTTTTTTTTTGGAGTATTCCACTTTGCTACCACTCCTTATTATGCAGAGAAGCTTCCATTTTTCAAACCCAAGCAGTGGCCTAAGGCTCTTTCACATACTGTGGTGAATATACCAAAGCAAAATTTCAATGAAGCACACCCTTCCATACAAAGGAATTGTCTGCAATTCTTGATAAAAATCGTTTATAGAATCTTCAAGGTTCAATTCCATAAGGACTTGGGGATTTTCCAAGGAAAATGGAATTGCTCCCTTCCTAGGCAGTAGTTACTTTATAGGTGACTCAGCCCCTGGTTTCACTCTATGCAATTCTAGCGCCATGGATATTTCATTCATGTGTGAACCCACTGCAGTCTGTTTAACCACACCAGGGAAAGTACTCAACAAGCATCTATTAAATTGAATGACACAGTGTAACACTGCATTTTAAATGCATTTAGTCCTATGTAGCTACAAAAGGTCAGCAGCAACACAAGGAATCTACCCAGCAACCAGTTAACGTTGCTGGACAGTCTAGTAGAATGACTCTTCCTCCTAGTTACATGTTAGGCATCTGAGGAGTTTCTTTTAAAAATCATTATGTCTAGGCACCATCCCAAGGAAAGTGAATTAGAATCTTTGGGGCTCAGACATCCATACTGTTTTCAAAGCTCCCAGTCGATCTTATTGGGCAGCAAGGTTGAAAATTAGGGGTGGTTGCTTCTCTAGGTCTGTTGCATGACAGAGAACAGAGAATAGGATTATATGAGGGAGAGTCATGGTTTTATCTTTGTTGTTTTCCTTTTGTATGTGTTTTACAGTTTACACAGTGCTTTCACACATGCATGATCTGCACACGCCACACCCACAACACAGTCTGGCTATTGAGCCTTCACCATATGTTCACTTTGTGAGTGTGAGGGACAAGGTGGCTCCAGGAGTGCTATGAAGACATGCAGTCAGTCTTGGTTTTGGTTGGGTTGGGCATTGCTCCGCTAGATCCCAATTCGACTTTCACTCTTTGGGGTTTTGGTTTCACCAAGAAGTCCATAACTGTGATACATGTGGGGTACAAAAGGATGAATAACTTGCTAATACAGAATTGGCCAGCTTTCCACCCCTTGATCCCCACCACTCACCAACCTGAACCAACCAGAGAAAACACCAAGAAATAGCTTCCTTCTGGTTTGGATACATTCCACTTGAAGCTCTTCCAGGCATTGTGAAGCAGAATTCTTTTCAGTGTATGTGACTGTAAAGAGATGGATTCTTGGAATGGAGACTTTGAAAAGTAAGGACGAACATGAACAGAGAGAAAACATGGGCCTGAGAGTCAGCAGATTGGAATCCCTGACCTTGCTCTGCCCCTCCTGTTGTGTGATCTGGGCAAGTCCTCCTTACTTCTTTCAGCCTTGGTCATGAACTCTACAAAAAGAAGACACTGAATTCAATGACCTGAAGCTTCCTTCCAGCTCTAAATGCTCCATGGATTCTAAGCCTTGAAGCAGCAATGGAAGGTCTGTTGAGACTGTGAATCATTCTTAAGAAACAACATTCTTCCCCTAAGTCCTGCCTATATATGTATTCAGACAGTGCACTGAAATGAGCACTGGATGGAACACAGTTCTACCTTGAACTAGCTCCGTGCTCTTGGGGAAGTTGCACTCCCTCTGTGGGCCCTACTCCTCTTAGCTATAATCTGATGTTAAAGTACATTCTCTCTATGATCCCTTTCAACTCTGCCATTTGAGGAACATTGGGTGCCCTAGTGACTGAGAGTTCATGTCACAGTGAATGTAATATTTGAACATAGGTCAACATCCATAACATGAAAGGAAAATCTGAAATAAAGATGGAGAAGACATCGGTTGTCCAGGAACCAAGTTGTGAACCAAGGTCAAATGCAAGCAGAAAGAAGGAAGGGAGAGAAAGAAGGAAGGAGGGAGGCAAAGAATTCACAAATTAAATTTAAAGCCGAGATTTATTCAGTCAGGGGAAAGTACCTATAATTGCATTTTACCTTAGATATGGAAATTATGTCATATTTCAGAAAGAAAGCTCTTCAAATGAACAAGCATATTGTTTGCAAAATCAGCTCCCTTTCCATTTTTAAAATAAAAATTTTAAATGTTTTTTTATTTATTTCTAGGAGAGAGAGAGAGAGAGAGACAGTGTGAGCAGGGGAGGGTCAGAGAGAGAGGGAGTCACAGACTCTGAAACAGGCACCAGGCTCCGAGCTGGCAGTCAGCACAGAGCCCGACAAGGGGCTCAAACCCACGAACCGCGAGATCATGACCTAAGCGAAAGTCGGACGCTTAACCGACTAAGCCACCCAGGCGCCCCACATTTTTTAAAAAAGCCTTTTGCTTCAGTAAACTAATGTAACTTTTTCAGAAAAGAACTAGATAAATAAGCCCATATTTTTCCAATTCTTACTAGTAAATAATCACCATGTCTCATAGGCTTAGGTCCTATTTTTGATTTTCGTTCTTTTACCATTTGGTCTTTTTAGGAGCCATTTTAGGGATCTTCAACTTTAGCTGCACACTTTACAGCTTCATACTTGAGGTCCTTGGTGATCTGGCTTCATTGAGGGTTTCTGGCCTCATCCCTCTCAGCTCTCCTGCACACACCCCGGGATCTACTTTTACTGAAACACCCACCACCTGTTTCCTTTTTACCTTTCCCTTCCCACTCCAACCCTTTGCTTGTCCTTTCTCACTCCTGCCTCTGCATAAATAAATCCTTCAAGACTCAACTCAGATATCACTTCCTCCATAAAGCTTCTCCTATTTCTTGTGTTAGAAGCAATCTCCATCCCACTTTGGTTCTACTTCCCTAGTGCCACATAGTGTCCGCTTCTGGAATATAACTTTCTTGAGCACAAGATTTGCTTCTCAGGGTAGCACACAGCACAGTGGGCATGAGGTCCAGCTGTTAGACTGACCTGGATTCGAATGCTGACTCTGCCACTGGTTTCTGGGTGGCCTTGAAGGGGTTATTCAATTTTTCAGCTTCAGTTTGCTCCTCTACTAAAGGTGGATGGTACCTACTTCATAAGGTTGCCAGGACACTCAGTGAGAAAATATATATGAAATAACACTTAATATAGCACTTACTGTATGCCAGACATGGCAAGACCCTGGTATTTATTAAACTCAGGAACCTCATAGTAACTATTATTAAGCCCCACTTTACACAAGGAAGCTAAGGATCTTGCTCAAAGTCCTACAGTAAGTAGTCTAGCTCCATGATCCATGCACTTGGCCACTGTACTTAATTGCTTCTGTTCTGTAAATGATACCTATTTTTATGAGTATAATTCATTTCTTCATAGAGCCCAGTACACTGTTGGCATGAAGTAGATGCTCAAGAAATAATTAGTTGAAGGAAGTGACTCAACATTTAATTTGAAGAAATTCACCTAGTTAGATGCACCTTTGCTGTTATGGGATTAGCTACTTAAATGATGCACCTGTAGTGAGCTGACACATGTGTGATAAGCCTACACTTCTTTTCCGGTTTCTTTCCACTGCCTTATTTCTACTATCTCCATCAGGAGACCTAGGCTATATGGCACTGGCCTTTGGAAGGAAAGGTTTCATTTTAAAAATTGTTCTCCTTCTAAGGAAGTGTCAATAGTACTGAAGACATCAAAATGTTTCTGAGGAAGAAAAATGACATGAAAGAATTACAATTTCACAGTGTGACCGTCGGGAAGTCATTTCTTGTCTCCTAGACGTAGTCTTCTCATCTATAGAGTGACACAGTGATCTTTAAGTTCTAACATTTCATGATTCCATGTCATTATATGTTTCTCTCTTCTAATGATACCTCAGTATGTGCCTTAAGGCAGCCAGGATGCAGAAATGTAAAAACTTGACTTATATTTGCCAAATGCAAAAACCAAAACAGAAATAAAGGTATTTTTTTCTTATAGAGTTATTATTTCCATCACTACTCATAAATTTGCAGGGTGTGAGTTGTAATAGCACCTCCTGTAAATTTAATACCTTTGCATTTACTAAGGGCTTTTTAAGATTTTCAATGGTTTTCACTCTCATTGTTAAGAGGTCTCTTGACTGTTGAAAAGCATTGCAACAGAAACAGGAAAGACTAATGCATAGAAAGCCTGAATCCCATCTATATATCTACCATTTATTAGGTATCCATCATTTCTAAGTTCTGTAAAGAAATTAGATGACACACCCTAGACTCAAGCTTCGTGCCCCCAAAAGGGAAGATGTGCAAACACACACAGCTACAAATTAAGAGTATGAAAGTCTAGTGCAAAGAATGGCTGCATAAAACATCATGGGAACCAGGCAATAGGACAGAAGGTCATTCTAGGACTATTCCGTCTTAAAAATAATAATCCTTTCCAAGTGTGTGTGGTGCCTCAGAGTTTCCAGAACCTTTCATGTGCATTTCTTAATTTAATCCTCAGGACAGACACGTGTGCTGCTGCCACCACCTCCATGTCTTTGCAGAACTCTATTTTTCTTAGTTGAAAGATGGGGAAACTATTCAAAACTACAAAAAGACTTGATGTAGGTCAAGAAATTTGTATAATGCTGCCATGAGTCAAATTTTATGATTCCAAACCCTGCTTTCTTGTCACTTTCCAAATCATTTATCTGAGGTTTCATGAAGATCAGAGGGTGACTGGAGAACTCTGAGGTTTTGGTTACAGTCAGGGAGAATGGGAAGATGTGCTTGGATGAGGCAGAAAAGCCCAGGTACATGGAAGAAAAATGGTCCCTATTGTCTAGCTTAAACATTTTGAATTGGAAATGTATTTTTATCTCCATTTATAGATGAGGAGAGTCAGACTCCAAGTGATTGGTCCAGAATCACATAGCTAGTGGCAACCTTAAGATTTGAAACCAGGTGTGCCTTACTCTGAATATAATGACTAGAAACATGAGCTCTGTTCTCCACAGAGATCTGGGGCTAGCCAGCTCCCTAAACCTGTTCTCACTGTGAAATGAGGCTAATAATAACTACTGATAAGATATTGTTGTATGTATTAGGTGAGATGATTTTCATGACACACACAATACAGTACTTGGGACCTAGAAAATGTTCAGTAACTATTTGCTACGGAGATTATTTGCTAGACCTCACTGCTTCTTTTGAGTACCATCCCTCACCTCCTCAAAGCCTTCCCAGGAAGGTACAAGTGGATGTAAGAAGATGGGGAAAAATACAATCCAGTAGAATGAACATGAGTATAGCTGCCCAGCTCACATTGACCTCTGTGGACTGCCTTTGATCCACAGGTACAGACATGATGGATTGGCCAGAGCTGATTGGATCAGTGGTCAACACTGCTCTAGATGAAAACAATCAGGTTCTCCCTCTGGGAATTTGATACTGGGATTGGGAAAGGCATGATACATTTTGCATTTTTTTGGAACTATTGCATGTAAACATGAGATAGAGTGGCTGTAGGAACTGAGGAGACAAAGATGGACACCCTGCAGAGAGAGACAGGATGAAACCAGTCTGCAAAAGAAGGTGGTAATAAGAAAGAGCTATCTACTTCAGTCGGTTCCTAAGACCCACCTATGAGCCTGTCCTTCGCTTCCATTTCCATACCTTCCTGTTGTTCAAGCTGCTCAAGGAGTCCCACAATGCAGCAGCCACTGTAGCTCTGTGGTTCTGTTACTCTGCCCACACTGTGCAGAAGTCGAAACCCCCAAATCTCCTTGGAGTCATGAGGCTTGCTTCTTTAGGAAAGAGGACATTGAAGCTGCATACCCAAGCACCCAGAGGAACACTTAAGCCAAGCTGTGTCTGGATTGAGGCTGTGTAATAAGCCTATTTCAAATGATTTAGGCCTTAAGAGCACCAGATAATATAAAATACTGATACCCAAGATTTCAGGAGTCCTAACTGGACTCTGAGCCACATGCATCACCAAGATCCAGTTATGCCTAATGTGGGCAAGATAGTAAGGGTTTTTACAGAAAACTCAGTCTAAAGGAAGAAGACCTTGGGCAGACAGTCTTGGTGCAGTAATAAAGCCTTAGTCACCAAAGGAGAAGGGCAAACACTAGCTCAGTATTGTGCACATTTCCCTGCGACATCTCCCAGAGACCCTGTGGAGCAAAGTAAGGGTATGCAAGGAGGCAGAGCAGTGCTATGGTAAAAACCAACCAAGCTAAGACTCTCAAAAACAGAAGTTTAGTAGCCATGCCAAACACACAATGTGAGTGAGAAGCATTTATTCTACCCACCACTGCATGGGAGCCTGATGTCAAGGTGGGAGACCATAGCCACTTTGGCTTATCAGGAGCTTTGACAGACCAAGGCAGATGCCATGCGGAAACTCAGAAGACAGATACACATGCAGGCCCTGCGAGCTCTCAGAAATAACTGAGAGAAGGAAGTCTTTTAAAATAATGCCAGAAGTAATGCAAGAGCCACTAAGGGTGGTGGGGAGGCGGGAGCAGTAAAACACAGGTTAGAAATGGCAATTACTCCTGGGATATAAATATGCACTCAGGCAACTGCAAAGATTGGGACCAGATGCCCTGAAGGAATTTAATGAGGCTGAAAATTCAGGCCGGTGATGTGAAGTGCAGATGGCTGCTGAGTTTCGGGGCTGAGAGTCATCTAACCTCTTAACCTTAATGCAAATGGTAACCTCCGTGATCTACAAAGCAGGTTCTCCTCTCCTATTTGAAAATCACCACATGCATTTTCATTAGGGATTCAGGGAGCAGAGAGGGTGCCAGCTAGGGTAGGAGAAAAGCACGACTCCACTTTTCCTTATTTCCAGTATGGTCACTGATATAATATTAATTCTGAGGGCCTGGCAATATTAGTCCTCAGGTGCTCCAGGGATTCAAGAATTCATGGACATCTTACTCATAAGGGGAAAGCAGATTCTGGATGTGATAGAAAGGCAGAGTGGGATTTTGTGGTCACACAGCTTGGCGCCAGAAAGCCCCAAATTATGGTTCTACCACTTACCAAACATGTGACATAGAAATGTTAATTCATTTTTCTGGTCTCCACCTTTTCTTTCTGCAAAATTGAGGTAACAATATGTAAAGCCAATAAGTTATAAAATACTTTTTTATTTTTCCTGTTATAAATTAGCACTCCCTTTTAACCTCAATGTTGTTTTCCTTCCTGTTTCTTTTCTGAAAACTGTAAGGCCCAGGGGACCAGACACAACATGGGTAAGTGTGGGGCCATATGGAGACCAAGACATGTAGGAGAGGGCCTCCCCCATCCAAAGAGGCTTCTTTAGATCCATCCTACTCTTGCTGTAGAAATGCCAGCCATGGGATATCAACAGGCTGCATTTGACCCATAACTGCTGGCCTACCTTCAGAGAACAGGTAACTACAGGATCCCAGCCTTAACCTCTCCTCAGAAACCAGTTCAAACCACCCAAGGCATCTTTGGTTTCCCCCAGACAGAAAGCCATACTGAGGGAGAAGGGAAGACAAGACTCAGGGATTGTTTCAGTGGCTCTTTGCAGAAGTGCTTGGTTATCCACTTTGGATCAAGCTCCCATGTCCCACCGGGAGCATCCCTAGGGGATGACCTTTTCTCAGTTCCTATCTTCCTGTATTTGGATTCAGGTGCTATGAGGCTAAAGTCTCCATATGATGAGATTCTGTAATCTAGGAAGTGTTCTAATGTCCTGGTTCTCTTCTGGGAGGCCTCACTGCTCCTGAGAGAACAGAATTGGGCCATTAGAGATCTTCCTTTATGCAAAGCTGAGGTATGTATTTACAAAGCTTGTTGTGAGATTGATTGATTTTGACATTATCTCTTAGGCTTCTCAAGCTCAAATGAGGAACAAATCATCTGCGGAATCAGGTAGATGAGGAAATGTCACTGAGAGAGACAGCCACAAACAAATGCAGATGGAGGTCCCTTGAGAGACACTGGCGTCAGAGGAAGTCAACACATTACAATAAGGTCGTGGCCTTGGTGGATTAAGAAGCTATCAAATTCACAAAGAACATAATAGTTAAACAATCCTAGCATAGAGGGAACACTTCCAAGGACTTTATCTTCAATGATCAGATAATTTAAAAATCATCTATGGCTAGCACTGCAGGCAGAATGAAAGGAGAGAATTCACATTGGTTAAACACCTACTGTATTCCATGCATTGGGTTCTATGTATTCTCTAGTTATGGGACATGGCACAAGGTACTTAACCACACTGACACTCAATTTGCATCTGGACTATAAGAATGATAATGTGCTGTCTTGTAGGATTATTATAGAAAATAAAGCAAGGCTTATGAACGGTGCTGATACTGGGCCTGGTACATATTAAGTATTCAATAAATCATCCCTATCCTTATCTCTCTGATTCCTACAAATAGCCCATGAATATTACCTGAATTTCATGATGAAAACTTTAAGTGAACAGAAGATACTAGTCCAAATTGCTTGCCCAAATTCTTCCAGCTAATAAGTCAAAGACCAAGATTCCATTTCAAGGTTGCTTTTGCTTTTTTTTCTCCTGTACAAAGTTCTCCTGGTTTGGTGACATTAGCAAGTCAATAATCTAAACTATTCTAACCAGTCATTTTTTTCTCTTGAACCAAAATTGAATGAGGCAACATTTAAAACCTGACTAAATACTCCCCAGGCCCTTAGTTCATTGCCAACACTTTCCTCCAACACCCCAAAGAGTTTCATGATCTGACATGTGGGGCCAAGCCCTCTCTTGAGCCCTTTGCCCTGGATCTTGGTTTTGGGGTGTCTGTCCCAGGTCAGGTCATTCACACACCATCCAGCAATCATCCAACACAGGATACCTTCTCAACTGGGTCTGCACCTCTGCACTGGCTTTTTCCCACTTTCTTGCTTTTTTCCTGAACTTAGTCCCATTTGTCCATGATGTTTCCAGCATCTGGCATCCTGACATCTGCTGATGTTCTGATTTGGCTTCTCCACCTTGACCTTCAATGTGGCTTTAATATAGCTCTTCTGTCCTTTTCTTGAAATCAGCCTATGGAAACCAACTCACCAGAGCTGGCCAGGGCCCACCACACAGGAGGCAGAGAACCATGTTGCTGTTTGTAAATAAATCTGAGTGTTTCATATTCATTAATCACCTGGTCAACCCAATCAATTCACTTCCAGGAAGCAATGATAAAAACAATAACACAAAACCATGCCTATGTGTGCACAATACAGCACCGTTTATAATGACAAAACAGAAGAGTTTGAGTATCCATCAGTGGAACAAAACCGAATGTCATCAAATACAATGAGGTTAATCTAGAAAGATATTCATGCTATACTAAGTGAAAAAAGTTAAATTGCAACTCATATGTAAAGTCTAATCCTCTTTTGATTAAAAAAAAAAAGGACAGCTTATGTGCACATAGTTATTTGGCCTCATAAGCAAAGAAAATTCTGAAAAGATATTCCCCAAGCAGCAACAGTGTGAGTGTGGCTCCATTTTTAGAATATTAACTTATATTTATCCTCCCTGCGTTTCTTCCTCTCCTCAGATGGAAGGAGCTTTTTGTGGCCTCTTGCCACAAAGGAGGTTTTTATCACAGGGCAGAAGCCAAAGTTGTCTGCAAGACACTTCTGATCCTGGTATGGAATTTTATAAAACCTAAACCCATTGAGGAGATTCTACTTGGTATCTTCGAGGAATAAGAGAGAGGGGAAGGTTTTTGGAATGGAAATAGGATAGAAGTCTGTGATCCTGGAGTACTCCCAGGAAAAGGAAGGCCTCAGATGAACTGGTCTAGGGAGTTGGGAATTCTAAAGTCTCACCAAAGCTTTTTCTGGCTTAAAAAGAAGCAGCACAGGAGCCAGACCTGGTAGAGATTGTGTGGTATGAGACCATGAATGTTTCACCAGTAAATACAGACGGAAGAGTCCCCAGGACTTGGTGATACCTAAAACCCTGAGACATTTGCCCAATCCTGAGGGTGGCAATAATGACTGAGACTGAATTTCTAATCACCTGATAGGATGAAGAGAGTGACTGTAGACTCAGAATTGGATTTAATTTGTGTAAAATAAATAAAGTGCTATTTCTCGCACATCTGAGTTGGCAAAATAAGATTTATGTTCACTACACATAACGGGAATAGAGAGTCAAAGGGAGAACTTCACTTCTTATCTCATGTAATTTTCAAGTGGTAGGATTTATGAATAGCTCTTATTTTCTTTTTTTGCTCTCCTCCAAGTATTTTTTCTGTTTCTAATGTTTGTTAAGTCGCCACACCTTCTCAGTCTGACGGCAACCTCTCCAGAGGGTTAGAGTGAATTGCCTAAGCATCATTTCTGACCCTAACGCATGGGTACTGTTTATTCATTTAGACATCACTTGAAAAATCCACCTTCTCAAATGGTCTGTGACACTCTCCTGGGTCCTGAATTTCTGCTTCCCCCGGACCCTGAATTCCTCTACTTCCGCGGAAATGAGACCTCATTCTACCACTTCTTCATCTATCTCCTGACTCAAGTTTTCCCTCAAATGTTTGTCAGATTGTGAACTTACATTCAGACTCATTTATTCTCCAGATTTCCTTGATGATACTCTTTTAAAATTTCTTTGGAGGGCTTCCCTCTTAGGAAGAGAAAATGACTCTAAAGTGAGTAGGAAGGAGACAGGATGATGGCTGAGGGCAGCTGTACACAGTCTGAAGTGGATTGTACTGTCAGAGTTCTACAGAAAAGATAACTCCCCATTGAAAGTTTCAGTAATGCCATCTAAGCCTCTTGCATGGAAGAAAAAGAAAGAGATTCTTTTCTACACATCAGTTCTTGGGTCCTATCAATCCTTCTAGTTGTAGGACCCACTGCTTTTCAACATACAACCTCCCAACTATCAGGTCAGGACTCTACACTGATCCCTGCAAGGGCATAGGTCCAACCTCCACATCTTCATACAAACTGGTTGCCCTTCATGATCGACCACCTCCATCACACTTCTTTTAACTTAATTCTGTTTATTTCACTATGAAGCTTGCTCTACCTCATCCTGGCAATGGTCACCTTTTCTGAACCCAGATGTTACATATATACACCTGTATTAGTCAGGGTTCTCCAGAGAAACACATCCATATATATAAGTTTATATGAATCCGTAACTTGTAGGGCAAGTCTGCACATTGAAAATTCATGTAAGACTTGATGTTGCAGTCTTGAGTCCAAAACCCTCATCTAAAAATACCTCAGAGCAAAATCTAGACTAGTGTTTGATTGAACAACTGGGCACAATAGCTTAGACAAACTGACACCTAAAATTAACTGTTACCTTACCTTTACTATTATTTTATGTGTTTGAATTGCATATCCTCAGTAGGATTTTAAGTTCTTGGAGAACAGGGAACAGAATGATATCATGAGTTCAGGCAGAGATGTATCTATTGAAAGCTCCATATAGTAACCAGAATCAGAAATACTGAATCTCAGAATCTTAATTTTGAATGTCAGAATCTCAAATATATTTCCTGTGACTGTGAACTTAATCACTCAGGGACAGAAAATGTGAGTTCTCCTTCTTTTTGCTGCAGACTTTTGGATGCTTGCTGTGGAAATGGGGTTTCCACTGGAGTTTAGTTCAACATGAAGAAAAGAAGCAACTCTCCACTAAGCCCAGAGTTAGGGACTGTCCTGGTTGAAAACTGTGATTGAAATGACATTCATAACTATCTTTGGATTTATTTAAGCCATACTAGCCATGATGGAGAGCTTACAGGGCCAGTTGGTGAACTGGTCAACAGTAGGTCAAACATTAATTGGGCCATTTTCCCTTCCCCATACCTCACCTTCCAATACACACACAGACACACACACACACACAGACACACACACACACAGGATACCAAAAGGAAAAACAGAGGGACAAGCTTTTATGCCTCACAGCCATGTTTCTGCTACCCTCCCCAGTTAACCACAACCCACCGTGGTGTTTCAAAAAGAGATTCCCCTGCAGGTGACAGTGACCATAAACACAACCCCGTTTATAAACTATTTCTGGTGTGGTAAGACTGAAGTGTCTCCTAGCAGAGGAACATCTTATTCTTTCCCTATAGCCTGTCATATTCCAGAAAGATGGTATATGTAATATTATATTTGAATATTTAATATAAAACACATACAAGTAGTACTTCATCTGCGTGTATTATGTTCCTAGAAGTATATTTAGAATTTTAAGCTGTTCCAACTAGTACATATTTTGCCAAATTTTAGTCATTGAGAGAGTTGTGTTTAAACATCTGTTAACTGCAGATGTTAAGCAGTGTGAAATAGTCTTTTAAGATGCCAAAATGCAATTAAAATCATAACATTTTTCTTAGGAACATATCATGCTACATCAATGGAAATTCAGAAAGATAACACTTGATGAACAATGAGAGGTAATAATTCTCTAAACAAATCAGCTGTGGCTCATGGCAAGGGAGAATTAACTTTTAACTAAATTATGTTAAATTAGCAATGTTAATTTGCCCAGTTCTTGAAGAGAGCTACTTTTTTCTTTCAAACCAGGCAGTGGTCAGGTGGAGTAAAATGCAGGGAAAGACATCTTTTTTGACTTGAGGGATAAAGATTGGATAATAAACTTTCCCTTTACTTTTACCTGAGCCACTGAACCAAAGGATGTCATTAAAACACAGAAATGCCAACTCTTCTCTTGAATGCTAATGTGGGGGTGTCTGATTCATACCTGGGCTCAGGATTCAGAGAAAGGTATGTGGAACATGGAGCCTGGACAAGCCTCAGCCTGGATGGTTCCACTTCTGATTGTGGAAGAAACACATTTACAACATAAGCAGAGAGATTCTGCATCTGCGCTTCCCCTGACCTGAATCTGCCTTGCTTTGGTTGCTAGGTGGGAAACAGGAGCCTTACTGGAGCTTCTCGAAGGGAGGAGAGAGCTATCTCTTCAGTGTGAATTAAACAGTGTCAAGAGGCCTCACAGTTCAAAATAGCTCTCTCCCTTGCCTGAAATTCTATGGCTAGAGTTTTTCTTTAGGTTTAAAACCTTGAAAGCTCTATAATGTTCCTGAAGAGAACACCAAAGCCATTAGCAGTCAGTGTTTCTCTCTAATTTTTTTTCCCATTTCAATTTCAGGTCTAATTCTATGTGCTTCCTAAAAATATGTTTCATATTTTCATGAGGATTGAACCTTCATATGTAATTGGTTCAAACACCTTAATTTGTTGACTAAATTAGTTGAAATTCTTTTCTAGACAAAAGTGAATTTATCAAATTGGGTGACCCATTATTTCTTAAATTCATCATCAATTGATTGATGTGTTATGTGCCAAGCCCTACAATAGCTCTGGGGGCAACAGAAGTAACAATTCATAATCCCTCTTTCTGGCACGGTGTCAGTCTGCTGGGGACACAGGCACATCACCAGACCATTATTATATAGTGTGGTAAGTAGTAAAGAATGTAGACATAAAGTGCTTTGGAGCACAGAGCTACAACCAGCCTCATCCTGGTAGTGTATTGATAATGATATCCTGGGATTCAAATGCAGTACATTGAAAAAGTATAATGAGGAGGTGCTAAATCAGTAGAAAGTATTCAGGTAAAGTTCTACTATATTTCTACTCCTGTGCCAAGTATTTGGTTTGAGAATGAGTATTGGAGAAGAGGGTAATAGAAATTGGGAAGGAAGAAAACATCATCTCAGCCATCAAAGAGTTCACAATTTAATAGTAGGAAATAAAATGGAAATATTAGGAATTACTAAAAATTAAGGAAATCTACAAATTGATAGAATATAAACACCAAGTAGTGTGGCAAATAGTAAGTGACATGAGAAAAGGAAAGGAATGATATAGGGTGGGATAATCTTAGAAAGGTCCTCCCCAAGAGATGGGCACAAAATAAATAAGGAAGGGCTGGTCCAATTGATACTGGAAAAAGTGAAGGGCTCAAGCTATTTATACAATGGGAGTATCAGGGGCAAATGTACAGAGCTGACAATGAGGGGGAATGTTTTGTTGTTATAGGAGTGTTATAAGGGTGAACGTAAGGGATTATGCAATAAGGGACCAAAATAAGAGTCTGAAGTCCAGTTTTGTGCAGTGTCTTCAACTCATTCATTATTGAGGGCCATGCACCGGGCTGTATACTATAGATATAGGAATTAATAAATTCCTGCCATCTTGAATCTGTAATCTAGTCCTAAAAAGAAATCTAGATTTCTTGGAGCCTCACTGTGTTGGTGTGTATGCTCCTTTCATTTCACCCTTCGAATGCTGTTCACTCAATGAAATCTCCACAGTCCATTCAGCCAAAATAATTTGTGATGACAATGAAACTAGTTAACATGATTAAGTACCTCCTAGACCACTGTACTGTACTAAATAAACACTTCAGATACTTATTCAAAATAAAAGTTACCATCTAAGTGTTTCAGTGTACCAGGCACCATGTTATATTTTCTGCAAAGATTACATTATTTAAACCTTACAACAAACTTTAGAAGTATGTACTACGAGGGGCACCTGAGTGGCTCAGTCGGTTGTGTCTGACTTCGGCTCAGGTCACGATCACACGGTTCATGGGTTCAACCCCCGTGTCTGGCTCTGTGCTGACAGCCAGCTCAGAGCCTGGAGCCTGTTTCAGGATCTGTGTCTCCCTCTCTCTCTGACCCTCCCCTGCTCAGTCTCTCTCTCTCTCTGTCCTCTCTCTCTCTCAGAAATAAATAAAACATTTTTAAAAATTAAAAAAAGAAGTATGTACTATGATTACCCCATCATCTGTACAAGAAAAGTGAAGTTCTGAAGGGTTAAATGATTTGCCCAAGGTCACCCTTAACTTTTTGAGAAAGAGAGGATGCTTAGAGAATAAAATGACCACCACTGTGTGCCTCCAGATGTGATAGAATGTGGAGCATGTGGCACCATTTTTGAAGTAATGTTTGTCTGAAAAAGTTGAATGTAAGTCTAGTTAGCTCTTTAGATCTAACTTTCTGTTTATTGAAAGTAGAGGGACAAAGAATCAAGGTGAATGATACCATAAAGAAGTAAACAGAAAAAATTTAAATTTGAGAGTGTGGGGACTGTAGGACAGTTGACTTGATGTATTCAACATGTAGATTATATATAGAATAATATAGTATAGTATGCTATAAGTATAATATGATGATAAATAGATGATAGATAGATAGATAGATAGATAAATAGATAGAAGAACTTGGTTTGGAGCACATAAAAAGAATCGTCCACCAAGATCAAGTGGGATTCATTCTTGGGTTACAAGGCTGGTTCAACATTCGCAAATAAATCAATGTGATAATTCAACAAAAGAAAAGATAAAAACCATATGATCTTGTTAATAGAACAGAAAAAGCATTTGACAAAATACAGCATCCTTCTTAATAAAGACTCTAGAGAAAGTCGGGATAGAAAGAACCTACTTAAACATCATCAAAACCATCTATGAGAAGCCTTCAGCTAACATCATCTTCAATGGAGAAAAACTGAGAGCTTTCCCCCTGCGATCAGAACCACGACAGGGATGTCCACTCTCACCACTGCTGTTTAACATAGTGCTGGAAGTCCTAGCATCAGCCATTAGACAACAAAAGGAAATCAAAGGCATCAGAATTGGCAAAGAGGAAGTCAAACTTTCACTCTTCGCAGATGACATGTTACTCTACATAGAAAAGCCGACAAACTCCACCAGAAGCCTACTAGAACTGATCCAAGAATTCAACCAAGTTGCAGGGTACAAAATCAACATACAGAAATCGGTTGCATTTTTATACACCAACAATGAAGCAACAAAAAGAGAAATCAAGAAACTGATCCCATTCACAATTGCACAAAAAGCCATAAAATCATTAGGAATAAACCTAACCAAGGATACAAGAGATCTGTATGATGAAAACTATAGAAAACTTATGATGGAAATTGAAGAAGACACAAAGAAATGGAAAAACATTCCATGCTCATGGATAGGAAGACTAAATATAGTTAAAATGTCATTACTACCCAAAGCAATCTACACATTCAATGCAATTCCAATCAAAATTGCACCAGCATACTTCTCAAAACTAGAGCAAACTGTCATAAAATTTGTATGGAACCACAAAAGACCCTGAATAGCCAAAGTAATACTGAAAAATAAAACCAAAACGGGAGGTATCACCATCCCAGACTTTAGCCTCTACTACAAAGCTGTCATCATCAGGACAGTATGGTATTGGCACAAAAACAGACACATAGATCAATGGAAAAGAATTGAAAATTCAGAGCTGGACCCATAGGTATACAGCCAACTAATCTTTGACAAAGCAGGAAAGAATGTCCAATGGAAAAAAGACAGCCTCTTTAACAGATGGTGTTGGGAGAACTGGACAACAACATGCAGAAGAATGAAACTAGATCATTTTTCTCACACCATACACAAAAATAAACTCAAAATGAATAAAGGACCTGAACGTGAGACAGGAAACCATCCAAACTCTAGAGGAGAAAGCAGGAAACAACCTCCTTGACCTCCACCGCAGCAACTTCTTACTTGACACATCCCCAAAAGCAAGGGAATCAAGAGCAAAAATAAACGATTGGGACCTCATCAAGATTAAAAGCTTCTGCACAGTAAAGGAAACAACCCACAAAACTAATAGGCAACCAACGGAATGGAAAAAGATAGTTACAAATGACATATCAGATAAAGGGTTAATATCCAAAATCTATAAGGAACTCACCAAACTCCACACCCAAAAAACAAATAATCCAGTGAAGAAATGGGCAGAAGATATGAACAGACACTCCTCCAAAGAGGACATCCAGATGGCCAATAGACACATGAAACGATGCTCAGCATCCCTCCTCATTAGGGAAATACAAACCAAAACCACACTGAGATACCACCTCACGCCAGTCAGAGTGGTTAAAATGAGCAAGTCAGAGAACTCTAGATGCCTGTGAGGATGTGGAGAAATGGGCACCCTCCTACACTGTTGGTGGGAATGTAAACTGGTACAGCCCCTCTGGAAAACAGTGTGAAGGTTCCTCAAAAAGTTAACAATAGAACTCCCTTATGACCCAGCAATAGCACTGCTAGGAATTAACCCAAGGGATACAGAAATGCTGATGCATAGGAGCACATGTACCCCCATGTTCATAGCAGCACTCTCAACAATAGCCAAAACCTGGAAAGAGCCTAAGTGTCCATCAACAGATGAATGGATCAAGAAGATGTGGTTTATCTATACCATGGAATCCTACATGGCAATGAGAAAGAATGAAATCTGGCCATTTGTAGCAACATGGACAGACCTTGAGGGTGTTATGCTGAGCGAAATAAGTCCGGCAGAAAAGGACAAATATCATATGTTTGCATGTATAGGAGGATTCAGAGGAACTTAACGGAGGACCATGGGGGAGAAGAAGGGGAGAAATGGTGGGGGAAAGGGAGAGAGGCAAATCATGAGAGACTCTTGAATGCTGGGAACAAACTGAGGACTCATGGGTGTGGGGAGGAGGGGGAAGATGGGCATGGAGGGAGGGCATTTGTAGGGATGAGCACTGGGTGTTATATGGAAACCAACTTGACAATAAGCTATTTGTAAAAAAAAAAAAAAAAGAACTTGGTTTGGGTTGAGTTTTAATGTTTAAGCCTTGTTTGATTCTTTATTTTAGCAAAACAATTTTTAATTTTTTAATTTTTTAAATTTACATCCAAGTTAGTTATATAGTGCAACAATGATTTCAGGAGTGGATTCCTTAATGCCCCTTACCCATTTAGCCCCCCCCCAACAACCCCTCCAGTAACACTCTGTTTGTTCTCCATATTTAAGAATCTCTTATGTTTTGTCCTCCTCACTGTTTTTATATTATTTTTGCTTCCCTTCCCTTATGTTCATCTATTTTGTATCTTAAAATCCTCATATGAGTGAAGTCACCTCCCAGTGTATCTTCAAATCTGTCTTTCACGATGCTATTTCTTCTGTGGTAAGGTAAAAACACCCCTGAACTGTGACTCCAGAGGGATGGGGGCTGCAACAGGTAGAAAGACACTGTCCATGCTAATCTTCCATTTTGAACATGGCCAGACTATTTTTCCATATCAAATCTGCAGAGAATAGCAAAAATGATGTCAACAAATATTTTTCCGGAAACTGATTTATTATGCCAAATATGAAATTACTGATATTTTCCAAGGGGAAAACAAGACCGAAAGCTCTGCATAGAGCCTGATTATAATAAGATATTTGTTTCTCAATTTCAGAAGCTGGCGATTGAACTCCCAGAAATGAACTGGCACCAATTCCCATGAATGAAATGACTATGAATCATTTCGTTCTTGAAAATTAAACAAAGATGTGACTTAACAGGTGATGAGTTGGGTGGATGTGCAATATTTCCACAAACAGCCACAATAGGTGCTCATATTATTGGTATGAATCGGAACCCTTTAAACATTTTTCCGTCTGAGTCTTATGAGAGAAAAAAATAAAACCTGGGTGTATCTGTTTGAACATGCTCAAATTATTTTGGTGGAAGTCTGTCTTTCAGTGTTTCAGATGAGGTGATGCATAATTTGTATAGTATGGAATGTCCTGCGTAGTCTGGACATCCTATTAGAAATGAGTTTCTGTTTTCAAATAGTTCTCTCTCCTAAATGAGAAATATGGGAGAGAGGACCAGAATTAATAGTCACTTCTTGACTCTTAATGAATCCAGAATTTCACTCACCCATCACTTTGAGAAAGTACATCTGTGCTGTGAAATACAATAGTCACTGGCCACGTGTAATGATTTTAGGTTTAAATTAACTAAAATGATAAATTCAGCTTCTTGGTTGCACCAGCTACATTTCAAATACTCAATAGCACCCATGGCTAGCATGACCATATTGAACAGCCAAGATTTAGAACGCTTCCACTGTTGCAAATTGAGCAAAGAGCCATTGATATGGTTCCCATTTCCTCAGGTTTTTTTTCAAGTTAGAAGAGCAGAATTTGTCTCTGTAGCCCTCATAGAAGGATACTGTAGGACTAATAAGAAATACCTGAAATTAGTTTCTCCAAAATTCATCCTAAAACTCTGTAGACTCAGTTGAAATAGTATTAGATTTTGATTAAATTGGTCCTGAAATATTAAAAAAGAATGGCCAAATTGAAGACTTTTGGAGTTTACTGGAATGGTTAAGTGATTTTTTAAAAATATTTGATAAAATATAGCATTTTGTTAGATCTCATTTGAAACTAGGGAATGGTCCAGTTTATCTATATACCTATATCTTTATTGATATGTATCTCTGTATGCCACTGATTGGAAAAACCCTGACGTAGGAAGATGTGCTTACATAATACTTATAATCTTTTATCCTGTGTGTTGTCCCTGAGAGCAAGAAGACATAGAACAGGATACCAGTAGCAAATGAGAGTTTCTGCTTATGTATGATATGGCAGAATGACTCACTTGTTAGCAAGTTGACCAAGGACAAGGAAAGGGACCTAGAAGAGCTGACAGTAAAGTTACTTCCAGAGCTCTAACATTGGTAGACTGTGTATTTTTCCTTGAAGGCTTCTAAATCTAATGAAATGATTCAGATGCACTGCTTTATACAAAGTTAAAACCAATGTTAGATTAAGCAGTGCCTGATGAAGATTAGTGAAAACCTGCATCACTGTGGGGGGAAAGTATCATGAATGGAGCATCCACTAGAACCAGTAACTGTCTAGATGCTTAGAGTATATTAGGAGAAATGGCTCTAAAGAGATAAATAAATGAATAATTAATTATAACAAATAAATACCTGTAAAGGTTCCTATAAAACACATAACAGGAGGATCAAATTTTTTTTGGGAGTCAGAGAAGGTTTTCCTAAAAACATGGTATTCAAGGTGACACGTGAAGGATGAGTAGGATTGATCAAAGTCAAGAGGTGTGGAAGGAATGTTTTGGGAGGAGAATATGTGGATGGACTTCTTAAAACCAGAAACAGCATTGAGCATTTGCTGTGTGGCAGGATGTAGCAAGCAAGAAATAGGAGGGTATAACATGACTGGGAGGTAGGTGGGCATCTGCTCATGGAGGACCTTACACACCATGATGAATCAATAAATCAATCAATGAAATGTGCATTTATATTAATACTTCCATTGTTTGTATTTTAATGAACAGTTATAATACAGAGTAAAAGGCATAATTATGCAGAAGCACATAGTTTGTTACTTAGTTACCCAGATCTATGAAAAGAAGGATTTCCATATGGGAAGAAACAGTGTTTTCAAATTTGTGGAGGTAAGAAAGAATCTAGTGTTTTCTGGAAATAATTAAGATGGAGGGCAAGAGAAAAAGCTAAATTGTAAATGAGGCCAGACCGTTGAAATTTTTAAATGGCAGGATAAGGTGAATGAACTTTATGTGTTATATAGCAGAAAACCATTGTAGATTTTCATTAGAGAAGGAAAAAAATGAGAACTTTATTTAGGATGGTCTATTAAGTGGTATGAATGGTTGGAGAGAGGAAAATTTAAATGAATATTAAAACTTGAATTTGATGTTGTGGCCACAGGAAAGTTATGTTAGAGTCATCAAGTTAGGATGAAAACTTAAACAAGAAATGTTATTTAGTTGGTAAGCGGAATAAAGCCGTTGCTGCAATGACGTAAGGAAGGGTTAAGAGTATGTGTTGGGAAAAGGGGTGGGGGAGGGACATGGTTATGAAGAGCCAGAATCTGAAAGCCAATGAGAATGAGAGAATGAGGTCTTGGTAGGTTTTCTAGTCTCCATTTCCCTCTTCTTTGTTCAACAGTATCTAAATTTTCCTTTGGAGAACTGCCACTACCTCAGCTTCAAGAAATCTCCAGCTCCTGGTTTTAGTAACTGGCTCAAGAATACACAGGTAACCCTATTTGGGTCAATAAGAAATAAGGAGACAGTTTCTGGGAAAGAGGCTCCTTCATGGTTCTCTAAGGGCTATCAGAGGCGATGATCTTTCTCCTTTTTTTTTTTTTTAAATATTTTTATTTTATTTCTAGGAGAGAGAGAGAGACAGCGTGAGCAGGGGAGGGTCAGAGAGAGAGGGAGACACAGACTCTGAAATAGGCTCCAGGCTCTGAGCTGGCAGTCAGAACAGAGCCCGATGTGGGGTTCAAACCCATGAACTGCGAGATCATGACCCAAGCGAAAGTCGGACGCTCAACCGACTAAGCCACCCAGGTGCCCCTGATCTTTCTCCTTCTGAAGAAAGAAAAGGATGGGGAGCTTGGAATAGCTGCAGCCTTTTTATATAAGGATAGGGAACCAGGATGAGAATGAACTTGTCACAGGCAGGAGAGCAGAAGCAAACGAATCACAGAGAAGTGGGTCAACCCCTGATGACATTGAGAACCTCTACACCCCAGTTACAGGAGCCAATAAATTCCCTTTGCCAGTTTGTGTAGGGATTCTGTCCCTTGATAGTACCACAATAAGGCTAAATGATAAGGGGAACAAAAATGAGGTTCATTTCTACAAAAATAGAAAATTGATGGAGTACCTGGGTGGCTCAGTTGATTAAGCATCCAACTCATGATTTCAGATAGGTTATGATCTCACAGTCAAGGGATCAAGCCCTGCGTTGGACTCCAGACTGGGTGTGGAGCCTGCTTGAGATTCTCTCTTACTCTCTCCTTCTGCCCCTCCCTGCTCATGCTCATGCACTCTCTCTAAAAAAATAAAATAAAATAAAAGTAAAAATAAGAAATTGAAAATTGATGAGAAATTATCACCAGGAAGGATTAATTTTCTCTCATCTATGTGATAAAAATGGACTTTATAATCAAAAGGATAGATTATAAGTGGTATAGTAGCACGTGGCGTTAAAGCCAAGGATCTCACTCATAGCCATGTGCTGCTGCATATTTGTTTCCCAGAATTGTTGGTTGTAATAAAGAACCATGACGAATACATGAAATTCAAAAATTTAAAGAATATTAAAAAAATCACTATTAACATTTCCAGCCATTTTTGAACATATACTAATTTATTTCTATAAAAATGGGATCCCCTTCATACATTGTATTATAACCCGAGGTTTGCACATGACTGTATGTAATAGAGACATTTCCACGTCAATAAATGAAGAGTTACATCATCTTTTTACCAGCAGTTTCCCATACATCTTTTTACAAAGCATATCCTCTGGTGGTAATGAGAAAGGATTTAAGGCTAAAGTGTGTGCTCAGATCCTGCCTCTGCCCCTTACTCTCAAAGGCTCTCTGGTTCCCCATTTTTGTTTTGCACTTTATTTTTTAAATTTATTTTAATTAATTAATTTTTTTATTTTTTTAATGTTTATTTACCTTTGAGAGAGAGAGGCATAAGTGGGAGAGGGGCAGAGAGAGAGGGAGACACAGAATCTGAAGCAGGATTCAGGCTCTGAGCAGTCAGCATAGAACCCAACGCGGGGCTTGAACTCACAGACTGTGAGATCATGACCTGAGCCAAAGTCGGACACTTAACTGACTGAACCACTCAGGCATCCCTTCTTTTGCACTTTAAATGAAATCTGCCTCCTACTGTGTGCTTCAGGGGCTAAGGTGCGAAGACACAGAAAATATATATTAGATGCAAATATAAAATAGGACGTAGGCCCTATCGTTACACGATAGAAATGAATCAATAAGAGAAATAATAAGTAACCCCAAATTATCCTATTCCCTCATTACTAATTCGAAGATCAAATAATGTTTATGGCATAATCATTATAAAATCTGAGCAATGAGATTGTTGAAACAACTGAACCCTTAAGCCCTTTATTTGACTCCTTCCCGCCTTCTAGAAAATAGGAGGAACAGAAACAAGAGTCGAGTTTATGGTCTTTATGGAAAAGTGCTTCTCACTGTGTCCTTAGGCAAAATGCCTTCAGTTGACACAGGCTCCATCTGCACTCCAGGCAAAACTGCACGTTCTTCTTTTTTTAAATGTGTGTCTTTAAAATACCATTTGGCACCCACCCTACAAAGCTTAAAAATTAGCTTTTGAAAAAAAATAAATCACCCAAAATGTTGCCTCGCGTGTAGAAGCAAGCAAATCGAATTCATGTAAATGATCCTTAAGAAATATCTTTAAGTCTGTATTCCAACAACTGCATTTTTAAAAATACACTTTGATTTGCTTTGGAAATTCTAGGCTCCTTATAATTTCCTTTCTCTTTTAGAAAAGAACCTGAATTATTCAAATATAACTTGCATTAAAAATCCTAGTAAATGAAACCTCATATTTGCATCATAGAAAAATTATGGAGCCCGTATTTAGTCTTCAGAATGACTTTTGAAAATAATTCAAAGTAAAATCCCTTTAAATAAAAAACTTACCAAGGAAATTTGTTTTTTTTTAAGTTTATTTATTTAATTTGAGAGAGAGGGTGAGAGAGTGCAAGTAGAGGAGGAGCCGGAAGATAGGGAGAGAGAGAGGGAGAGACAGAGAGAGAGAGAGAGAGAATCCCAAGCAGGTTCAACATTGTCAGAACGGAGGCTGATGCGGGACTCGAACTCATGAACCGTGAAATCATGACCTGAGCCAAAATCAAGAGTTGGATGCCTAACTGACTGAGCCACCCAGGTGCCCCCTACCCTTTTTTCTAAGTTAACCAAAGAAACTCAAAATATGATTTAAATTTAATTTTTTTGTATGTTTTATTTATTTCTGAGAGAGAGAGAGAGAGAGAGACAACGTGAGCAGGGGAGGGTCAGAGAGAGAGGGAGATACAGAATTTGAAGCAGGCTCCAGGCTCTGAGCTAGCTGTCAGCACAGAGCCCGACGCAGGGCTTGAACCCACAAACTGTGAGATCATGACCTGAGCCGAAGTCGGAAGCTCAACCAACTGAGCCACCCATTTAAATTTAATTAAATTTAAATCACCCCTGATTTAAATTTAATAGAACTTTCCTGGAACTCATCTACTAGGTATAGTAACACAACAATGCACATGTAAAATTTAATAGGTCCTTTACTATATTCTCAGCAGTATATGTATGTCTGTAGATATTTTGAGTTATAATGACTTGGAAGTATCTCTACCACAAATGACCGTAGTGATACAAAGAAATTGATCTAACCCAGTGGAGATTGGCAAATGGTAATAGTAGGAGTTACCATTCATTCAGCTGTCAGATCTTCCAAGACAGAGACTATGTCTTATTCATTTTTGTATTAATGTTCTTTTCCCTCTAACACATTGAGTATTTGCATTCTAAAACTGCCATCTTGTGACTTATTCAGTAAGTAATTGGATTAACTGGACGACTTTAGAAAAAATAAAGTGGGATCCCTACCACGCTCTATAATATTTGAAAATTAATTCCACAAGGATCAAAGATTTAAACACAAAAAACCATAGACTTCGATTTCAGCAACATGAGAGACTAGTCCTTGGAGACTTTTTCACGGTACAGAACACCTAAAAGTTTGCATTAAATTGTTAAAATAATTTAATGCATGGATGAGCTGTCAGGAAGTTAAAGGCAAATTTCAAAATCCTTGAGGCCAGAATCAACAGTAAAAAGAAGTACTCTAGTATAAAAATTGCTTATTTCTAGAAGCCCAGAGCCTTGGTTTTTATTGGGCCGGACATGAGATGCAAAGTTGGAAGTGGCCAAAGCAGAATGAGAAAGTAAAGCAAAAATGCTAAAGAAGGAAGCTCACCTTCAAAAGTTGATGTCCTCATTAAATGATAAACTTGCAACAAGCAGAAAGTGTTGGCTTATCTCAGACTTGACGCTAAATGGAGTTGAGAAAGACAGAGTGTGGGGAAGGAAGGACCCCTCACCCCGAATTCCTAACCACTGGCCACCACTCATATTATTGGGGAAGATGAATTAACAGTACATGTGGGGGCACCTAGGTGGCTCAGTCGGCTAAGCATCTGACTTCAGCTCGGGTCATGATCTCGCAGTTCACGAGTTTGAGCCCCACATCAGGTTCTGCACTGATAGCTCAGAGCCTGGAGCCTGCTGCAGATTCTGTGCCTCTCTCTCTCTCTGCCCTTCCCCCACTCACGTTCAGTCTCTCTCTCTCTTAATGTCTCAGAAATAAACATTAAAAAAATTAAAACAAACAAACATTGCTTGTGGACAATCCCCCTCCCTAAATTTTAGTCAAAAATGTAGTTCAAAATGATAAAGTGTAGTTATTGGACTACTTAATAACATTTTGTTTTCATAGTTATTGGGAGACTACTAATGAAATTGTATATCTACCTCACACCATACACAAAATATCAGTTCCTGATGGATTGATGACATTTGAGAAAGGTAAAATTTTAAAACAGTAAAAATACAGAATATATTTTTCAACTTGAAATGAGGAAGGAGTTCTTAACCAAGATATAAAATGTGCAAACTATGAAAGAAAATGTTGATAAATTTGATCGTTAAAATTAAAGACTGTTCATCAAAAAATACCATAAATAAAGGAAACTGACAGTCCCTAAATAAAAATTATGATGAGCTTGTAAAGGAGACTTCCAATAACTGCACATGAGTGCTTCCTCGATATGGATCTACCCACCTGTCTTCTTCATGTAGGGTCATGCATTTGGTTATAATGCTACTATTCATATCATCTTATTTAAAATATTGTCATTGGAGTTGCTATAAGTGGACCATATCTGGATGTCTTTTTTTTTTTAAGTTTATTTATTTTGAGAGGGAGAGACAGCACAAGTGGGGAAGGGGCAGAGAGAGAGGGAGACAGAGAATCCCAAGCAGGCTCTACACTGTCAGCATAGAGTCTGATGTGGGGCTCAAACTCACAAGACCATGAGATCATGACCTGATCTAAACCCAGGAGTTGGATGCTTAACCGACTGAGCCACTCAGGCACCCCAAAGCATATCTGGATTTCAATGAAACATTGTCCTGTCGCCAATATTTTTTTCTTAAATAATTTATTGTCAAGTTGGTTTCCATGTAACACCCAGTGCTCATTCCAACAAGTGCCCTCCTCTGTGCCTATCAACCCCCTTCTCCTCTTCCCCCCACATCAGCCCTCAGTTTGTTAGCATTCAAGAGTCTCTCATGGTTTGCCTCCCTCCCTCTCCCCCACTATATCCCCCTTTCTTCTCCCCCACGGTCCTCCATTAAGTTCCTTCTAATCCTCCTATAAGGGCAAACATATGGTATCTGTCCTTCTCTGCCTGACTTATTTTGCTCAGCATAACACCCTCAAGGTCTGTCCATGTTGCTACAAATGGCCATATATCATTCTTTCTCATTGCCATGTAGTATTCCATCATATAGATAAACCACATCTTCTTGATCCATTTGTCAGTTGATGGATCTTAGGCTCTTTCCATGTTTTGGCTATTGTTGAGAGTGCTGCTATGAACATGGGGGTACATGTGCCCCTATGCATCAGCATTTCTGTATCCCTTGGGTAAATTCCTAGCAGTGCTATTGCTGGGTCATAGGGGAGTTCTATGGTTAATTTTTTGAGGAACCTGCACACTGTTTTCCAGAGGGGCTGTACCAGTTTACATTCCCACCAACAGTGTAGAAGGGTGCCTGTTTCTCCACATCCTTGCCGGCATCTAGAGTTCTCTGACTTGCTCATTTTAACCACTCTGACTGGCGTGAGGTGGTATCCTAGTGTGGTTTTGATTTGTATTTCCCTGATGAGGAGGGACGCTGAGCATCATTTCATGTGTTTGTTGGCCATCTGGATGTCCTCTTTGGAGGAGTGTCTGTTCATGTCTTCTGCCCATTTCTTCTCTGGATTATTTGTTTTTTGGGTGTGGAGTTGATGAGTTTCTTATACAGATTTTGGATACTAGCCCTTTATCTGATATGTCATTTGTAAATATCTTTTCCCATTCTGTCAGTTTCCTATTAGTTTTATTGATTGTTTCCTTTGCTGTGTAGAAGCTTTTTATCTTGATGAGGTCCCAACAGTTTATTTTTGCTCTTGATTCCCTGTTGCCAATTTTTTTTTAGGGAATCTTTACATGTATTCATTCAACTGCTTATTTATTCATTGATTCATTGATTTTAATTAGCAAACATTCATTGAGCATCTACTTTATGCTTAGCACAGCCACAAGTCCTGAATATCCTCAAGAGAACTAGACTGGATTTAAAAAATTAAATAGCGAGGAGGGGGGGCGGGGGCGGCACCGAATGAAAGAATTTCCTATCCTTATGGAGTTTACTGCCTAGTGTTGTCTATTAATGTCACATTAACATTAAAATCTAAAGCTCTCTACATCTACCCTTATCTGTTCACCCAAGAATTCCAATCCCTTGAATAACCAAGCAACATATTTCTAATGGCTACCAAGGGTATATCATTCACCCCACAATTCAGGACAGGCTATGGCTTACCACTGGCCTTTGCTCCACCATTCTGAGCCAACCACCAAGATGGATGGCCTTAATTAGCTCAAGCTCTGTTAATGTTATTATTAGAAACACAAGTTTATACAGCATTAATAGCTACCACTTAGCATGTGGTGGTCACTAAGTCCCTAATATGCATCATTTAATGCTATGAGATGTTCTGTGTAGTCTTTAACTTTGAAATATATCAACACAGGTAGTAATGTGTGTGTATGTTTCAATCTACACCTTAGGGTAGTCAATTATCCTAGGTAATTGCCCTAATTAAAACCACTTTAGGAAGATTAATTAATATTCAAAGGACTCTTTTCAGGAAAACACACTCTGAGGATGTCTAGTTAGCATTTGAAAGACTCCATTAGAATCCCACATTTCAGAGGCAGTTACTACAGAACTATTTTAGTTCTTTGCTATCATGATCTCTGGTCAACACCAGAGATTATTAAGTTTGCTAATCACAATTAGCATAATGGATGTTAGAAAGCATTTTTTGTCATTGAAATGAAGAGAGTTCCAGATGCTGGGTTGGCTAGTAGTACTATACAGGAACACTCTCTGTCCATTGCTAAAACAGAACATAAAAATCTAGTCACTCAATAGCCCAACTGCTTCAAAAATAATCCCTAGGTTTAGGATTCTGAAGAGAATATGGTGTTACCTGGCTCCTACTAGAAATTTAAACAGAATTCTACCCTTAAAAATTGTCATAGTCACCTAAACAGAATCACAGGAAGCTGAGATTTTGTCATACTTACAAAAACAGTTTGTGTGACTGATGCTTCCTTATCTGTGGCAGAATTGAGAATTTGGCTGGAGACTTGCTTTCACGGCAAAGTAGCACTTGATAGAGAGATTTTGGGGGAGGAAACCTACAGCTCTTATCTACCTACCTACCAACCATGTAACTATTACAAGGTAACTATTTACTACCAAAAAGAGCCTAATAAGAATAATCCCTGGAGGATCTGACAATTCTGAGTAAGCAATAGGCTAAAGTCCATTTGCCACAAAGTAGGTATTATGATCCCTTTTAAAGAGGAAGGAACTAATAAGGTTTGACATGTTAAATTACTTCATCAAATTCCTGAAATTAGTAAGTGAAGGAAGTGGGATTTAAAAGAAAGATCTGTGTGATGCCACACACTTTATACCAATCCCTTAGCAATTATATTATCAGGAAACTCTGCTTTCATTATTGGACATGCAGCCATCTGCTACACTCTAGCTTTTGGAGACACAGCTTGGCTCTCAACTCATGGGTGAGTTGCATGCACGACCATTGTGAGGTTGATCATTCAAAAATATATACTCATCCCATTGAGCTTCCTGTCCACATTACCACCCCCTTGACTTTGGGCTTTTCCTACCACATTTTTGGGTGCACAGGTGGTTCTGGGCCCTAGACATAAAAGTCTTTTTTAGCTGTGTCTGCCACAGGAAGGAAGATGCAGGACAACCTAAAATCCTACTTGTTCTCTAAGACACTTTTCTCCAAAGAATTCTACATGGAATGCTGCAGAGAGAAACATTGTAGGAAGGAGACAGGTTGCTAATCTTATTAAAATGGTCCAATTGTTTGAACTCGGATGCTTGACAGCATATGAATATGCACCGATCAGTTTACAGCCACATAATCTAATCCACATAATGTTCTGCCTAAAACAGAGATTGCTCAGACCCACTCTGATGGCAGCCCAGGCTGAGAAGTTGCTGGTAAAAGCAGTGAGATGCTGAGGCCAGTGGACTCTAGGGTTTCATCACTGCTGGGTAGTGTGGCTTGCTCATACCCATGTGTTGATATTCTGTATATGTTTATAGCCATGCCAGGATGACATTGCCTTTCTGTTAACTCTGCTGCTTCACAGCTGACTCATGTTCTATTTTCCACACTTATGTCTTTGAAGTCACCTGTACAAATAGCCCAAAAGCTCCCGGGAAGGTGTCTGATTGAGGGGAAAGACTCACTTATTTTGGTAATATAAGAATAAGAATAAGAATAAGAGGGGTGCCTGGGTGGCTCAGTCAGTTGAGCTTCCGACTTCAGCTCAGGTCATAATCTCACAGTTCCTGGGTTCAAGCCCCAGGCTCTGTGCTGACAGCCGGCTTAGAGCCTGGAGCCTGTTTCAGATTCTATGTCTCCCTCTCTCTCTGACCCTCTCTGACAGCTCACACTCCCTCTCTTTCTCAGAAATAAATTTTAAAAAACACATTTTAAAAAAAGAATAAGAATAAAAGAATAAGAATGCAATCATTTTTAGTGTTTATTACATGTCAGGTACTAAAGTAAGTGCTTTATGTACATTACTCTAGAAGAGCTCACAGCAGTGCTTTAATCTGGGTATTATCATTATTGTTTCCATTTTACACATAAGGAAACTGAGGCTCAGAAAGTTTAAATGACTTGGGCCAGAAATTAATCTGAGTCTGCTTGACATTTACTCCTTCTCTTAACCACTATTCTTGTAGGCAATCAACTCATAGCATACGAGAATTTTTTTTATTATAGTCACTCTGATTTAATGGGTTTGATGCCTCTTGTGAAGAAATAAGTAGTGATTTACCTCAATATGGTAAAGAGAGCATAGTATTTGGAATCAGGGGACCTGGAATCAATCCCGGGCCTATTATTGGCAAGCCATCTGATCTTGAACAGATTAATTTCCCATTGACTGCTCCCCTTATCTGGAAGATGAAAATGATACAAACCTTATTAGTTATTGTGTGAATCAGTTAAAATAACAGCTCTGTAAGTATCAGCTCCTTCCCTTCCCCATATCACTTTGCTTATTATTGACTGTACTAAAACCTAGCTCTTGTAACTAACTCCTCTTTGCTTTTTAGTTGACCTGGATATCTTTTGACTTTCTGCTTATTATAATATGCTAAGCCAATGTCTTTGGCTCTTGTCTCATTTGATAATGTTGGAGAAGTCTTAATCACATTGACAGCTTAAAGCCTACTAGTAAGTGAAGAAACAGGAGGAATACTCTAAACTAGATACAAGATACATATACAGAGGGTATTTAACACTAGAGCAACTACCTCAAGAGCTTCTTTTTTTTTTTAATATATTTTTATTTATTTCTAGGAGAGACAGAGACAGCATGAGCAGGGGAGGGTCAGAGAGAGAGGGAGACACAGACTCTGAAACAGCCTCCAGGCTCTAAGCGGGCAGTCAGCACAGAGCCTGACGCGGGGCTCAAACCCACGAACCGCAAGATCATGACCTAAGCAAAAGTCGGACCCTCAACCGACTAAGCCACCCAGGTGCCCCTACCTCAAGAGCTTCTAAGTGTCCCTACTTTAACACAGAGAACTAGTTATGTTTGTAGGTTTTAGAAAGCTATCCACTAACCATGTTCAAATTTTAAAATGAAAAGATGTGCTGTCTAGTAAGATAGACCTGCTGTCTAACAACTCAATCACCAGAAAAGTCTTCTAAAGTCTTTCTATCCATTTACTCAATAATTATCGAGACATCTACCAGCTGCCAGACACTGGTCTTGGTGCTAGGAATACAGTAGTGAACAAAATACATAAAAAGTTCTGCTTTTATGAAGCTCACACTTTTGTGGGGCCTTAAGCAAGGAATAAGTCAAGTAAGTATATGTAGTATAGTAGAGTGTGATGAGGAGAAAAATGAAACTGGGAAAGAGCTAGGAAATATTGGGGTTGAGGGCTAAAACTTTAAATAGAATGACCAGGGAAAGCCTTACTAGAGAGTAACTTTGGTGTATAGACATAAAGGAAGTAAAGGAGCTGGATCTGTTGATGTTTGGGTAGCATCACCTTAGGATGAAAGAAGAGGAAATGTCCCCAGTAGGAGCATATCTGTCTTGTTGCAGCAAGACCAGTGGAGCCAAGGGGTGGGAGTGGGGGGCATAGTTAGTGTGGTACTGGGACAGTGGGGAGAGATGGATCAGTTAGACGGTAATGTGGGGAGGGGGGGAGGCAGTGCAGGTAAGTTGGGCCTTATAGGTCATATTAAGAACTTCAGCTTTTATTCTGCATTAAATGATTGGAATTGCTACATTTACAAGGTCACTCTAGCTGCTTCTTGAGAATGGACTAGCAAGGGGGGCAGGGTCAAAACCATAGAGACCAATTAGGACCTATTCCAATAATCCAAGCAAGAGATGATGAAGCTTGAACCAGAGTGGGGGCAATGGGAGTGATGAAAAGGGTTTGGAAAATAAACAAATAAACAAACAAATTGTCTTATTTTGGAAATGACAGGGTTTGATGACAGACTGGATGTGTGGTGAGTGAAAGAGATGAGTCAAGGATGACAACAAAGTGTTTTGCCAAAGCAATGGAAGAATAATGCAATGATAACAGGACAAATGCCAAACACTATAGTATGAGAAACAGCATCCTTCACAACCTCCTTCTGCTTTTCTCTCACCATTTTCCCTCTGCTCTGACCTGTTTCCAGTTCTCTGAACTCATCAATGCTCTTTCTTGCCTATGGGCTTCCATACAAGGAAGACACTTCTTCCTCCTACGATGCTTCTTATTCCCTTAATTCCATGAAATCGGGGACATATCCTCAGCATAGGGTTGGTAATACTAAAAATGTAACTGGTTGAATGAATATCTAATTATTCCAGGTAAGTGGGATGCCTGGCTGGCTCAGTCAGTAGAACACACCACTCTTGATATTAGGGTCATGAGTTCAAGCTGCATGTTGGGTGTAGAGCTTGTTTAAAAAAAAAAAAAGTGCTAAATATTCCAGGTAACTAATGTTTGTCTCTAGGATCCATGGTGCTGGGCAGAATCAGGAATTGAGTCGCAAGGAGTTCCAGGGATGTGGATGTCACTGTGACTGAAGGGTCAGGGTGGATGGGGGTGGAGTAGAGACTGGAGTGCTTCATTCAGATCCTCTTCTCTGGGTTGACATACTCACTCTTCAGATACTGAGGACTGAGCTTGTCACTGGTCATTTTCTCAGCCACAGGGAACTATTTCATCCAAGGTGACGCCTGCTTTCAGGGAGCCGCCTATGTCCAGTGACAGCTGATGTGAGGACAAAATGACTGGCTTTCTTACCTCAATTTGGGACAAGTCTGATGGGACTTCCCAACAACCGAGTGTCCAACAGGCTGGCTGAGGCCTGACTTGGACCCTCTTACAGGTGAGCTCCCCACCTCTGCTCCACATGACCTTCCTTGTTTCCTCAAAGAGCACTATTCTACCTAATAGACCTTCTCCTTGCAAGTCCCCATCCCAAAGTCTGGCTCCACAGACCTCCATCTTGGACAAGAAACATCTTTCCAAAGGACAGATCCACAGTGGACTTCAGCAAGCAGGATCAGTCTTGCTGAAGAGGCTTGGAACTTGGGGCTCAAGGAGTCTCGGGAAGACACAGTGGCTTCAGAAGGCGAGACAGCTGTGAGGCTGAGGCTCTGTCCATTGGAAAGGTTCATTAGTGAACCTATGCAGTATGATTTCAGAGAAGATTATTGTATCTGGAAGCTAACAGATGGCTCTGAAGCCAAATTCGGGACTCTAATTCAACAGAGAGATTCTGCTGATGTCACCAGCACTTGAGCTGTGTTCCAGTGTGGGCTTTTTAAGGGTTTTGGTTGTCTTTTTTTTTTTTCTCTTCCACAAACAGCCATAGAGCCTTGAGAGTTAATTCAGCCTTGTAGTCACTCCAAGGCCATCTGTTGTTCAAATTAAAATACATATTTTTAACTTTAACCTTTCAATCTCTAAAGTTTTAAACCTTTGCAATAGAAACAGTCACTTTGCAACAGCTTTGCAGCTTCCTGATTCAGTGACATCAATGAAAGGGTAATGTCAGTTTCAGGGACGTCAGTAAGGAACGTTGGCAGGGCTGACATTGGTGGAGGGACACGGAGAATTTACCAGCCTATTTTCTATTCTTGCATGACTTGGTAACGTGCTATGCTCTCATTAGCTGGAGTTAATCGAAACTCTGAATAGATTTCATGAAGGATAATTTAGGAATTCATATTTATTCTGAGACATTAAGTAAATAAAGAAGGATCTAGAAAAAAAATACTGCAGATTTTAGGTTCCTTTGTTAGTTCCATTAAGCCTTTGGCATATTCTAGCCTGGAAGCCAGAATAAAATGTAACCAAAATATTAATGTCATTGTAGAAAATACAGAAAATGCAGCAAACTCCAAAGATACTCATAATCTCTCTGTCCAGACATAAATTGTTTGAACTTCTTGGTGTATTACATTTGTATTTTTTAAAGTTTAAATACCCCTTGAATGAGATGAGGGGGTGGTTTTATAACCCGTGATATGTTGTCATTGATATTTGAAGAAGCTGTTGCCAATCCCTCACTAAAAAGGGCATATGCCTTGAATCTGTTTCATCTTATTTCTTCCCACCAAAGCTTAAGTGGGAGGCCATTCCATCCACCTTATCTGTAACAAATAAATACATTTGCTAAAACTACTTGAATCTACACAGATCAAAATGGTATGTTACCATTCTCAGTTTGATTTAATTTAACCACCCTTTTTATTTATAATAGGTGCTATGTATTTTGCACTGTGCTGGGTGAAGCATAGGGATGAGGAGGGGTAGGGAGATACAAATGTGAAGACCACACAGTTCCTGACTCTAGAAGCTCATATGTGTTCATCCATGCAGTAAATATTTATTGAACACCTACTATATTCTAAGTATTGGCAATGCAATAAAGAACAGGAAGTATGAAGTCCCTCCCTTCATGGCGCTTACCTTCTATTGAAGTAGACAAAAGAAATACATAAGTAAATGAGATTATTTCAGGTAGTGTGTGTTAATTGTGTACTTTACTTTATCTTATCATTTTTTAGATTAATTTTGATTGAGATATAATTGATATACTATACCATAATAGTTTCAGGTGTACAATGTAAGGATCTGATATTTTATATATTGCAAAATAATCACCATAGTAAATATAGTTAACATCCGTCATACATAGTTATATTTTGTTTTCTTTTTTTAATGTTTATTTTAGAGAGAGAGACAGAGACAGAGTATGAGCAGAGGAGGGGCAGAGAGAGAGGGAGACACAGAATCCAAAGCAGGCTCCAAGCTCTGAACTGTCACCACAGAGCCTGATGCAGAGCTCAAACTCATGAACTGCGAGATCATGACCTGAGCCAAAGTCGGACGCTTAACCGACTGAGCCACCCAGGCATCCCATAAAAATTTTTTTTCTTGTGATGAGAACTTTTAAGCTCCACTCTCTTAGCAACTTCCAAATATGCAATACAGTAATATTAACTATAGCCACCATGTTGTACATCCCCATGACTTATTTATTTTATAACTTGAAGTTTGCACCTTATCATATGATTTTTTTAACATGTTAAAAATCTTGCAGGCAGCGGAGAGCTGACCTACCCAGGGCCAACCAATTCGTAGAGATGGTAGAGAGCTCAACTTGGAGGATGCCTTTCCCCTGCAAACCAACTGATCCTTAGTGTCTTTCCTCTAACCACCCTCTCACCTAATTCTCACACACCAAGTCCATGTTTCCTTGGTCATCCGGAACCAGGTATCAGGCAACTAGAGACCACTCCTATAGTCCAAAGCCCACTGCAACTATTCAAACTAGACAATCTTAAACAGTTTTCTCTGCTCAGCTCTGAGTTTCCCAAAGAAACCCCAACGAAGATCCTGGCCTGGGCTCTCCCTCACTCTCGTTTCTGCCTCCTACCCAAACTGGAGATTTCTCCTGTGGCCCGATGTGGTGCCGCATGCCCTCTTCTCTCAGGTAATGAAAGTAGTACATTCTTTCAATGCTGACCTCTCCCTGTTGTCACTCAGTCATCTCCATAAGTTAAAGTCACTGTGGCACTGTGGGAAGTGCTATGAAGGTGTTAAAATGGGAGTGCTCTTGAGAAAAGCTGCCATTGAGAGGGACAGTAAGGAAATGCTTCTCTAAGCATTAGGCTGAGACCTGCTGGAAGGAATGTGCGCCATGCAAAGAATCCTAAATAGAAGTAATCATTAAGAGTAAATATCCTGAGGTTAGCTGAACTTTGTTTGTCCAAAGTACAGGAAGACCTGGAGGGCTGGGGCCGGGTGAGCTGGGGCAGCGTGGGACAGGAAGAGGTTGCAGAGGTGAGTAGGCAGAGTTCACGAAGGGCCCTGCAATAGGGTGGGCCAAACAACATACGCAAACAGGCATTGTGGTATATTGTGAACACTGCATAATATTTGCACTTCTCTCAAAGTCTTTGGAGATACAATCCTGTGAATCCGAAGGTTTGGATCCCTGGTACAATTCCAGGAACTCTGGCACAGCAATGAGAGTGACTTCTGGGTGGATGCATTCGGCAGAGCCCATTAGATCAAGCCCTGGAGTTGCTCTTACATTTCCTGTAAAGGGAGTCTTTGTAAATTGAAGGGGGACCCTTTCATCCAGCAGTGTGGGGTGAAATGATCTGTGTCACAATATGCATGGAGAAGGCAAGAATCAAGTGCAAGGTGCACATCCCTATGTGGGTAGAGTTTGGCGGAGGGGGTGGTTCCTAATAAGTTCTTGTGGAAGCTCAGCTTACTGACTGCTGGGTTCAGAGCCTGCACACAAATCATGATTCACAAGCTGTAGCACAATCCTGATTAGGATGACAACTAAATGGCTTAGTCCTCAATGCTTTGTAAAATCAGACACAAAGAGACATATTCACCTGTTCGTTTTGATGCAACGTAACTGTGTTTTCACTTGCCTGCTAAGTCCCTAAGAATAAATAACTTAGAGGTTCAAAACCAGACTCTAAGTATTATAGGGAAAAAAATTGTTTTAATTGATTATATCCTTATATAATAGAGTCCATATATAATTTTCCTAATATATGAAGACATAGTCATCATTAAAATTTATTAAATATTTGTTTTGTATATCTTTATATTTATTCCATTCCATATTTCAAAAAATATATGAAATACCTTGAAAAGTATAAACAATTGAACATTATACAAAAAATTATAAAGCAGTGTTTATATAATGGAAAGAAAACTGAAGACAGGAAGTAAATGAAATAGAAGCAGAGACAGGTTATGTTACCAATATATGTGCTTTTAAGGCACTTTGACCCTACCAGACTTCATGTGCATCACCCCATTTGTTTCTTAACATAACCCTACAAAGTTAGGAAAGGTAGTTATTATTAGCTCAATTTTACAAATTTTACAAATTACCTGAGGGTACAAAGAGCTAAAATCTTCCCAGTAAAGATAGGCTGGGACCAGATGAATGTCTCCTCACTTCTAACCCAGTGCATTGTGGTTACCAAGGCCCCAGGGCAGGGTAGATCCAGGGAAAGTAAGGATGGCCCGCTGGACTCTTTTTTGTTTGGATCCTTGGGTATCATTCAAGTCTCTCCTGCTGTTTGCTAGCAAATGCTGTCCCCTGTTCCTCAGCCAAACCCCCACAGAGTCTCCTTTACACTTGCCTCCCTAAATGGCATCAATCCTTCCATGTTATGAAAATCCCCCAATGCAGTTTTGAGGTCCCTCAAGGGCTGTTGGCCACGTGCGGGCCAGCTGACTGTATACACTGAGGTTTAGACATATGTATATTGAGGCAGGTCGTGAACCAAAGGTGATAATATGAGAGAATGATGTTTTGGTCTCAATAAAACAAAAGCCCTTCTCAAAAGGTTGTCTAAACACAGAGGGGGCTGCATGGGTGAGGGAGGGGTGGATGGGTGGTGAGCTCCCGTTCCTGCATGGCCCCTTGTCACAGATGGGCCTCTACTAGTTAGATTTGATGCCTCTGCCCCTACTTTCAATTCTCCAGATTCTAAGGGATTCTAAGGGGATCTACACTGATGGACCACTCTCTAGCCCTGCCTCTCTCCTCTCAGGCTATCTTTTTAACACTTTCAGTGAAAAGTGTCACTGCAGGAGGGACAATCCCTCAGGCTTAGGGCTTGGGTAGGGGAAACTTTTAACGCCCTTTAATTACATTGCGGAGAAAACATGGACTCCGTATAACCATGTTTCCTTTACAGATTTGTGGGTTTTTTTAATTAAAAAATTTGTTTTTCTTTTCAAATGTTTATTTGTTTTTGAGAGAGAGAGAGAGAGAATGCAGGAAAGGAGCAGAGAGAGAGACAGAGACAGAGAACTAGAAGAAGGCTCTGTGCTGACAGCAGAAAGCCTGACGTGGGGTTTGAACTCAGAACTGTGAGATCATGACCTGACCCAAAGTCAGACGCTTAACTGACTGAGCCACACAGGCACACTTTAAAAGTTTTTCCCTAGAATCATTGAATTGTATCTCTATTCTTAAAGTTTTAAAGCATTTCTCAGTGAATTTAAATATCGGGAAATGTCTGAGCATTAATGCAGGCTTACACTTAAGTCCCTGCTGATCAGGCGGTACTTGTCCCCGCCAAGCAGTGAGGTTGGAATAGGAAGTCAGGTAAAAGAGGCATCTCCCCAGAGGTGCCCATTCCAGTGTTTTTAAAGTAACATACGTGAACAGTGCTATTACTAAGATTATCGTGAAGAGACGGAGGAAGCAGAGTGAATGCAGGACCATGAAACACATAGCCATGATCACCAAAGGCTGACCCTGGTTTTGTGTCCTGCAGCATCCTAGCCAAGGAGCAGGCACTCTCCTGCATGCCCCCTCCAGAGTCACCTCAACTCCAGCTTAGATGCCGTGTGACCCGTGCTTGGACTACGTGCATCACACATCCACTTTGTGCCAAGCTTGTGCTGGGCACTGCCTTGAAGGAGCTTATGGTCTTGTTGACGATGAAAAATATGAATGTATTTATTTATGCTGGGTCCTGTTCAGGATTAAAGGCAGTTGATCTAGAAACAGAAAGCATTACATGAACTGAGGCTAATTCAAAATTGCAGATCGTAGATGAATGAATAAACAAAACATGGCATATACATACAGTGGAATATTATTAAAACTTACAAAAGAAGGGAGGGGCGCTTGGGTGGCTAAGTCAGTTAAGCTTCTGACTCTTGATTTCTGCTCAGGTCATGATCTCACAGTTGGTGGGTTTGAGCCCTGTGTCGGGCTCTGTGCTGACAGCATGGAGCTTACTTGGGGTTCTCTCTTTCTCTCTCTCTCTGCCCCTCCCCCACTCTCTATCACACACACTCTCTCTCTTTCTCTCTCAACATAAATAAATAAAAGAAAAAAAGAAAGGGAATTCTGACACATCCACACTAACAACATGGATGCACCTTGAAGATATTATGCTGAGTTAAATTAGACAGACACAAAAGGACAAATACTATGATTCTACTTCCACGGCATACCTAGAGTAATCAAATTCCCAGGGAAGAAAATAGAATGATTATTGCTACTGGCTGGTGAGAGGGGGAAATAGATATCATTATTTAATGGGTACAGAGTTTCAGGTTGGGAAGATGGGAAAGTTCTGGAGATGGATGGTGGTGGCTGTTATACAACAATGTGAGTGTACTTCAGCCTACTGAACTGTATATTTGAAAAAGCTTAGATTGGTAGATTTTGGGTCATATATATTTTACCACAATAAAAGAAAAAGACACTAGATTCCAAAAGCTTAGTACAAAAAAATACCCGCATTAGTTTTGGAAATGATAATATTTTGGAGATGGTAAGTGGAATAAAATATATTATAAAAAGTGTTTTTGAATGCACACCCCAGATGAAGAACATAAAATCTAACACTTTCAGAGGGCGAGCAGGTAGCAAACACATGTGAAGTGACAAGTACTTACGATAAGGAGTGGGTGTGTGTTTGTAGCAACTGAGAGACGTTCAGATAATATTTTTGAGAAACCTAAGCTAAACAAATAAAACAAAATTCTCAGCTTCAAATACCTGAAGATACCAGTCAGTGATACTGACAGAGAATGTTACACAAGTGCTAAGAGGGTGTCATGCATTTGGATTGAGCTTCCTAGTGACCAAAGTGAAAAGAGAAACTTAGCCAGTTACACAGTTTACAGGCGTGTGAGATAAAAAACCAAGTAGTTATTCAGAAACACATGTGCTATAGGGGCGCCTGGGTGGCTTAGTCGGTTAAGTGACCGACTTTCGCTTAGGTCATGATCTCGCGGTTGGTGGGCTCGAGCCCCGCGTCGGGCTCTGTGCTGACTGCCAGCTCAGAGCCTGGAGCCTATTTCGGAGTCTGTATCTCCCTCTCTCTCTGACCCTCCCCTGCTCATGCTGTCTCTTTCTCTCTCTCCTAGAAATAAATAAAAATAGTAAAAAAAAAAAAAAAGAAAGAAACATATGTGTTACTGAGACTGAGATAGGAAAGAAATGTCTCCTGAACGTCTCCTGGGGAAAAAAAAAAACCCTGAAATGTAATGAACGATGCTCTTAGAGGTTGGGAAAAGTCCCATAGGAATTTCTCATCTCGTTCCTCAGTGAGGCCCATATCCCACAAAAACTGTTCCACCAGTGACCAGTGGTCCAGTGAGAGGCAAAGTAGCACTGAGTGAATGGTAGAGACCATGGCTTTCAGAGGAGAGTGAACCTGCTGGGGGGGGCGGTGGTCATCGGTCATGAAGGTCTTTCTAAAGGTGTGGGGCAGCCGCTGGAGCCTTGGGAAAAGTAGGATTTATATTCATGCCTGGCACATGGTGGATAGTCAGGAAATGTTTGTTGTATGAGTGAGTGGGTCAAGAAGAAAAAATACAGGCATCTCATGGCCAAAGGAGTAGAGAGGGCATTCCAGGGAACAATCTGTCTGGAAGGTATTAGTCTGGACTTTTTTGGTGGTAAGTGATAAAAATCTAACTTGACCTTGATTTGACATAAATAGAAACATATGGAAAGCATATTGAAGTGTCTCACATAATTAAAATAAAGGGTTGGACATTAGCGGAGGCAGGCTTAAAGTGGGCTTCTGAGGTGGACATGAGAAGCGCTGTCAAGATTACTTTCAAAGAAGGATGTATTTCTGCAGATGCTGGCTGTGTGGTCATTAGACAGCCATCAGCTCTCAGCTACTTCAGGATATGTCTCAGCTGTAGAGAGTTGCCTTGCCCAAGACCACTCCTTTCTCTGGGGACCCAGATCCAGTGACTGGTCACTGTGGGAAGTGAAAGGTCAGGGCATCTCAGGCCATGCAGGACAATTCCAAAGAGTCATGTACACTACAGAGCTCTCTATGGGGTCATCCATGGCCTCATTAGACTTGTGTTGCTGTTCAATTTCTCCCTCTACTCACCCTGTTTCCTACCTTCCTTTCCATAAGTATTGTTTCCTAATAAACATACTGTACCCCAAATTCCATCCTGGAGTCTTGTTTTATAGAACCCACCTTTGACAGCCTAAGAAACAAGCAAAGGAAAGGGCTCAAATGCCACCAGGATGTTTTCTTTGTCTCTCATTTCTCCTTCTCTCTGCATCTTTGCTTCTGTCTCTTCCACTCTAGATTGACGTTCTCCAAATATTGGAAGACCAGCAGAAGACATAAAGATGGCCAGCATGAAAAGATGTTCAACATCATTCATCATCAGGGAAATGCGAATCAAAACTACAGTGAGAGGGACTCCTGGGTGGCTCAGTCAGTCAAGCATCTGACTTTGACTCAGGTCATGATCTCACTGTTCGTGGGTTCAAGCCCAGCATTGGGCTCTGTGCTGACAGTGCAGAGCCTGCTTGGGATCCTCCCTTTCTCCCTCTCTCTCTGCCCCTCCCCATTCAGGCTTTCTCTCTCTCTCAAAATAAATAAATAAATTTAAAATTGTTTTTTAAAAAAATATGATGAGGTATCACTTCACAATCATCAGAATGGCTAAAATCAAAACACAAGAAACAAGTGTTGATGAGGGTATGAAGAAAAAGGAACCCTTGTGCACTGTTGGTGGGAATGCAAACTGGTGCAGACACTGTGGAAAATAGTATGGAGGTTCCTCAAAAATAGAATTACCCTATGATCCAGTAATCATACTGCCAGGTATTTACCCAAAGAAAACAAAGGACACTAATTTGAAAAGATATATATACCACTTTGTTTATTGTAGCATTAGTTGCAATAGCCAAATTATGGAAGCAGCCCAGGTGTCCATTGATAGATGAATTGATAAAGAATTTATATATATATATATATATATAATTTTTTTTTAATTTTTTAAATGTTTTTTATTTATTTCTAGGAAAGAGAGAGAGAGAGAGAGACAGCATGAGCAGGGGAGGATCAGAGAGAGAGGGAGTCACAGCTGAAACAGGCTCAGGCTCTGGGCTGGCGGTCAGCACAGAGCCCGACGCGGGAGCTCGGAACCCACCCAGCCGCGAGATCATGACCTAGCGAAAGTGGAAAAACCAACCGACTAAGCCACCCAGCGCCCATATATATATAATCTTTATACACACACACACACACACACACACACACACACACACACGGAATGGAGTGTATTCCAGCCATAAAAATAATGCAAGCTTGTCGTTTGCTTAGCAACATGGTTGGAGATGAAAGTATAATCTTCAAGTAAATAAGTTAGTCAGACAAAGAGAAATACCATAGCGATTTCATACATATGTCAATTTAAGAAACAAAACAAACAAGGAAAAAAAAAAAGAGAGAGAGAGAGAAACAAACCAGAAAAGAGGCTCTTAACTACAGAAAACAAACTGGTGGTTACCAGAGGAAAGTAGGTAGAGGGGATTGGTGAAATGAGGTTATGAGGGTTAAGAGTACATTTATCCTGGAGCGCCTGGGTGGTTCAGTCAGTTAAGCATCCAACTCACTGCACTCGGAGTCATGGGTTTGAGCCCTCTGTCAGGCTCTGTGCTGACAGCTTAGACCCCTGAAGTCTGCTTCAGATTCTGTGTCTCCATCTCTCTGCCCTCCCCACTCCACCCTGTCTCTCTCTCTCTCAAAAATAAATGAACATTAAAAAATTGTAAGAAAAGAGAGGTATTACACACACTTATCCTGATGACACTGACTGATTAATACATGGAGACTATTGAATCAGTAATTGCTTTTTCTGAAACTAATATAACACTGTATGTTAACACACTGGAATTAAAGGATTAAAAACTTAATAAAAATGAAATCCCAAACAAAGATGTTGCTTTTGAATTTAAAAGAAATGGGAGACCTGAACACAAAATAACTTATATAGTTTTTTGCACAGAAATGGACAGATTGTTGTTGTTCCGTTTCTAAAAAAATCTTCAAGGAAGCCCATCTGGGTTCAGGTGTCTACCCCCCAAGCAAATCACCTCTGGCTGGATGTCAATATATTATAATCATCTACACTTGAGTCAGAACTGTTTCTCAGAGATAGGATCATAGAAGAAACAAACATGGCAGCCCCACATAAGGCCATGAGTTTCTGAGGAGGATTCATAAGCAGAAACCTTGATGATATCTTCTCCCATTTTTAGGGAGTAAGGAACAATTACCTTTTGGAATATTAATTTAAGATTTTTGAATGTAAGAAGATATAAGACATCTTTACTCTATTTGTTGATTTTTAAACACACTTAAAGCAACTGGACTCTTCAAATAAAACTTAGGAATGACAACATAATAAGTGGATAACAGTGGGGCTGCTGATCTAAGAGGGAAGTAGAATCGAGTCTTCAAATCTCAAATTACATCTTCCAGCAACCAATGAGTCACTCATTCATTCATTTTACAAATTTTTACTGGATACTTTTTCTGCCCCAGACATTTATGCTATAGACACTGGAAAGACAATGGCTGAGTAACAATAAACAGCATATTTCTGGAAGATACTATGTATGATCCCTAGAACACAGTTTGAAACCCACTCTTCTGGGCAATTCTGTGGGAGTAGGGACAAGGAGAATGAAGGTTTGAAAATTAAGGGATGCTTTAGAAATACAGATCTGGTGGTTGTTAATTGTGGTCAGCTTGATTTGGTGAAGACTGGCAAGTTGATTAATTGGAGACCATTGCAAGAGCAAAGAAGACATGACATACTGACTCTAACCTAGAGAAAAAGCAGAGGAAATGAAAAAGAGAAGTATGGCTATAAGAAATATAAATGTAAGAAAATTGATGAGTTTGGTGACAACCTCTTAATGGATCTGGCTAGTATCTATTAATGGCGCAATATTAAACAATCCTGCATACACTTATAGGTACTAGATACCCTCTATTTTTCTACTCAATCAAATGTGCAGCATATTTCAATCCATGTCACTGCACTCACATATTAAGAATTCATACATTTCTGACAGTCCATTTCAGTCCTATTCTTTCAGGATGCTGACCACACACACATATTTCTCATGGCTCCAAATTCTTACTCTCTTCTAAACTAGTAGCAGTCCATGCCATTCCTTACGTTTCTCCCATATTCAGCTGTAATGCTATTAAATTCCTCAACATTTGCAGATCAATTAATATCAAATATTCCTTTAGGCAAGACATTGTTCTCTATTTTTCTCAGAGATTTATTTTGGGTCATATGGAAAAATAAAACTTCTGTCAATAGACCACCATCCATTCCTCTCTTTTCTTCCCATCTTACATAATACAGAAAGCACCATGAAGTCAAGAAGCAATTGGCAAACTGGAAAAAAAAGATTCATAACTTACCACAGACAAAGGGGGCTAGTATTTATGGTATATGGCTGCCAATAGGGGTGCCAGGATAGCTCAGTCAGTTAAGCATCCAACTCTTGATTTCTGCTCAGGTCACATGATCTCCTGGGTCACAGGGTTGAGCCTCATCAGACTCCATGCTGGGTGTAGAGCCTGTTTGGGAATTCTCTCTCTCCCTATCTCTCTGCCCTTCCCCTGCTCTCTCTCAAAAAAAAAAAAAAACAAGAAAACAGAACTCTTAATAATTGAGATACTAAGGATGAAAAGTCAAGAAAAATGGGGAAAAAATGGACAGGCAATACACAAAAAATAGATAATAAAAATAAGCCCCACACATATAAAGTAACAAATTCACTCATAGTGAAAAATACAAATTAAAACATGAGATCTTATGTCCTACCTATTAGACCAGTAAGGTTAAAAATATGACAACATATTCTGTAATTTGATCTATAGAATATTTGTTTTTAAATTACTGATGAAATGCAGGTTTAATATCTTTTGAACATTCAGCAATACTATTGACTTCAATTCATATTTTGCTCCAACCCAGCAATCCCACTTCAGGAATCTACCCTAAAGATACACTTTCTTTCTTTTTTTAAAAGTATTTATTTATTTATTTTTACAAATAGTTTATTATCAAATTAGTTTCCACATAACACTCAGTGCTCATCCCCCACAAGTATCCTCCTCATGCCCATCCCCCCATCCATCAGTCCCTCGGTTTTTGTCAGCATTCAAGAGTCTCTCATGGTTTGCCTCTCTCCTTTCCCCTGGCTCCCCCTTCTTCTCCCCTTGTTCCTCCATCAAGTTCCTCCTAATCCTCCTATCACGTGCACACATATGATGTTGTCCTTCTCTGCCTGACATTTAGCTCTTTCCTTTACCCTCAAAGGTCCATCCATGTAGCTACACATGGCAGATTTCATTCTTTCTCATTGCCATGTAGGATTCCATGGCATGATAAACCACATCTTCTTGATCCACTCAACTCTGTTGATGGACATAGGCCCTTTCCATGTTTTAGCTATTGTGAGTGCTGCTATGAACATGGGGGTACATGTGCTTCCTATGCCTCAGCATTTCTGTATCCTTTAGGTAAATTCTAGCAGTGCTAAATGCAAAACTGCATATGCATAAAATACTTTTTGTTTGTAGTTGTCAAATGTAGGAAACCTGGAAATACCCATGAAACATTCATAGAGTGGAATACTATGCAGCTATAAAAAAAGTGAGGAAGATGTCTATGAACAAATATGAAGTAATTTCAGGTCATATTATTAAAAGTGAAGAAAAGCAAAGCAAGAGCATCTCTAAAATCTTTATATTTATGGAAGAAGAAGGATATAAGAAAATACATACAGGTATCTGCTACATTTATACAAAAGAAATAAAGAAAACATAAACCAGAAGCTAAATAGTAGTTATCTATAGGAAGTAAGTGGAAAAGAGGTGGGAGAGTGGGGGACGGGAACAGAGTAGCAAGGGTTGAGTGACACTCTCTATGTGTATCTTTTTGTACATCAGTGACTCCTAGAACTGTGGTATTGTTTCACAAACCTTTTACATCCCTTCAAAATAAACAAATAGTTAAAATCAACCAGTATATAAGGAAAAGCCCAGAATGGAATAGCTGTATATGATGCTTCAACCTTAATTTTTGAAATGCATGGGGAAGAAAAGAACTAACCTAAGGAAGTATAGAAGAACGTGTCACTTGATAGAATACTGCAAGGATTAAAAACAAAAAAAAAAAAAAAAGAACTGTGTATAAGTATGTTTGATCTAGTTAGCAGAAGTGTTTCTCAGGTGCAGATTAACAGTTCTGAAACTACTTTATGTAAACATTAGAACTGAACAAATATGGGAATTACTGGTGCTTTGAGTTAGTTAAAGTCCAACTCTTGATTTTGCGCCTCAGTTATACGATCTACAGTTTGCCAGATTGTGTTCTCTCTCTCTCTGCCCCTCCCCACTTGCATGCTCATGCACTGTACTCTCTCTCTCAAAATAAATAAATGAAATATTAAAAACAAAAGAATTGGACAGGTGGCTCAGTTGGTTAAACATCTGACTCTTGGTTTCAAAACTCAAGTCATGATCTCATGAGTTATGGTGCAGATCCCATGTCAGGCTCTGCACTGATGGTGAACCCTCACTTGGGATTCTGTCCCTGCTCCCTCTCTCTTTGCCTCTCCCCTGCTCTCTCTCTCTATCCTTCTCTCTCAAAAATAAAGTTGAGCATTTTTAAAAAAAAGAAATTGAACAAATAAATGGTAAAATTGTAGTTAATGAGAGCTATAGTTTCTTGCTGTTGGAAAAAAACTATAAATAAGGAAAGGTTTGGAAAGGAGGATACTAGAATAAACCTCGTGGTTTTGGAGTGGAATCAGAAGTGCCAGTATATAGATATATGTATATATGTAGGTTCGTATGCATACATATATATTTTTCTAGCTCTATCTGTTGGTAGCAATAATAGCCCAGCAATAATGAACATACTTGGTCTCTAAACACCATCCTTCAATGAAAAGAACCCCAAGAAGTGGTTGCTTTCAAAGTAGGGGTAGGGTAAACACAAGATGATCCTGGAAATTGCTGTGGTGGCAAAAAGCAAGAAAATCCTGAAGTGAGATGGGAGCATGTCAAAGAAAACAGGAGGCAACATGAAGGAGATTCGAATGGCTCAAACTGGAACAATCTGAACAAAATAAATAATGATATCATGATACTTTAATCCAGAGAATAAAATAAATACCCATGTGTCCATGCTGATATAATATATTATCCTATAAGGAAATAGGGAATGTGGGGCACCTGGGTGGCTTAGTCGGTTGAGCATCTGGCTTCGGCTCAGGTCATGATCTCATGGTTCATGGGTTTGAGCCCTGTATCAGGCTCTGTGCTGACAACTCAGAGCCTGGAGCCTGTCTTTGGATTCTATGTCTCCTTCTCTCTCTAATTCTCCCCTGCTCACGCTGTCTCTCTCTCTCTCAAAAATAAATAAAAAAAAAAAGAAAAAAAAAAAGAAATAGGGAATGCAATAGCTCTTTCTCACAACAGATTCCAATTAATAAACCTAGAAGAGAAGAGGGAAATACGGAATCATCATTATGGAATCATCATTAGACAAACATAACAGAAATTGTTGCAGGAAAGAGGCATTGATGGAAACTAAGATTATTGGGCATGAGTTCGAGGAAGAATAGGATTTGCATAATCTGAAAGTATCTCTCCCAAGATATTTATCAATTACAAAGGGAAAAGTGATAATTTTACAATGAAGAAACTGGTCAGACAACAACTTAACCAAGTGATCAAGGTGATAAAATCACCAGCAGTTAGACACATCAACCTCATGAACCCCTTAATATGATGCACTGAGATACAAGAGCATTTTTGTAATATTCCAGCCCAAAATGCATAGCCTCAATCTTATCATGAAAAAAATGTCAGATAGACCCAAACTGAGAGAAAATCTGCAAAGTATCTAACCAGTGTTTATCAAAAACTTTAAGGTCAGAAAAGATAAGGAAAGACTGAGGAACTCTTATACTTAGGAAAGAGTAAGTAGAAGATTGCTTCTTACAGCTAATACGATGTGGGATCATCCTTAGGATCCTAGTACAAAAAAAAAATTAGTGGGGAAAATAGTAAAATTCAAATAAGGTCTGCAGTTCGGTTGCCTAGATTGTGCCAATGATCATATCTCATTCTATAGTTATATAAGATGATTAAGAGATGTGGGGCAAGGGGATAAAAGGAAACTGTACTGTTTTTGAAACTATTTTATAAGCTTAAAATAAGCAGTCTTTTTAAAGAGACCTTCACGGGAGATAGAAGGTCCCTTTAGGTCATAAGGTGTGAGGAATCCCCAGCCTGGCAGGTCTCCCAATTCTTGAAAGTCTGTGGCCTTTTGTGGCTTTGTGCATACACAGAGCTTTGGCGTGAGGCCGCCACAGTGTTGAAAATAATTACTGAGCTCCAGGGCTCCCATTTACCATTCTGCCTTTGCACTGACCTTGAATAATAATAAGAATCTCATAGTCCACTACTAATTCCTAATGAATGACCATCTGACCTGAGCTGAAATTTCACAGTAGAAAGATTTTACTAAGGAAATGTGAAAAATAGGGCAGGCTGAGCCTTTTCCTTTTTTAAGTAAAAAAAATGCATTGCAGCATTATTTATAGTAGTTAAAGTGGGGGGGGGGGAGTGTCCAAACTAGGGGATTGGTTAATTACTTATGTTATACTCATACTTTGGAATGCCAAAGAGCAATGAACAATAATGTTGTGGGCTATTCAATGGTATTCCATATCATGTTCACAAAAAGTTACATGAATACAGTTAAAAAATAATGCAGATTTAAAAAATAACCTATCTATGTATCAGTTTACTTATAGAGAAAATGAAAGAGAGAAATTTTGGAAAAATACTGTCTAAAATGTTAACAGGAGTCACCACTGATGGGTAAAATTATCAGCAAGTTTTTCCCTTCTTCTCTTTTTTTTTTTTTAATTTTCTAACATGTCCAGAATGAACATGCATCCCTTTCTAATTTATGAAAATGTTGTTTTAAAAATAAAGCAAGGAGACTTCTGATTTTGACATGGTGGCGTATAGATACCTGTGCCTCTTCTCCAAAATCACCCTGCAACAACAAAGAGAAGGAAAAGAGAAATGCAAGCTCCATCTTTGGCAAGACTAGGAAATAACTCCAATCTGAACCACAGGGGGTGAGGAAGGAGCTGCTCAATGCAGAGGCCACTAGGGATGCCCATGGGAAGGCAGTGCCCAGACCCACCTGCAAACACAGACCTCAGACAGAACCTGCACAGCTCCGGTTCCCCTAGGAAATATGAGACCTTGAGAAAAAAGGCCACCAATTCCATATTTGAACAATGGTGATGGAACGCACAGTCTTGTAATGGAAGCTTCTTCGGTCCTCATGTGTCACCCAAGACAAGTGGGGAAGCTGGGGGTGAAAGCAGCATCACACAAACATGACCTCCTAACAGGAAGCAATCCGTTGGGGAGATGAGTGAAAAAGACCTTGAACTGCCAGCCACCACCTTCCATTAGCCCTGAAAAAACAAAGGCAAAAACAATTCTCTCCCACACCCATATTCCCACACTCACTCATGCAACCCTGCATTATAAGTTTTATTACTGTGTCAGTTAAGGTTAAGCTCAGCTATATAAGAAGGAAAAGCCCAAAAGCTTTAACATCATAATAGATGTTTGTTTCTCATTCACTTAAAAATAATTTTTAAAAAATTTTTAAATGTTTTTATTTATTTTTTTGAGAGTGAGAAAGAGAGTGAGCGAGCAGGGGAGGGGCAGAGAGAGAGGGGAATACAGAATTCAAAGCAGGCTCCAGGCTCTGAGCGGTCAGCACAGTGCCTTAGGTGAGGCTGATATTCATGAACCACAAGATCATGATCTGAGTCAAAGTCAGATGCTTGACTGCCACCCAGGTGCCCCAAAAGAATTTTTAAAAATTTTAAAAGAAAAATTCTTTTTAAAAGAATTAAAAATTTTTAAAATAAGATTTGTACGGTAGCTTCATAGTGTCATCAGAGAACCCAGCTTCTAACTTTCTGCTCTGCTTCCCTTTGTACATGGCTTCCACTTTCAAGGTTATTTCAAGTTTAAGATGGCTTCTGGAGCTTCGGCCTTAACATCATATTCCAGGCTGAAGGGATAAGAAGTATTCCCTCCTGCCCTATATCCAAGGACCTTATCCAGAAACCACACTCAACACTTTTGCTTTACATGTTGGTGGATAGAGTTAGTCACACAGCCATAACCATCTAAAATGAAAAGTGGACATTTTAGGGTTTTAGCTGGACACGATGACAATGAATAGAATCTGGTTTCTGTTGTTACAGAAGAAAGAAATGGATGTTGGAGAATGAGCTATGAACTAGAAAGAATTCTTTATAACTCAAAAATACAATCTTGTTCTGTATCTATGAATTTCCTATAAATAGCTAGTTGAGAAAGAAATTGTTTCATTCAAAGATAAATAGCAATTAAAAAGGAACCAGTACATAAAGATATTACGAGAGAAAGGAGAAAAGAAACAGGAAAAAAAACCCAAATGGAAGTGAAGAACATTCACCGCCCCCCCAAATGTTACCACCAAGCAGTTAAAATTATGACCAAACATATTCATGTAGGCCCCAAGAATTTAATAAAATTTTTAACACTCTGAAGCAGAATGCAAGAGCCAAGGAAGAAAGGATAGATATTACTGAGAATACTGTAAGTTACACAGAAGACAAGGTTTCAAGAAATGAACAAAATGAAATAAATATGCAAAAAGCACTACAGAAGCCAAAGTTAAGTGAAAATGTACATAATTGGTATCTTAGGATTACAGGTGTTCAATTCTGTATATAATCAAAATAGATTTAAAAAAAAAGGAAAGAAAGAATCAAATACAGAGTGTTCCAAGAACATTAATGTAAAATATTTGATGCCAAGATACAGAATACTAGATTTCAAAGATAGAATCCTTTCAGCATTCAGGCAAAAAGGCCAAGTCATTAATGTGGATAAAGAAAGGGTGAATGGGAACCAAGATGACCTCTGACATCCTCACAGCATCATTTAACATTAGAGGATAGAGGAACAATGCCCAAAAATGTCTTGCAGGCCAAGAAGCTTAGAACTAGCTAAACCAGAGGTCAGAAAACTTTTTCAGTGAAGAACCAAGTAGTAAATATCTTTAGCAGTGTGGGTCATAGGCTTTGTTGCAATTCTGCTGTTGTGTTTGAAAGCAGACATAGATAATCTATAAATGGGTAGTCAGGACAGTGTTTTAATAAAACTTTATTTACAAAATTGTATATACAAAAAAAAGCAGACATAGACAATCCATAAAACTTTATTTACAAAAACAGGCAGCTGACTGATTTTAACGCAGAGGCCATAGTTTGCTGCCCCTGAGCTAAACTATTATTACCCAGGTGTCAAAGCAAAAGAAAACTATTTTTTTAAGTTGTGAGATCTTCAGAGACACATCCACATAATCTAGCATTAGGAGACAAACTTCAGTGGGCAAAAAAGATAAACAAAGAAATCAAAGCAAAAATACTGGCAAGTGATTAAAAAGCTAAAATATGTTCTACTACCTGGAGAACAACAACAATGAAAAACCCAGCATACCTTCCGGCTCCTTTGGCAGCAAGTGCTTTAGAAGCTCCATGACGAAAAAAGGATAATTCAAGAAACCAAGACATCTGTTGGAAGCCATAAAAATTATGATCAGTTCTAAATAAAGAAAGTGATGTCACATTCACAGAGCCCTTTTAAAAACATCTCACAATTCACAGGGATATTTGGATTGTTAATCCACAGTGACAGCTGAAGTAAAAGGGCCTTGGTTTCTCAAAAGGAAAATGAAGTAGTTGAATTAAACCAGAGGTTCTCAGGCCTGACTACTCATTAAAATCACCTGAGACATTTTCCCCTCAAATGCTTGTGCCTGGGTCCCCTCCCAGACCACTTAAATCAGAATATCTGGAAAGAGGAGAGACAAAAGTATTGTTTTTAAGCTCCACAAACATTTGGATATGTAGCTGCAGTGGAGAACCTCTGGATTAGATATTTTTGAGGTAAGTATCAGTTCAGATATTCTATGATTATATAGAGAGATGTAAAAAATTATTTTAAACTTAGAGATTTAGAAATTGCTATATAACAGAGGTTACTTAGTCCATTTTGGATGTATGTTTCTATAACAAAACCTTACAGTCCACACTGGTCCAAGGAACAGAGGCTTCTCAAGAAACCCTAATGATGCTGAGAACAAACTGAGGACTGATGGGTGTGGGGGGCGGGGGTAGATAGACATGGAGGGCACTTGTGGGGATGAGCACTTGGTGTTATATGGAAACCAACTTGACAATAAACTATTTGTAAAAAAAAAAATGTTACACTAGAAAATATTCAGCTACCCAGCCTGCTGCCTCCAAATCTTTTTCCGTAACTATGTTGACCATGTTTTTTGGATTAAATAACCTTCTGCTCCTAAAAAACACAAACAAACAAACAAAAACAACAACAGAAAAACCCCTAAAGAACTAATGCCATTCTAATGTAAGGAAGCTGGTAATTACTCATGAATGAAGAGAGAAGTATATAACTCCAACTGACAGTGTAATCAATTCCTTATTTTTTTTAAAGTGTCCCCAAACCTGTAAAGGAACTTGTGATGTCAAATGCCTCTTCTTTTTGAAAGCCTGAGGCCCTTGAGATGATGTTGGTTTGCTTTTTAAAAAATTTTATTAAGTTAGAAAAATTTTAATTCCAGTATAATTAGCATACGGTATTATATTAGTTTGAGGTATACAGTATCATGATTCAGCAATTCTATATATTACTCAGTGCTCATCATAAGTGTGCTCTTAACCCCTTCACCTATTTCACCCCCTCCCCACCCATCTCCCCTCTGATAATCTGTTTGTTCTCAATAGTTAAGAATCTTTTTCTTTGTTTGTCTCTCCCTCTCTCTCTTTATTTCCCCTTTGTTCATTTGTTTTGTTTCTTAAATTTCATATATGAGTGAAAACATATGGTATTGTCTTTCTCTGAGTGATTTATTTCACTTAGCATTATATTCTCTAGCTCTATCCATGTTCCTGCAAACGGCAAGATTTCATTCTTTTAATGGATGAATAATTTTCCAGTGTGTGTATATAAATATATGTGTGTGTGTGTGTGTGTGTGTTACACATCTTCTTTATCCATTCATCCATTGATGGACAGTGTTCGTTTGCTTTAAAGAGCATTTTTTTCTTTCTTAAATAGTTTATTGTCAAGTTGGTTTCCATATGACACCCAGTGCTCATCCCAACAAGTGCCCTCCCCCATGCCCACACTCCTTCCCCTCTCCCCAACCCCCATCAGTCCTAAGTTTGTTCTCAGCATTCAAGAGTCTCTCATGGTTTGCCTCCCTCTCCCCAACTATTTTTCCTCTTCTCCTCCCCCATGGTCCTCCGTTAAGTTCCTCCTAATCTGCCTATATGTGCAAACATATGGTATTTGTCCTTCTCTGCCTGACTTATTTCACTCAGTATAACACCCTCAAGTTCCATCCATGTTGCTACAAATGGCCATATATCATTCTTTCTCATTGCCATGTAGTATTCCATTGTGTAGATAAACCACATCTTCTTGATCCCTTCATCAGTTGATGGACACCTAGGCTTAAAGAACATTTTAATAAGTCTGGTCCTTAATCTATTTCTTGAATAACTCATTTCCAAAAATTAGTGAAGTCAAAGAGAGATTTAAGGACATCAAGAAAGATAAATGAATCTCAATTTTTAGAAAAAATAATTTCTTAGATAAACCAGACAATCACTAATAATTAAGGGGACAATAGTTCTGGTCTGCCCAGGGTGATCTTGATGTATACTTGTTATTCCAGAGTAATTATTAATAGTGCTTACTTTCATGTTCAGACATGTCCTAGTATAGGCAATACATTGTATGATAACTCTACCACTGATGTTCACACTAATAAATGAGCTGTATCTCTTCATTATAGCAGATGAAAAGACCCATGCTTAAAAATATATTAATTATTAAAATTGTACCCTCAAAAGAGGGAACAGAGTCTATAGCAGGGGTGTGTAATTGGGACTCAGGCTTTGGTGTGGGGGGGAAAGCTAAACATGTAGTTGAATCACAATTAATATTTTCACAAGAGGATGTCATGAGATATTTAAAGAGAAACACTAGAAAGCCAAACTGGAGTTGTTGAGGATGGGATTGGATGAGTTTGGTTGGGAATCAGACAGAACTTGCTAAGATGCTAAGAGAAAAGCAGGGTCCCAGGGTCTCAGGGTCCCAGGGGCTGAACCTGGCCAGGAACAGTAAGGGGAAGGGTCCCAGACAGGAAGGGTTTGGTATAGGACAACTTAGCTAAGGATCTGCCTACTGTTTCCCCAAGCTTTATTGACTTAGTCTCACCACCAGGGTACTTAAAGCACTAAGTTTTCACATTCAAGTGAAGGTAAAATTTGTATGAAAAAAGTAAAATAATGTCTATTCTTGCAAAGATTTCCTTAATTCAGCTCTGTAATGAAAACTGTTCAATTACTTAAAAAAACACAATTTTTCAAATGAGAAAATCTGGCTTTCAAAGAAAACTAATCAGATAGTTTGCCAAGATAATTATCCCAAACTAGTGTTAGTTGATCTTCTAAGATGCTCATGCATTATATAGAAAATTGGGGGTCTGAACAAAACATAAGGATGAAGTTTCAGATCAGTCAAATCAATCCTGCCAGTCAATGGAGTGACAGATGTCACTGTCACATCTCCTTTATAGTCAAGAAGGAATACGTGACATCACCTAAAATTTGAAGTATAACAGTTACTCATTCAACAGACATACAGTCAGCATCTACTATGTACATGACACTATGCTTCCCTGGAAAATTATGGGGTTTGTGAAAACACGTGAAAAACTAACTACAACAACAGTAAGTGTTTATATAAGGGTAATGGCAAGGCATCTAATGGGATCTTTGAACTATTCATTTTGAGAATGATTCACTGCTTATGACTCCAATAAGAAAGGTAGACTTAGCCACCAAGAGACCCTATAGAGCCAAAGGGGAATTAACAACGTGTTCAAAAAAGCTTGGCTTTTACTTCTTATCCTAGAGTTTAATGAGTCATCCTTGTTCTTTTCCAATAAATCCCCCTTTTTTCTTAAGCTAATGTAAGCTGATTTCTGTTAGTTGCGAATAAAGAACCTTGACTAAAATGGATAACAAAGGCAAATTTAATATTTTAATATAAGAAGGGAAGTATAACTCCTAGGTATTCCTGACATTTGGTAGAATGCATGACCTGAGCTGAAGTCAGATGCTCAACCAACTGAGCCACCCCGGCACCCCTGTGACTATTTTCTAAAATGTGAGTGGGAAATAGATGAATATCAATACTACTACTAAGTAATACATGTCTCCTAAGCTTATTACAATTAAAACCAAGATTGAAGTCATTAATTGTGTCTAAAATAGTGGATTCTTTGCTGTCAGTTGAGCTCATTGGGGTTAAGCTCTCCACTGATGCTTACTTTAAAGGAAAATAATAATATTAAGGAAAATTTATTAAAAAGCTGAACTAGCTTCAACTTTTTTCTCTAAAATTTGTGATATAATTAAGGATTTTTAAAATTATTATTCTGGAAACACAGTCCTCCATTGTAATACCCAGTCTACTATTTAATACCTGTACATATGATTTCCTGCAAGTCTTAGGGAAATATCATATACTGAAATAATGGAGTGCCTCTGTGACAAAATTGGCACAGAGACAAACCGTATGTTGATGGAAAATCTCAACTCTCTTGCCATCTACTAGAAGTCTTTTAGATTTCAAAGTAAAGTGGTTAAAAATTATTTTACTTACCTTACTGAACATCATCTCTGAAATAATATAAGCTGCAGTAAAAAGACTGCTATTTTGGACCAACCTCTCTCTGACAAGGAAGAACTGAATGGTTAACCACATCATCTTGGCATTTATAATGAGGAAAGGAAATATACTGCAGAGGCTGATATGTGCTGAAGATTTTAAGAAAGCAGATGTCAAGAGCTTCAAAGAAAGGAAGGAGTTATAGCACAGGAGTTATAGGAAAGTGGGGGTAAGAGCTCAGACTACAGACTCAAGAAAAATGTAGGTTTGAATCCTAGGTGTGCCACTTATGAGTCCTGTGACGTTAAGTAAGATATTCAACCTTTCTGAATCTCAGTTCTCCTTGGAAAGTGAGGATAGTAAGGAAGAGCTACAAATTGCCTGGGAAAATTACTTAACCTCTCTACCCTGTTTAATCTCTCTTTCCTGTCTCTCTCTCTCTCTCTCTCTCTCTCTCTCTCACACACACACACACACACACACACACACACGGATAGTAGTTACATATGCCGCATAGGTTTTTTGGGAGAATTAACTATGAAAGGTCACACATAAGGGGCACCTGGGTGGTTCACCTGGTAAAGCATCTGACAGGCTCAGGTTATGATCTTGTGGTTTGTGAGTTCAAGCCACCTGTTGGGCTCTGTGCTGACAGCTTGGGGGGTGAGGAGCCTGCTTCGGATTCTGTGTCTTCCTCTCTCCATGTCTGTTCCTGCTCATGCTCTGTCTTTCTCTCTCAAAAATAAAACTAAACATTAAAGAAAAGGAAAATCACATGAAATATCTAACACTGTGTTTGGTAAACAGTAAGCATTTTTAAAATACAAGCACACACATTGTATACATATTTTATAGTCTCTAAAATTCTAAGAGAGAAGTGAGGGATTCATGAAAGAAACTATTCTAGCTAGCTCAGATTTAAATCGAATAGAAGATGGAGTGAATGAGTATATAATTAAGAATGAACACCAAGGACAAAAACAGTCCCCTAAGAACTGAGTTTTAAAAGGATGATGCTCAAAATGAAATGAAGTTATGTTTCTAAAGACAAGATTTCTTCAGTCACATTTTGAGGGAAGAAGAGGAAGCACAGAATATATGTACTCTTTGGGGACTATCATGCAAAGTTACCAAGTGGAAAAAAGGCAGAGCTACATCGTTTCCATTTGAGGTCTATATTTTCCAGAAGAATGGTCCACAGCTGAAAAAAAAAAAAAAAAAGAGGAAGCCAGGCAAAGAGAGGATGTACCAAAAGATGGGTTAGAAGAGAGAAAGGGAAGACAGAGTTACTACTTTACATGGATTCAAATCTCCAGATCCATAAACAAAGTAGTGTCTCAGATTTCTTCTAGGATCATAAATGCAATTGCTTGACATAAAAGGATTTGTTATAGCAATGAAGATCTGAAATTATTCTGACAAAGAAACATTGATATGGAGATAGAGATACACTCATTGAAATAAATTGGCCATCCAAATCTTGATAGATTTTATTGGGTTTTATAAACCATACATAGTTTTTACTTTGATGCATTCTTGTTTGGAATATTTAATTATTTAAGCCAAATAAGATGCTCCTACAGCCAGTCAACCATTAATAGACATCATCCATTATAAAAATCTGCTTCATCCTTCTAAAGATGAAAAGTAGCTCAATGAAACTAATTTTTAATCATCCAACAAAGATTTGAGCATTTATTTTGTGTGAAGAAACTAAAGTCGATCTCTTCTTTCTATATAGTGAGGAAGATAATCATGCGAACAGGTTGAAGTTCAAAACATAGTTTGATATATCAAACACAAGTACCAACAAATTGCTACAGGAACACAAAGAAGAAATAATTCTGAGTTGAGAGCTCAAAGAAAGAGAAGACTATAGACAGGGCTGCTACTAAAAACACATAACGACTTATATGATACCACCAATCAGAATGGGCCTCTGACAAATCAGAATAGACTCAGGTGGTAAGTATTGGTGGGTGCCTGTTGAAAGCTAGTTGTGGTAAGAGGGGAGGTCTCTTATATGATATTCCTCAAAAGATTTGTGGAATTTTGATAGGTGTAGAATGACAAAACAAAAAACAAACAAAGTCCCCTCTAGTCTAAAGGAAGAAAATAAACACTGGACAGAAAAAAATGGATTGCATAATATGTAACCAAGAACTTCAAGTTCATTGGTAAACTGGTGTGACTGAACAGTATGATTTGGGGAATCATGTAGAAGACATGACTAGAAAAGCTTTTGAGGCTCATATGTAGCTTAAATACCAGAATAAGAAGCTTGAATTTAATTCTAAGATAACAATAATAATAGCTACAATTTATGGAACACACACTATGTAACAGAAACTTTATATGCATTATCTCATTTTGTTCTTCCAATGAGTTATGACCTCCACTTTACAAACTAAGCCTTAAGAGGTTTATTAACATGCGCAACTTCACACAGATAGTGAAGGATTAGAGCTTAGATCCAAATCCAAAGCCACAAAATGACTAAACTCTAATCCTTGATTATGGAGAAAATGGGAACTATGAACATTTTTTGACAGGGAGACAGAATTAAAACTGAGTTTCTAGAAGATATAATATAGTGGCAATGGATTTCCAGGAGAAGTGAGAAACTGAAGGTGGGAAGTTTAGTTAAAAAGTTGTTACTTCGGGGGCAGGTGGCTCAGTCGGCTAAATTTCTGACTCTTGATTTTAGCTCAGGTCATGATCCCATGGTTTGTGAGTTCAAGGCCCACATCGGGCTCTGTGCTGACAGTGTGAAGCCTGCTTGGGACTCTCTCTCTCCCAATCTCTCTGTCCCTCCCCACCCCCCCCCCAAATAAATAAATAAACTTAAAAAAATACATTTTAAAAAAGATTCTCTGTAAAAAAAAAAAAGTTGTTAGTTGATACATTAGGGGCCTAAATGAGACATGAGAACAATAAAGACAAAAGGATAGATTTAAAAACATTGGAAGAATTAAGAGAACTTAATGTATTAGTTTTCTATGCTGCATAACAAGTTAACACAAACTTAGTCACTTAAAGCATCATACATTATCTCACAGTTTCTGTGGATCATGAGTTTCCCATGATCTTAGGTCTCTGCTAGGTCTCTGCTCAAGGTCACACAAGGATGCAGTTAAGGTGTCAGTTGGATCATATTCTTATCTAGAGGCTTAACTGGGGAAGAATCTACTGCCAAGCGTATGTTAGCAGAATTCCTTTCTTTGTAGTTATATGACTGAGCTCTCCATGTTCTTGGTAGCTATCATTGGAGAACACTGTTCAGTTACTAGAGGTTACTCTCATGTTCTTGCCTCCTGCTTCCTCCTCTCAAACACATCAGCTTATGTCTTCAAGGCCATCAGGGGAAACTCCGCTGCTTCAAGTCACTGAGGTCAAGGAAGCCCAAATGCCTTTTTTGGAGGGACTCATTTGATACCCAGAGAATTCCCTTTTGATTAATTCAAAGTCAGCTGATTAGAGAACCTTAATCACATTTGCAAAACCCCTTTATCTTTGCCACATAGTGTAACCTAATCAGTGGAGTGATATCCATCAGGTTCTACACACATTCAAGGAGGAAGACATTATACGGGAGGTGTTACATCAGAGGGTGGGAGTCTGGAGGCTGCTTTCAAGCTCTGCCTACCATATCTAACAGATGGTTTGATACAAAGATGACTCGAAATTTTTAGTCTGAGTATTTAAGGTTCTATCCATTAATTGAGATATTACATACAATAGGAAAAGTTTAATGAGAAAGATCATGAATCTTGCTTGGGACAGCTCATCTTGAAGTAGGTACATCCATTTGTTTTAAATAGACTGCATCAGATCATTTCAATAGTATTTAATGTTTTATTAAATGGTGTGGAAAAGGAGGGCTTCATACATCTGGAAGTCATTCTATCATAAAGTACACATTTTTAAAAATGTTACAAATAGCCATGAACTTGAGAAACATTTAGCAAGTTAGTATGTTTTAGATTCATGTCTTCCTTTTATCCCAGCAACCAGTCACAGTGATTTTTTTTTTTAATTTGGGTTGTTTTGATAAATGTTCCTTTCAGGCTCTGTTATTCCTGAGAAATAGCCAAACATCTTTTCTCCCCCGTGAATGTTTATCTTAAAATATATCCAGTAATAGCTGAATGAGTTGTTAAGCAAGTAGATAAATGAAATACCCAAAATAACCAAGGAAATATCAGAGTTAGTGCTAATATAAGTTAGAATAAATAATCTAAACTCTCATTTTAAACTATCTGAATTATCCCATGGCGTTGGGGTTAATACAGATTATATATTCCCTGAAACACAGTGAAATGCAGAATATTATTAATAGGTATATTGTGGAAAGGAAATAGTTACTAGGTATCTTCCTAATGCCAAGCCCTATGCTAGAACTTTTACATATGCTATCTCATGTTATTCTAACAACTCTGAAATAGGTATAAAATAGCCTTATTTAAAAAAATTAATGTTTATTTATTTTTGAGAGAGAGAGAGACCAAGCTGGGAGGGGCAGAGAGAGAAGAAGACACAGAATCTGAAGCAGTCTCCAGGTTCTGATCTGTCAGCACAGATCCTCACTCAGGGTTCAAACTCACGACCTGTGAGACCATGACCTGAGCCAAAGTTGGACATTTAACTGACTGAGCCATCCAGTCCTCACCTTATTTTTTTTAATAGAAAAGGCAGTTGGGGCTGAGAAATTAAACATTGCACCCAAGCTACAAAGTGGGAATAGCCAGATTTCAGACCCAAATTTATCTTATTCTTTAAGAATATTTACTTTTTCCGCTATTTGTCTTTATGAAGTTTTCAGATTAGCTATACCTTCCTCTAAGAAGCCTTCCCTGACCAGTCTTGAATCTTCCAAGACTACCTTGGTTGCACATTCCCACCACCATTTTGTCCCATACAACCAATTAGGATCAAAGTGCTTGCTTTGTATGACTTCCTAGAAAGAATTCAAATTCCACCTTTACATTTGCTAAGTGCATAAATATGCAAAATTGACTTAGCCTCAGGTTTTCTTTCTTTTTTTTTTTTTAATGTTTTATTTATTTCTAGGAGAGAGAGAGAGAGTCAGCATGAGCAGGGGAGGGTCAGAGAGAGGGAGTCACAGACTGAAACAGGCTCCAGGCTCTGAGCTGGCAGTCAGCACAGAGCCCGACGCGGGGACAGAACCCACGAACCGCGAGATCATGACCTAAGCGAAAGTCGGACGCTTAACCGACTAAGCCACCCAGGCGCCCCTAGCCTCAGCTTTTCACTGGTAAAATAGGAATAAGATTGGTACCTAGCTCAAGGGGTGGTTGAGAGAATGATCTAATTAACATAAATCCCTATTGTCGCCATCATCATCATCATGTTATTCCACTTATTACATTCAGTTGCAATTGCCTCTTTACTTTACAATCAACACATTATATTGTAAAGTCAGCCATATGACAGTGGCTACTTCTTGTTAGCATGATTTCCTGAGAGCCTAGTACAGTGTCTATCTGGAATATGGCTGGCACTCAAAAACTTCTGCTGAGGGAGAGGACAGAGGGATGGTGGAGGGCAGGAAGGAAGGGAGGAAAGGAGGGAGAGAGGAAGGAAGGGAGGGACGGAGGGAGGGAGGAAGAAAGGTGTAAAGAGAGAGGAAGAAAGAGAGAAAGGAGAAAAAGGAAGAAAGATAGGAAATCTCATTATACAGGTGTTCTTGTTTTTCATTGGTATAGCCCTAATAAAGGCACGAACTCTCAGGTTTGTTGTGATATTATTCACAACAGTCAAGATATGAAACCAACCTAAGTGTCCATCAACAAATGAATAGAGAAATGAGATTCTATATACATAATCACTCAGCGATGAGAAAGAAGGAAATAACCCTGCCATTTGGGACAACATGGATGAAACTTCAGGGCATTATGCTAAGTGAAATAACTCTGACAGAGAAAGACAAATAACTACTAAGTACTATATGATATCACTTATATGTGGAATCTAAAAAAGGTGAAATCATAGAAACAGAGTAGAGTAGTGGTTATTGGGGGTGGAGGAGCAGGTAGGAATGGAGATTATTGGTCAAAAAGTGTATACCTCCAGTTATAAGATAAATAAGTTCTGAGAATCTAATGTGCAGCATGATGATTATAATTAACAAAACAGTAAAACCTTGGTTTGCAAGCATAATTCATTCCAGAAAAATGCTTGTAATCCGAAGCACTTGTAATCAAAGCTAAGTTTCCTATAAGAAATAATGGAAACTCAGATGATTCATTCCACAACCCCAAAACATTCATACAAAAATGATTATAATACTGTAATATAATGCAAAATAATAAAGAAAATATAAAATATAGAGAAAAATAAACAAATTAACCCGCACTTACCTTTGAACACTTTCGTGGCTGGTGTGAGGGAGACAACAGAAAGGAGGATCATTGTGTAGGACGACTTTCACTATCACTAACAGAATCACTGCTATCTATTGGCTCAATGGAATTTTCTGCATGGAGGCCATTGTAGATGCTCACACGGAGATTGACTACAGTACAGTATTAGTAAGTTCTTGTCATATAGTGTATTTAATGTAACTGGCAATAAGGCAGCAGAGGAAAGGGTCTATATGCAGCCTGACCTAGATGAAGCAAAGCATTCCTAAGCTTACTCTTGTAGGGAAAAGCAAAGGACTGTCCATAGGTACTTTCAAGTGAGAAAAAAAAAAATACACCAGTGCCAGTGGAGGGCACCTTCCAACGTTCTGAAAAATCACTGATTTCTGCAAATGCCACAGCATGAGACCAAGCAGCTGAGCATGGGGGACAATCACCCACAAGTCCACAGCAAGAGACAGCCAGAGAGAGAAGAACCATTGACTCAGTTGTGATCATGTGACATTCAGTGTCATATACTACTCCTATTACAAGGCAAATTCATTTATCAAGTTAAAATTTATTAGAAATGTTTGCTCATCAGGTTGTCTGAGTGGCCTAGTTGGTGAAGTGTCTGACTTCAGCTCAGGTCTTGATTTCCCGCCTCGTGTATTCAAGCCCCACCTTGGGCTCTGTACTGACAGCCCAGAGCCAGGAGCCAGCTTCAGATACTGTGTCTCCCTCTTTCTCTGCCCCTCCCCCACTCTCCTTGGTCTCTCTCTCTCTCTCTCTCTCTCTCAAAAGCAAATAAACATTAGAAAAAGAAAAAAATGTTTGCTCAGCTTGCAGAACACTTGCAGAACAAGACTACAGGTCCAAGGTTTTACTGTACTGCATTACATACTTGAAAGTTGCTAAGAGAGTGGATCTTAAATATTCTTACCACAGAAAAGAAATGGTAATTATGTGACATAATAGAAGTGCTGACTAACACTGTAGTGGTAATCACTTTGCAGTATACAAGTATATCGAATTGACCAGTTTTATACCTTAAATTTATAAAATGTTGTATTTCAATTATATCTAAATAAAACTGGAAAAATTAAGGCATAAATATATATATATAGATGAAATATATACATATACAGATGAAATATATACATAATATAAATATAAATATATTATATATATTTAGATGAAAATAAGCTACTACTTCCCTTGAATTATACTTAAGGATCAGAAACCTTAGAAAGTAGAGTTTATTATGACATCCTTAATGCCAAGTATGATCTGAAAATCCTAATAGTTAAATTGTGCCAGGAAAAGGTCAAAACCCAGGCATTCTCTTAACAAGTGAGCATTCTCCCTCCTTGGGAGAAAAGATAGCCACCCTTACCCTTCAGCCTGAAAGTGTTGTGCTAAATGTGAATGCCCTCCCTGTAGCTTCAAAGCTGCCCAAAGGGCAGTAGCCAATTCCCAGCCACCACCAACTCTAAGGTACTGTGAAAAATGCCCCTGGCTCCTACTATTTCTTTAATGTCAAATAACCTAATTTTTGGATTTAGATATAATTAGATATATTTGACACAAAACATTGTGTAAGTTTAAGGTGTATAGCATGTTGATTTGATACGTTTATATATTGCAGCATGATTACCACCTTAGCCTTAACCAACACTTCTATCACATAATAGAATTATCATTTCTTTTTTGTGGTGAGAACATTTAAGGTCTAGGCTTTTAGCAACTTTGAAGTATATAACACAGTATTGCTGACTATAACCACTATGCTGTGCATCAGATCTTTAGAACTTATTCATCTTCTAACTGCAAATTTGTACCCTTTGACCAACATCTTCCTAAGTCCCCCACTGCCCAGCCCCTGGTGACCAGCATTCTACTCTCTGTTTCTATGTGTTTGACTTCCCACTTTTCATTTGATCTATCTCAGCTACACCTATTTCTTTGTCACCTTCAGCTCTCAGCAGGCCAGTACCTGTTTTTATTCTTTTGATGGAAAAAGAGTATATTTGGATTTGTGTATGTGTATGTGTATATATGTATATGTATATGACTTGTACCTATTTACAGCCCTGTTTGCAAGTGAGAACAAAATACACAAATGAACATATTTAATATAGTATCAACCAGTTCAGGCACTTAGGGGCCACGGTAAAGACAGAATTCTTCATATTTTTCACATTTCTTATAATAAAGTAAAAGCCACAGGTAAAAATGCAAATTAGGCAAAAGCAGCCCCAGGAAAGGAGATGAATACAAAGATGAACAGCCCTATTCATTTGTGATGCAAAAAATCCATTATTAGGAGCAAATCTCCTCGGACAGCCTTGTGCATGCTGCATAATTCACAGAGCCCAACTGTACTTAGGAAGTGATGGTTAAATATTGAAAATCTGATTGGAAGACAGCGGTGGCTTCCTGCTCTTTCCTGTAATTGCCTTGTCTGATTTTTCTCATGAACAATGTATCACTGGAATTTTTGACTATGATAGAGTGTACCTTCCTGAGAGCTCTGCCCTGAAGGCAGCTCCAGGAGGGTTCCAGCTCCAGGAGAGTCATCTGATGGAGGACTTCATGTACGTCCCTGTGCACCTGTCACCCCCATTCTCTTGTCCAGCCCCAGGGTGGTGTGTGAAACTTATGAGCCTCTCCTGAGCCTGCCCCTCTCTACCCCGCTGCCTCTGCACATTACAGCAGCTTAATGAGTTGAAGAGCGAGCCAGCCCAAGCTTCTTATTACAATCACATTCCATTTTCTTCAAATAAACCCTGGTCAGAACAAAAGCAGGGCCTTTTGGACACAGCCTTTGTTGTGGATGTTTAATCATAACATTTTGGTGGGATTCAGAATATTGCGATGATTGCTTTCAAGCAATTTGTGATATACATGCTTAGCTGATGATGTAACTGCACAATTTCGCTGTGCTTTTTGCTCCACGGCTTCATGCAGCATAGTTTACTGTGACAGTATACTCTACAAATGCAAACAGATGTGTTTCCCATGACCTTAACCCTGACAAGTAAAGAGTTGTTTTATGTATTTCCCAGTTAACATTTTTGAGAGCTTCAAAATGCTGTCTCTTAAGGTCTCTCCATACTTGTGTATCTTATACTTTTAACTATTTTAAGTATTTTAGGAATGTGATAACACTAATGAGATACTAGGGCAAGAGAAATAATAAAAAGCATACAGGCTCCAGCTTTTAAAAAGCTTGTTTTAAACTCATTGGTTTCCCTTACACTTAGCTCTCAATTAACTAACTAAAATGATAATAGCTTTTGGGAGCATTAAATTTTAACACAAAAATATTCCAGGGAAAAACATCTAAAATAAGGTGATGGCTGAATATAGATATGAAAACCTAGCAAAGAGAATTCATAATATGTTATGAGATCACTGTATAACAGGCAAGTGAGACTTGTCCTAACAGAGCTGGTATATAAAATCTACTGAAACCATCCGACTTCAAATGCCATAATTCTCTCATGTCATTACTTTTGCGTTTTGTTCTCCTAGGGTCTAAGGAAACAAAAAGAAGTTCAGTGTCTCATATTCATGTTTACTTATTTATGTCTATAGCCATTTTTCCAATGGATCATTACTAGTGTATAGTGCATAAGAGCATTGGTTTGAAGTCAGACAGGCTTGAAACTGGAACATTTAAACATTTTTGTTACAACAGATCTTTAAAATCATAGCTGCTTATTTTGAAATAGTTTTGGGGTCACAAAAAAATTCTAGAAATAATACACAGAAATTTCATGTACCTCACCCAGTTTCCTCTAAAGATAATATCTTACATAATTATAGTGCATTTTCAAAAATCAAGTACAGACTTTACGTGGATTTCACAAGTTCTGGCATGGACATTTTGTGAGATGTTTGTGTGTGTGTATATAGTTCTGTAACTGGTGTAACCATCAATCTAGTCAAGTTACAGAACTGGTCTATCACTATAAAGAAATTCCTTCAGGTTATTTCCCACCCCCAAACCTAACTCCTGGCTACCACTGACCTGTTCACCATTATGATTTTGTCTCTTCTAGAATATTATGTAAATGGAATTATACCAGATGTGATAACCCTTTGAGATTAGCTTCTTTTCCTCAGCATAATTCCTTTGATACGCATCTAAATTTTTATGTGTGTCAATCGTTAATTTGATTACTGAGTAGTTATTCCACAGTGTGGGTTTACCAGTTTGTCTATCCATTCACCTGGTGTAGGATATTTGGGCTGCCTCCAGTTTTTGACTAGAACAAAGAAAGCTGCAATGAATATTTGTGTACAGGTTTTTAGTGTGAACATAACTCTTCATTTCTCTAAGATAAATAACCCATGACAGAGATTGCTGGGTCATATGGTATGCGTATATTTAATTTTATAAGAAACTGATAAACTATTTTCTAAAGTGGCTAAACCATTTTACATTCCTCATCCACACTTGGCACTACTGATATTTTTAATTTTTGTTATTTTTTTATATGTGTGTAATATGTAAATCATGCGTCTTTAATTTGTATTTCCCTGCAGGGAAATGTATGTTTATTTACCATTGGCATGTCCTCTTTAGACAAGTGTCTATTCAAGTCCTTTGCCCATATTCTAATTGGATTGTTTGTTTTCTTACTATTCAGCTTAGTGACTTCTTTATTATCCTAAATACAAGTTCATTATGAGATAGTGATCTGAAAATATTTTCTCCCAATCTGTGCCTTATTTTTTTTCATTCTTTTAGCAAGGATTTTATCAAAAGCAAAAGGTTTTCATTTGATGGAAGGTTTTCATTTGTATCCATTTTGTTTCCTCATTAGTGCAGGGCAGGGATGGAAGTCAGGGTTCCATGCAGAGGGCTCTGCCAGAGGGCCACACCTCCTCATTACCGCAGGATAAGATTTGTCACGGACTGACTTGTCACTCACCTCCAAAAATTCATACACTGAAGTCCTAACCCCCAATGTGATTGTATCTGGAGATAGTGCCTCCAGATAATTAAGGTTAAATATTTAGGGTAATTAAGGGTAAATGAGGTCATAAAGATAAGGCCCTAATCTGATAGGACTAGGAAGAGACACCTTGGTCTCTCGGTGTGTGCTGGAGAAAAGACCACATGAAGATGCAGTGAGAAGGCAGCCCATCTACAAGCCAGGAACTGAGATCTCACCAGAAACCAATCCAAAGGCAGCCTAACTCAGGCTTCAGCCTCCAGAACCGTGAGAAAATAATTTTCTGTCGTCTAAGCCACCCAATCTGCTGTCTCCTGCTATGGCAACTCGAACGGACTCATAGAAGGCAGAAACAACCCTTCTGTAGGGGAGCGTCCCCATCTCCTTACTGCAAAGAGGATGGGCCACAGGGTTCTGCCTGAGGGACTCCATCCCACAATGCCTGTCAGGGTAACGGAGGGGTTCATGGTCTGAGCCCTATGAGTAAGTAGGTATAGATAAAGGTTTCTGACCCATTAGGGTGTCCTTTTCACAAAGAACTTTTCACATTATTTGTATAGAAAGCCTAGACTCCTCTTCTGGCTAATTTTTGGTCTTTACCTGTTTGCAAATTGTAGGCTTATCTAGTGCCAAGCTCAGGACAAATAGGAGGCAAGAAAAAAAAAAAACCTAGGGAATTCACTTCCAGGTAATTACTCAAGTCCCAAGCTCCTAGTCTAACCACCTTCTCTTCTCCAGTTTTTGGACTTATGTATTTTGTCCAGGTTTCTTTTGTTGTTGCTGTTGTGATTAGTAGGAGGAGCAAAATGGAATGTTTCCTTAATCCTGTCTAAAACTGTAAACTGCAACTGGCTTTTTAAAAAACAATATTAAGGGCGCCTGGGTGGCTCAGTCAGTTAAGCATCTGACTTCGGCTCAGGTCATGATCTCACGGTTCGTGGGTTCAAGCCCCACGTCGGGCTCTGTGCTGACTGCTAGCTCAGAGCCTGGAGCTTGTTTCCAATTCTGTGTCTCCCTCTCTCTCTGACCTTCCTTTAAAGGAATTAAATTAAATTAAATTAAATTAAAAATAAGATTCCAGAAGGGTAACAGCAGCATTCTCAGGTGACAGAAGTTTTCTTGATTGGGGAACGCATCCAGGATTTATTGACTCAGTCTGGTATAGAAAACTCAGCTCGGTAGGCACAGTTCTTGTCTCAGTTTTTATGTGGCCTGGGGCAAATTGTCTCACCGGTCCACGTCTCAATCTCTTCATCCCTCAAAGATGTAATTTGACTTGATCTGGATTCGTAGATAGGTTTTACCTCTTGAGCCAACAGAATCAAATAAGAAAGCTTTTTGAGAAGTACTTTAAGACCATGATTAGGCACTTGTTGGGATGAGCACTGGGTGTTATATGGAAATTTATTGTGACAATAAACTATTTGTGAAAAAAAAATACACCACGCCAAAAAAAAAAAAAAAAAAAAAAATATAGACCAGTTCTAAAGACAAAAAAAAAAAAAAAGACCATGATTAGGCTTAGTAAGAAGGAACACAGTATTTTGTTAGGAATGTCTGCTTAATGCACAAGATAGGATCATAGTAGCATACCTGCTTTGTTTTTTTATCCTTAGACTAGAAGATCTCTAAGAACTTTTCTAGTTCAAACATCCTGTAATTCTAATACAAAAAGGAAGTTAATTTCAATATCTGGACATTGTAAATGAAAGCGAAAGAGATAAAAATTATCTTATGAGAAGGAAAGATAAACCATATTAGGAATACAATGTAATAATTGAGAAAAAATTTATCTGGGTTTCCTGACAGCCACAGCAAAAAAGGAAATAAATACATTGATTATCTAGATTTCACCCTTTCTCTTTCCTTCTTTTTATCTTCTTTTCTACTTTCAGATGAACTGTTAAAATTTTTATATTCTTTTTTTCTCTATGAATTCAGAAGTGGAGAGATTATTTCTATCATTTCAATAGTTATTCTTAAATTTAAAAAGTATATACTTTATAAATGTTTCAAAAAGAGTGTAAAGTTGTTCAGCTTTAGGACCTCTATCCTTCTCCCAAACAGGAAATAGATGTTGATATGCTGAATATTCAGTGAAGGCTCCATATCCTTTTCTATTATTCTTGTTCAGAGATTTAGTTTCATGTTTTTGGATACTTTGTGGCTTTTTTTTTCAGTTTTTCTGCTTAGTTTTGCATCTTGCATCACAGTTAAAATCTCTTCTTGCTTAAGTATGTTCTTTATAATTTTTTAAGTGATTGTTTGTGAGTGAAAAATTCTCTTAGCCTTATATGTGGAAAAATGTTTTTATTTCCCTATAATGAGAGTGTCTCACACTAGCAGTGATCATAAGTTAGGACTGGCAATCAAACTCACATAACACAATAGGATTGAATCTGTCATTACATTGATTTAGATTTATAGAAGGATAGAAGTCAAGAAAGATAGTATTTTTCCCAGTGGGAAGCTCTAAAGCTATATATGTACACAGCTTCTTATCTCTCCCCTTACCTATCAAGGATATGTGCAACAAATAGGAATAACTTCAACATGTATGTAGTTTAACTTGGCACAGAGAAGCCACTGCTTTAACCCTTTTATATTGTTCCTATCATATAAGCCCAATACTTGTCTGCCTACCTATAGCATTCTCAGTGAAGAACTCTCACTAATCAGAAATTTCACAGTAAATTAGATAGATTATTGTCTCTTATATGTAACATTCCACATTTGTCTTAACTCAGCCTGTGTCCAAGGAAATGATGCCATAAGAAGGAAGAACTGAAACCTTTCTTCCCAAGAAAGCCTTTTTCTGCTTAGGTTCTGGACCTGATATCAGAGGTGGTTTTGCAAGGCATAGGATTCTAGGTTGAGAGTGATTTCCCCTCAGCAATTGGTAGATATTGCTCCATTGTCAACTAGTATCTATAGTTGCTGATGTGAAGTCAGCTGTCTGCCTAATGGTCATGCCTATAAGACTCTGATTTTTCTAATAGATTTTAATATTTTTTAGAAAAATTTATTTTTAATTTCTTATTTTTAATTGCGTAATGATGCATCTAAGTATTCATTTATTTTTATTTATCCTTCTTTTTTAAAAAAATGTTTTATTTATTTCTGAGAGAGAGAGATAGCATGAGCAGGGGAGGGTCAGAGATATAAGGAGATACAGAATCTGAAGCAGGCTCCAGGCTGTGAGCTGGCAGTCAGCACAGAGCCTGATGCGGGGCTTGAACCCACAAACCGTGAGATCATGACCTGAACTGAAGTTGGAGGCTTAACCGACTGAACCATCCAGGTGCCCCTATTTATCCTTCTTAAGACAAGGGTTACATTTTTAATCTAAGGATTTGCATCATCAGTTCTAAAAATCGCTTAGCCAATGTCTCTTCAACTATTGTTACTCCACTCTTTCCTCTATTCTAATTTTTGAAGCTTCTACTAGACCTAAACTTTACTACCTTAACCCATCCTCTAATTCTCCAAATTTCTTTCTTCAGTTCTACTTTATTATTTACAAATTCTCTCTGATTGTGTCTTTTATAAAGTTTATACAAATTTATCTCCAGAATCTCCAACAGCCTATTTCTAGATCTGCTTATTATTTGTGTTTTTGGCATGTTTTGTTCTATATTTTCTTATTCTTTATTATAAATGTTTTCTTTCCTTTATCTTGTTGGTAAAAGTCTAAGTATCTCATGATAAAAGCTTTTTCAGATTGTTCAACTATCTTCACTTCATCTGAAAAAGAATTTCACTAATTTATTTTGGTAGCTATCTTTTCTTAGCATTTTTTTCTTTGTAAATTATGTAAATTAAATTAATTAGATTTTTAGATTTACCTTGAGTAGGAGGAAGCTTTGTCAATCATTTAGGGGTTTCTTCCTCCATCCAGTCTCTCTCTTTTCTTTCCTTTTCAGCTGTTTTTTGGTTGCCTTCATCCAATCCAGCCAGCCTCCCAAGCTAAAATGAAATCATATATTGTTATATCAGATACTATGCCCCATAAGGATAGGCTAATGTGATAGGAATCATGACATTAGAGCTCTAGTCACTGGTTAATCTCCTGGCTTCAAAGGTATGTCTGGATCTTCCCTTCTTGGATAATCAGGTAATAGTAGACAGAAGTTTGGGTTTTTTTTTTTTTAAAGCTTTCATTTATGGAATGGTACTGTACCCCATGCTCTAAAGTCAAACAATAATCTCAGTTCTGATCCCCACTTGCTTGGCACCTTTAGACCCTGTCACTCCATGAGAATTGAAAATTAGTGGCCTCTGCCTCTTTATAGAGCCAGAGCCTAGTGGACCCTCAACTACAGCCCCACTTATTGCTTGGCATTCCTGTTTGCATTCTGGCCCAAAAAAAGCACTATTTTGTCCCTTAGAGTATTGTTATCCTTTAAATTTTCTCCCTTATCATTTTTTTCTATAATAACTGTTACCCAAAGAAGGGGGTAGCTCAAATGTTGAAACTTTGTCTTGAAGAGAATTACAATAGATCTCATTAGCCAGTATAATATGTTCTCCACATCTTTAGAAACAATTTTTTAAAGATACACTTAGTAAGACAATGGAAAAATACTTTAGAGGTGGCTCTTCCCAAGTAGACATTTCTTTACCATTCCTGCACAAAACCAGATAGCATAGTACTTAAATGTCATTCAATGATGACATTTCTAATGGAATTAGAGTTGTGGTCTAAATAAATTTTTATACTTGGTTTAAGGTTAAAATGTAGAGACTGAATGGTTAGCTTCAAATATCCCTCAAATATCACTCTTCTCAGTTAAGCTTTTTGACAGGGCTAAATTTCAGTCAGTCCAAGATTGAGCTCTTTAGAGGAAGTGAAGACATTGTGTTGATTGAAAAGAGATCCATATGCTTTAGGCATATGTTTTAGACTGTCAGGTGGCAAGGCTGACATTCTGTTATAAAAATTCAGGAGCCTGACTTGTATTCTCACCCCAGCAGAAGGCCTTCTCACCCCCCAAAGTGAGCCATAGTAGTGCCTGTGAAAAAGCTAAACTTTTTATTTAAAAAGAGCCTCAAATCCTCTCAAAGTCTTGGTAGAAACCTCACTTGAGGTTTTCCATAGAACAGGAGGAATTTTCTAGGACCCAGAAAGAAAATATTGATAAAAGAAGACCTTAGTTCAGAGGGAGTTTTAAAAGGAAGGGACACACATGTCCACTTTATTCAAAGTTGAATTCAGAAAGGAACCTCGATGTGCTCACCTTATACTTAGTTCTGAGGATGGAGATATGGTGGTGAATTGGTTCCTATCCTATTCATATGTGGACCAAAAGAGAGAGAGAAAGAGAGAGAGAGAGAGAGAGAGAGAAAGAGAGAGAAAGAGAGAGAGAGATGGAGAGATTCCCCAATTGCTTCATAGAGAGTCACCAGGAGGTAGGCTTAGAACAAGACTAGAGACAGAGATAGGATCCAAGGAATGAATAGTTATGAAACATACAAAGACCAAACTAAGGCAGTAAGAATGTAGAAGGGATAAGGAAGGTTTTAAAATGTATTTAAGAAACAGAATTCTGATCTATTGTAAAGTAAGGATACAAGATTATTTTTATAATTCCAGAATGATTCTTAAATCTTTTTATCTTTTTATCTTTTTATTTTTTTTTTTTTTTTTTTTGCTTATTGACAGAGGTGATTGATAGGGCCATTAATTAGCACAAAAACATGGGAGGAAAAGAAGGAAAAGGAGCAATAAGGCAAAGAGTTCAGCTTTTAGATAGATTGAACTTTAAGTGTTTGGGAGACATTCAGATGGAAGAATCTAGTGGGCAGTGTATATACAGTAGATTTCAGGACAGAAACTATAAGTTTGGGAGTCATCAACAACATATAGAGATATAGAATGAACAGAGAAAGAACTCTAAAGGGGAGATCAGGAGAAAGTTATCACTTTTAATTCCATGAAAAATTTTTCAGTTCAGATAAATGAATACAGATCACAGAGTTGGCATTTTTTAAAATATCATGAAGTCACAGAACACCCACTACCCTTCTTTATCTTTGTTGTATCTTGAAACTGGTTCAGCATATCTAAAGTTCTGACAAAATAACCATGTAACCTGAGAAGTTGGATTTGGAACTGGGTTCATTCTCTGAAATGCATTAACTGCTAGCATAAAGCTCAGTCTGAGAGAGAGACAGAGAGAGAGAGAGACAGAGAGAGAGGGAGAGATCATGGAATCCCACAGAGGTTCAGTCCATGATATCAAAGGAGAATGCAAATCCAAGTAAGCAGTATCTTTCATATGTGAACCAAAGAGAGAGAGAGAGGGAGAGAGAGAGAGAGAGAGAGAGAGAGAGATGGAGAGATTCCCCAATTGCTTCATAGAAAGTCATCAGGAGGTAGCAGCACCCCAGGGATCAGGCAAAATTAGGAGATTAGGTTAGGAGAAGATTCGGTTAGGAGCACCAGCAATGGGAAGAATCCAGAAACAAGGGAGACAATGTACTATCAGAACGGTCGGACCTGGGGCTTTGGGGCTAGATCTCAGATAAGAGGTAGTAAAACACCTAATAAAATACTTCCTCAATAGTATTCAAACCCATGACCTCTTCATTTTTGTTGCTGCTGTTTTGGTTCAGGTCACCATCACCTCTTGCCTGAATTACTGAAACAGCCTCTTACTGGATCACTCCTACAGTTTTGTTCTCTCATCTTGAATTCACTCTTGTCACTGCAACTGGGATAACCCTTTAAAAGTATAAATCTGACCATATCACACCCACTTACCACTTTAAAACCATTCCCTGTAACCCTCTTTGTCATGTGATAAAGTCTGAATCCTTAATGTGACCCCGTAAGATTTTTATGAGCTGGTCTCCATTCACCTTTGTAATTCTGTTTCTTACCACATGTTGCCTAATAATCAGTGGCCCAGACAAACTAAATAATGAGCCATTCTCTAAACTTTACCTCTCCTCGAGGTCTTTGTAAACTGCTTCCCCTGCCTAGAGTACTTTTCAATTTCTTCTTTTAGGGGATGCCTGCTCTCCTTGCATCTCGGCTGAGATATCACTTCCATATAAACCAGAACGAGTCGAGTGCCTTAGCCACATGCTGCCAGAGCATCACACATTTTCTGTGATACACTGTCCTGTACTATTGTAATTCTCTCTGGCTCTTTCCTCTATGCACTCCAGCTTTCAGGACAATAAGGCCTGTTTGTTTACCATTTTATCCTCAGCATTTACCCTGATATCTTAAAATGGTCTGCACCTATTTGTTGTTTGAATACTTCATTTTCTTTTTTTTTTTTTTAAGTTTTAAAGATGTATTAATTAATTTTTAATTTTTTAACATTTATTCATTTTTGAGACACAGAGAGAGGCAGAGTGCAAGCAGGGGTGAGACAGAGAGAGAGGGAGACACAGAATCTGAAGCAGGATCCAGGTTCTGAGCTGTCAGCACAGAGCCCAATGCAGGGCTCAAACTCACAAACTGCAAGATCATGACCTGAGCTGAAGTCAGATGCTTAACCGACTGAGCCACCCAGGATCCCCTTAAATATTTTTTTAAATGTTTATTTATTTATTTTGAGAAAGAGAGAGAGAATGCGAAGGAAGGGGAGAGAGGGAGGGGAAAAGAGAGAGTCCCAAGCAGGCTCCATGCTGTCAGAGCAGAGCCTGAGCAGGTCTTGATCTCATGACCCTAGGTTCATGACCTGAGCTGAAATCAAGAGTTGGAGGCTTAACTGACTGAGCCACCTAGGTGTTCCAAATACTTCATTTTCCCGTTCAACTACAAAATCATGGGTTATGGCTGGAAGGTACCCTCTCCATTACAGCTGATTTAGTACAGTGACTGAGGTGGAGTTAGGATGGTAACGGTGGGGAGCTCTAACTAAGGAGAAAGAAGGATTGCTCAAACCCTAGTGTCTTTGTATCCTTTTCTTCACTGCATAAGCCTCAGGAAAAAAATAAGTTTGTGTCTGCCTATAGAGGGCTTATGTCATCTTATATTAGAGACCTCTCTTTTCTAGTTTGTATTGTGTGGGATTGATACCACAGTCAAACTCTAAGGTTGGGACACCCACATGACCAATTAGAATATGCTATTCCTTATGCTCCATTAAAGCTCACATGACCTTAGATGACCCAATGAGAGCCTTCCACAGGACTTTTGCTGGAGCAAAAATGAAGTCTTTCTGTAGATAGTATAAATTAGCACAAAGAAGGCTACAATTGTGATCTACCTAAATATAGACTAATAGATGACTTGTGAAATAAATAAATAATGAAACCATTTAAAATAATGATATCTCTGATTGATTGTTCAGTGACTGATGTTACATAATTTTTTAAAGTTTATTTATTTATTTTGAGAGAGAAAGAAAGAGAGAGCAAGCAAACATCCCAAGCAGGCTCTGCACTGTCAGCACACAGCCTGACAGAGAGTTCGACGTCACCAACTGTGAGATCTTGACCTGAGCGGAAATCAGGAATGAAGCACTCAACTGACTGAGCCACCCAGGTACCCCTGAAGTTACATATTTTTATGCATATACTGCATTACATAGATATAAATGTATGTATAATCCAAATTCTGTTTATGTAGATAGATAGTTAAGTAACAGAAAAACTAAGAACATGATTGTACATAGAGTATATATAACAAAGTTACCGACATAAGATTGAATAGCACAGTTTCTACAAAAATTATCCTTGTATTTTTAGGGTGTGGTTGTTAGGTAGACTTTATATGGCAAGACCACTACTTAGCAGTGAGAAATACCATTTCTCCCCCAAGGGGAATGATGTTTCCACTAGGCAGACGTTAATCTCCAAGCAAGAAATACAGAGCAGGCTTTAGGACTAGATAAAAGGTTGAGAAACTTTTCCTGTAAAGATCCAGATAGTAAATATTTTTGGCTCTGTAGGCCATACTGCCTCTGTCACAACCTTTCAGTTCTGCCACTGTAGTGCGAAAGCAGTCATAGACAAAATGTAAATAAATGAGTGTGGCTGGGTTCCAGTAAAATTTTATTTACAAAAACTGATGGACAATGGGTTTGGCTCCTGAGTCATAGTTTGCTGACGCCGGGACCATGGGAATAAAAGCCTTTCTCTCTGTGAGACCAGTTGGGCCGGAATCCTGCATGCAAAGACACTCAGAGGAGCTCCACTGCTGAGAGTAAGCTGTCCTTGTACAGGGAGAAGGCAGGATTCTGTGGCTGCAGAAGCGCAGAAGATGACAGCTAGCAGGGAGGGCGAGCAGAGAGAAGTGATCAGGCCACCCTCCAGCTGCAGGAGCTGATGCTAGAACTAGAAACTAGAACTAGAACTAGAAAGCAAGCTATTTGCACCTCACAGTAGCCGTGCTGCCAGGGCCAGTGGGAGACCAGAGCAGTGGGAATACATAAAGAGGGTGGCGGGTCACAGAAGGTGGCGATGAGCAAAGACGGGCTCACAAGAGCAGTAAACCATGAGGGAAGCAGAGCAGGAAACAGTGCAACGATGAAGATGAAAAGCTCAAGTAGGAAGAACCCCAGAGACCTATCCTGTGCCCATGGAAACAGTCAGAAATAGCTGGATGACACTTGGAGTGGGCCAACGTTCAAGCCCTAACAATCTGTAGAGTGAAAGGAGTTGAAATTATATTTGTTGTCACTGGCTAATGCGGCCAGAGACAGTGGGACTATTTACTCATATAACAGCCAAAAGCTTCTAGGAATTCAGGAGTGCTTTGAACTGAATTGGAGTCTTATTTGCAACAACATCTATATTCATTTCGAAAATAGTAGTACAGAAACATGCAAAACATGGTTTTATTCAGACTAAGATTGGCATGCAAACAGATTTACGGATTCACAACAATCCCATCCCTCCTCAACCCCGAACACCAGCGGTTCCAAGGTTGGTGCCATTTGGGGTAAACAAAAGTCCAAAGAGAGTGTGCTGATGCTATTTAGGAAGGAAGTGGCAGATCTCACTGAAGAAGTAGAAAACAAGCCCTCGATGCCCTTCATGATCTGCTCTGCTATGCATTCAGCTTCATCTCACAGCAGCGTCAGGGTGGCTTTCCTGGCTCCAGCCTCACTGGCCTACTTTTGATTCTCAGGGAGCACCCTTTCCTCTACTTCCTCAGGGTCTTGCAAGTGCTATTCCTTTTGCCTGGAACACTCTTCCTTATCCCCACTTTCACCTTTGCTTAGTATACTTAGAGACAGCCTCCACACCAGGAAATGTCATTTTATGTTCCAGTGGCATTATGGTGTAAGGAGAATGCCTTAGTCTGTAGGCCAGGTGAACTTGTTTCTAGTCCTCAATCAACCTCTATCTAACTGTGTATTTTGGGTTACTTTATCTCCTCTGAAAATTATTTGACGTGTTAGGAAAACAGCTAGAAATGTCACCTGTACCTAACCCAAAGAGCAGTCAGAGAATTCTAGGAGAAAACAGTCAAAAGTGCTTTGAAGAGCAGAAGGCACTATATTTGGAAACCTCCACAAGAATCTTTCTAGTCTCACCCCAAAGTTCCCTCTCAGGCTGTTCCTCACATGCTCGTTTCCTCTTCACAACAGGTGCCAGAGATTCAACTTGCTTTCCCCTCCTGTGATAACTGCCATTGGCCAGGGGGAGAAACAGAAAAATGCTCACCTTTAGCCCAGAAGGCTGAACTATGGACTGCATAGTTCTGATAGGGATCAAATACAGACAAAATATGATTGTTCCTTTTTTATTTTTTAAGTTTATTTACTTATTTTGAGAGAGACAGAGATAGTGCAAGTGGGGGAGGGGCAGAGAGAGGGAGAAAGAGAGAATCCCAAGCAGGCTCCACACAGTCAGCACAGAGCCCAATGTGGGGCTCGAACCCATGAAGCTGTGAGATTATGCATGACCTGAGCTGAAACCAGCTCAGCTTTCATTGACTTCACTGACTGAGCCAGCCAGGTATTCCTCTTAGCTACATTGGGTCACATGACTGACTGTATATCTCACCAAAAGTTAATATCAAGCTGAATAATAAGCACCAGAGAAATCTTATGAAAGTAGTTTTTACCAGTAGAAATTAGAAGAAGACAGTTATGATCTAATACTCCCTGCACATCCCCTCCCTCTTGAGCACCAAGCAGATAAACAGCAAAAGTGCAGGTCTCTCTGCCTCGGGCTGCTTAAACCTACTAAGGTACACTATACAATGTCTCAAGAATTCTTTCTTGACCCTTGTGCTTGACAACCCACAACCCTGCCACTCACTCAATCCCTTGGAATCGTGTTTCTCCAACTCTCCCTACCCACGATCATATTTGATGACAGAAAGCATTGACTGCTAATTACCTCCAAGAAGCAAAAATAGCAAACTTGGTGTTACCAATCCCAGAGCTGTGGAAACATTTTATACTTTTCCCATCAAAGGTTCATTTCAAGTAACTGAAACCATCTTACATCTCTGTCTTCTAGCTCTCTTCTCAAAGGTGAATCTCAACAAAACTTCCTTTTTGTTTTGACCCTGATGTTAGCACAATCCCTGAGAACTCTTCCTCCAGGATGTTCCTTTTCATAGACTGAGAATATCATTCGAGAAGAAAGGTCGTCCCTTTCTCTTAGGTACAGTTTGTAACCCGGAAAGCTCTAACCTGGGTCATTCCACGGAGGCTTGGCCCCCATGGGAGAAACCTGAAAGAAGAGAGAAAATACACAGCTCATGTGCTGGCACTCCCCGTGCCAATACCCCCATGCCCACTGCTAAATGAGCACATCGCTCTTTCCAGCTGATCCTAGCCCGAACTCAGAGTTCTACTCAGGCCAATGCTCCAGACAGCCTTCATCAATCAAGAGCTCGCAAGTGAGATAAAGCCAATTAGTTGTAAATACCAGTGAGGCAGAACCTTTCTCCCAAGGTTCAGTCTTAAAGTACTCCAGCAACCTTTTATATAAAGCCTTCTGTTGTGCCAGAATTGGAAAGTGGCCTTCACTCTGTAATTTATATGTACTCTGGCTCCCTTTGATGGTGTTCAGTTCAGATTGGAAGATTGCTCTAAGAAGAGATTATTAAATGGAGCAATTCTGTTTTGGGTGAAAATTTATAAGCTGAAACGGTCCTTATGAGGTGACTTTGTCCTTTCTCCAAGGCAATTCTCCACTTTATTTTCTATGTTTGCTGTTTAGGTACTAGGAACCAAGGTTTGCAGCCCATTGGAGGCCAACACAAATCCTTTCCTATATTTTTCTTTGCTGGTAGAATCAGATTTCACGTGGTATTCATAGGGCTTTATTTGCCCTTTTAGGCAATGTTTCCATTCTGATTATTTGGTGCTATGCTTTATCTGGTGTTGAATATTTTGAATATCACTCTGTAGTCATCCACCCTCTTATATGGTCCTGTGCTCAGGGAAGTAGCCCCTCCTCACTGCTATGAGTGAATTGCAATTTTTCTAGCCAAAGTGAGCTCATTCCCTTTGCCATTGATTGGTTTAGGCATTCACGTGTAGCCCCCTGTAGTAAGTCTAGTGGAATAGCTTCTGGGAAAATATCTTTAGTATTTTAAAGAGAAATCCAAAGGGCTTCACAATAAAGTTGGCAGATTAAATACATATATTCCCCATTGGCCCTTTCCAAATCCCCAGTAAAAAGACAGTAAATGAAAATTCCTTTAAGGCATAGATCTGTAAGAACAAAAAACTAAGAGAAGAAAGAAGATCAACAAAAGTTTTAAAGCTAAAATTTTTAAATGTAGGAACTGACATAGCAGACCTAAGAAAGCTGAATCCTAAGCCATCAGTGCAGAAAGTTGGAAAAAAAAAAAAAACAATTTCACAATAATACCGCAAAGTATCAGAAAGTGGAAATGCTAGCCATGGGGGAAAGACCAGGCTGAACACAAAAGGATTTTTAAAAATCTGTTGAAGGAAAAAAAAAGACATCTGCAACCCCCCTCTGCACATCTTCTAATTTCCTCTCCCCACATTGAGAGGTCACATTGTAGAAGGCATTAGGGGATCTCTCACTTAAGGAACACTGAGTAAAGCTGAGGACACGCTGGCATATTGAAAACAAGGAGACAGGGTGAAATCCTGCAGATTAAGATCCTCAGACCTCTTCCATAAATTGGATTAACCAAATGCTGGTGCTCAGAATTATTCCCTTCAGGCAGGAGACTGGAAGATTCTTCTTTGGATAATCTGTCCAACTAAGTGAGGAAAAATCAATGATCATGTTATCAAGGATTGCTCTAGTCAGCCTACGCAGCCTGATCGTGCAGCAGTGCAGTTCACAACTGACAATGCCCACACACATGCAAAGTGTTTCTAGTTAACTTTTCAGTGGTATGTTCTTCAGTAAGATTAGGCTGCAAAGCATCATCAGACATTTGAGGAAGGCTCTGATATGAAGGGCAGAGTCCAGGCAAATATAGAAAATCAATTCGGAAGACACAGCTATGATACAGGGATAAAAGATTTCAAAGAACTATCCCTGATGTCCTCAGAGAGATAAAAGTGCATTTTGCATCTATACAATAAGAAAAGATGGGCTTTTGTTTGTTTGTTTGTCTTTTTTGTTTCATTTTTACCAAAGAGGCAAGGGAGAGAGTCAAAGAACAGGAAAGATCTCTTGAAAATTCAAAATAAGACAGATGAAAATTTTCAATAAAAGGCTAAGATAATAAAGCTAAGGAAATCCTCCTAAAAATAGAGCAAAAGGTAAAAAAAAAAAAAATAGATGGAGGAGGGGCAATAGAGCAAAAAAGATCCAACATCCAAGTAATCAAATTTCTAGAAAAGAGAAAGAAAACCTATAGGGGTAGATATAATGAAAGAATTTTTTTAGAAAGTCCCAGTACTTAAGGTAATAAGTTTCCAGACCTAAGGGTTTTACTGAGTGCCAAAAGATACTTATAAAAAAGGTTCACACCAACCCACCAAGGCACATCGTTATGAAATTTCAAAACACTGGAGACAAAGAGAGTCTATTATAAAGGTGAGGAACACCTCAATTACATACTAAGAATCAAGAATCAGAATGACGCTTGACTTCTCTACAGTAACACAGGAAGCTGGGAAGTTGGAGAGTAATGCCGTCAAGCCTCAGAGTGAAAATTACTTCTGAACTATAATCTATACTTAGCCAAATTATCAATCAAATATTAGGATAAAATGAAGATGTTTTCAATTATCAATCTCTCCAAAAATTTGTTTCCCATGTACCCTTCCTCAGAAAGCCACCACAGAATTTACTCCACTGAAACAAGGGAATAAACCAAGAAAAGTAAAAAGAGGAAATCTGGGAAGCAGGAGCTTCAACACAACAAATAGACCCAGCATGACAGAGGAGGCCTCAGGGTGCTTCCTGAGCAGCAAGTTCAGGGAGAAGTTGGTCCAAACTGGGACAGTTTAGAAGGCTCCGGGAGATGTATCTCTGAGAAAACAAGGGTGATAAAATAAGAAATGTGGAATGGAACTTGGAATGGATCTTGACAGTATATAGAGTCATCCCTAAAACTACCCTGGTCTCCTGACTTTGTGCTGTATGAGATAATAAATGCTCCCCTACTTTAAATTGCTTTCACTTGAGGGGTGCCTGGGTGGCTCAGTCTGTTGTGTCTGACTCTTGATTTCGGTTCAGGTCATGATCTTACAGTTTGTAAGAAGGAGCCACACACAGGGCTCTGTGCTGACATCACAGAGCCTGCTTAGGATTCTCTCTCTCTCCCTCTGCCCCTTCCTTCCTCATTCACATGCTCTCTCTCTCTCTCTTAAAATAAATCAGTAAACTTAAAAAAATGTAAAACAAGGGGCGCCTGGGTGGCTTAGTCGGTTAAGTGTCCGACTTTCAATTAGGTCATGATCTCGCAGTTCGTGGGTTCGAGCCCCGTGTCGGGCTCTGTGCTGACTGCCAGCTCAGAGCCTGGAGCCTGTTTCAGTCTGTGACTCCCTCTCTCTCTGACCCTCCCCTGCTCACGCTGTCTCTCTCTCTCTCTCTCCTAGAAATAAATAAAACATTTAAAAAAATGTAAAACAAAACTCCTATAGCATCATTCTTTAAGAAAAAAATATACAAATAAATAAATTGCTTTCACTTGAATTTTTTGCTCCTTGTGGCCAAAATCATCCAGTTGATATGGAGACTCAAGCTTCTTCAAAAAGGAAAGGCTAGGTTGCTTGACACCAGTCTGAAAACCCATCACCAATTTATGTAGCTCCCTCATTAGTCACATGAACATCTTATTCGCTTTCTCTCTCCTGAATCTAGACAATCTTGTCTTCTGTCACCTCGTCCTCTGCTTACTCGCTTGTCTGTTCCTTTTTAAGCTAATGGCCAGTCACAACCCTTCTCTATTTCACGGCTGCTTTTCAACTTCTGTTCCCACTGTTAAAATGCTATTGTCTAGTGATTTCTTGAGAGTACATAGGATAGGTCCAGCTTATATTTTAAGGCCAGACCACATGGTGTCTCTAATGTTTCTTATTGGTTCCCTGTGGTTACAATTCCCATCCCTGGTCCACCCAGTTGGTGTTGGGAGAGGAAGACAGGCACTGGGTTCATGGTGATATAAGACTGGCTCCCTAGACCTATCCACCACCTCACCGGAAGATTATTGAGGGTAGGAAGAAGACATGTCTTCTTAGAATGGGCTATGGAATAGATTGATTTAATTAATTTCAGATAACTGGTTGCCCTTTTGAAACATCAAAGAGAGAGAGAAAGAGAGAGAGAGAGAGAGAGAGAGAATACACAAACTCCTTTAATGGCCCATTCCTTCTATACTACCTGACAAGAAAGGCATTTTAAAGCCTAACCACATCTTCTTGCTACAATCCTTTTGTCTTGTGGCCTCATTGGAAATGAGATATGGCAGCTTCTCACCCCTTCTCTTGTATCCATTCTGGAAATATTATACCCCTGGGGTAGTCTCATCTCCAGGGAAAAGAGATCTCATTTCTTTACATTGTCATTTTAAGGACTAAAGAAAAAATACCCCATTCATCACATTTATAAAACGTATCTCCACAAAATGAATGTGTTGATCAGTTTTTGTTCAACAGTAATGAAGATATTATGCAAATACCAAAGGCAGTATTTTAACTTATGGCATTTTTATTCATAGACTATGTGCAGACTACAGTTTAAATATGCAAATCTTTTGTCCTTCCATTGATCACAAAATACAGAGTCATCTTCTGTGGGGAGCCAGAAATTCCTGATGAGTGATAGAATAATATGTAAGGTATGCATATAGACTCATAGTACATTATACACACACACACACACAAAATACGCCTTTAAGTTCATATAAACTTTATGATAGCTTAATGCACGTATATCTTTCTAGATAATGTTATTCTACCTTATGTATATACATAGGGAAGCTTGAGTATGTTTGCATAAATAAATATCTTGGGAGAGGGAGAGAAGAAAGTGAAATCTTTAAAGACAGGTTTTAGTCTGTTCTAAAGGCATAGTAGCATTTTTTAAATGTTTATTTTTGAGAGACAGAGAGACAAAGCATGAACAAGAAAGGGACGGAGAGAGAGCAGAAACACAGAATCTGAAGCAGGCTCCAGGCTCTAAGCTGTCAGCACAGAGCCTGATGTGGGGCTCAAACTCACAGACCACAAGATCATGACCTAAGCCAAAGTCAGCTGCTTAACTGACTGAGCCACCCAGGCACCCCCATATTAGCATTATAATACACCTTAAATATATATTTTAATAAACCTTTAATGCTAACCCTGTGGCAGCCCAGCAAAAATATAATATTGGCCTAGTAGTGGGGCCATGGCTTAGCCAAGAATTTCATTAGAAGAGCTAGAAATGTTGTGCCAACTCTATTTTTTAAAATCTTTGATTCCTTTAGAGTAAATGAAAGGAAATTACTTCTGGGGAGTCTAATTTAAATGCTCTGGAGTGGAGCCCAGGCCAGGGACATACACTTTTTTAAGTTCTGTAGCTGAATTTACAGTCCAGCTAGGGCTGCGGGCCACTGGGGCTTGTTAGTGAGCTTCCAGGTCTACCCAGGAATTTTACTTCCAGAGAAGAGGTAACTGAATTACAAGCCCATTAACAAATTTTTAAAAAAGCATAATGACTGGAACAGAAACTTTTTTTGAGAGATGCAACCACAATTCCTCACAAATGAGTTTTATAGAGTACCTTCTGTTCATGTGCATCTCTATGTGCAGGTACACTAAATATCTAAGTTAACAGCAAGGATTGATGCAAGGAATATAATGTGCACTCCTTGCCCTGTCACGCCCTACCTGACTATGGAGTCCACAAGTAAATCTGCAACAAACAAAGGAGGTAGGCATTTTCCAGCTCTGTTTTGTCATCTTTACTTAGTAATTTTTAAAAAAGGAATGGATGAATAAGAAGCACTGGAAACACGGTCTCCAACATCATAAATTCTCAGGGGCAGGAAGACGGGAGATCCTACTACTTCCTCTTTCTGAGCTTAGGTCATCGCTCAGAACATTATAATCCCCTCATCATCCTAGAGAAATTCAATCAGTGGCTTACTCATGCTGTTTCTAAGACCCTTTTGCTTCAGTAACTGCTTTCTCCCTGTCCTTTCTGCCTTCCAGTCTTGCCTCCTCCCACTGACCTAGTCTGCTGTGGACATTGATGCCACTTGACAAATAATGCCTGTGCCCTGCCCCCCAATCTCCTATATAATGTGCCTTTCCATTTATATCTTTAGTATTGTCTCATCAGGTATCCCAGTTGAGTTCAGGCCTTCTCATTCAACTGTAAATATCTCTACAATTCCCATGAGGGGCCTGACCATATCAGCTGAAACCAGATAAAGATCAACTTACAAATGACAGGAACTATTTGTGTCCAAAAATGTTGGCTTGTATTGTCTTTAACCATTTCCTCAAGAATAGAGCTATACCTGAATTAATAATAAAAGTAAAATCTAGCATCTAACATTTCCTTTACTAAGCCTGGCACTCCAGGAAGTGCATAATATGTATTCTCTTCAGCATTCACATATTACTTATTTTTCAGGTAAGGAAATTGAGACTTAGAGAGGTCAAGGAACTTATTTAAGGTTATACCACTAGTAGATAACTGAATGAATTCAAGCAGAGATACATCGTCTAACTTAAAGACCCCCATGCTTCTTGATTATGTGCCTAAACTTAGTTTTGAAGGTCATCCATTCTCCCCTCTAATTTATCTTCTAGCCAAACTCCAGCCAAATTATCCTACTCCCTGTTCTCCCCAAACACCATCTGGAATTATGGCAAGGGAACAGTCTTTCACTAGAGTAAACTACAGAAACTTTCAGAGTTTTACTAGAAAACTCTAGAAGGATAGTATCCAGGTCAGAGGAGAATAAAATATCTGTCATAGGTATCTGCTCACCTTAATGTTTTTCTGCCAGAGGCCTTGTTTTGTTTTCAACCTTTTAAAAATATTTATTTATTTTTTTGAGAGAGAGACAGAGTATAAGCAGGGGAGGGGCAGAAAGAGAGGGAGACACAAAATCTGAAGCAGGCTTCAGGCTTTGAGCTGTCAGCACAGAACCCAGTGTGGGGCTCAAACTCATGGACCACAAGATCATGACCCAAGCTGAAGTCAGAAGCTTAACTGAGACACCAGGCAGCCCGGCCTTGTTTTGTTTTCAAAAGGCTGTCAAGGGGTGCCTGGGTGGTTCAATCGGTTGAGCGGTTGAGTGTCTGACTTTGGTTCAAGCCATGATCTTGTGACTTTGAGTCTTCATTGGGCTTTCTGCTGTCAGCACAGAGCCTGATTCAGATCCTCTGTCCCCTTCTCTCTCTGCCCCTTCCCAGCCCATTCTCTCTCTCTCTCTCTCTCTCAAAAACAAACATTTTTAAAAAGTCAGTCTGTTTCTTTATACCTCTTCTTTCTGCTTATACCAAGTCTACACATCTCTCAAGATCATACTCATGCCCTCTGTGTATTTGCAGCCCATTTACCATCAGGTAAGGTAACTCCCCTTTTCCCATAATTTATGGTTCCCCCAACTACACAAATGCATTTAGAAAGGGACCAGATGTGAGGTTATGAGTATCTGCTCTATGTGTGCTATACTTGTGATGGAGAATAGCTTTATGTTAACAGGAAGATTTGGGAACCAGCAAAATATGGCAGTGGGTGAGGGAGTAGATTTAGCATAACCTTGGCCAAATGACTTCATTTCTGAGCCTCAGTTTCCATCGTCTTTCAAATGAAGAGGTTAGGTGAAATAAACTCAGTTCTTATTCCTTGCACAGTATTTAGCTTCCATTGTCTGCAGCACTGTAGGTGCTCAACTGGCAGTCCTGAACTGACTTACTAACTTTGAGTATTGCAACAAAAAGAGGTATCGAAACCCTAATGACACATAGCTACTAATTGGCTTCAAGTTTTGCCAGAAGTGCAAAACTCAGTTGAAATTCTGACTTACCGTGGCTTAGTGATTTGATGTGAGAATAATCACACCAAAACTTTACTCAATAATCCAAATCCAGGAGCATCTGGGTGGCTCAGTAGGTAGTTAAACATTTAACTTTGGCTCAAGTCATGATCTCATGGTTCATGGTCATGGGTTCGAGCCCTGCATCAGGCTCTGTGCTGACAGCTCAGAGCCTGGAGCCTGCTTCAGATTTTGTGTCCCCCTCTCTCTTTGCCCCTCCCCTGCTCATGTTCATGCTCATGCTCATGCTCTGTCTCTCTCTCAAAAGTAAATTTAAATATTTTTAAAAATTTAAAAAAAAAAACTCCAAACCCAGATAAGCTAAAGCTTTGTGAAGGTACTTTCGTTCCTCTCATTTACTCCTACAACTAGGTCCCTCTAGCTCTTGCCCCCACCACAACCCTAAAAGTGTTTCTGCAAAATCACCAATGGCTTCCCAGTTGCCAAACACAGTGATGTCTTTTCAAACCCTGTCTTCTACTTGACATGCCATGGGGATTTCTGCCTCTTCCTTTCTTACTAAACTCTCTCGGTCTGCATGACCCTTTTCTCTCCACCAATGCCTTATTTTTCCTTCTAATATCCTTCATGAATTTTTTCTCATATTTTCCTGTAAATATTAGAGTTCCTGGGCTCCATCCTCAGTCCTTGTCTCAATCTATGCATTCTCCCTGAGCTATCTCACCTAAACCCCTAATTTCCTAAACAGAATTTCTCATCCTCAGCTCTCCTGTATTTCAGATGTGTATATAACAAATACCTATACCAGAAATATCCCACAAATACCTTAAGGCCAATATATACAGAACTAAATCATTATATTTCATCCAAAAGATATATTCCAATTTCATTAATATATGTACATGCATATCAGGGTCCCTGGGTGGCTCTGTCGGTTAAGCACCCAGCTTTTAATTTTGCGTCTAGTCATGATCTCATGGTTTGTGAGTTAAAGCCCCAGATCAGGCTCTGTACTGACAGCACTCTCCCTCTCTCTCTCTCTCAAAAATAAACATTAAAAAATACATGTACATGCATATAAACTAATCATCTTCCCCATCACCGTGTTCTTTTTCTCCTTTTCTCTAGGTGATAGATGAATATAGGCAATCTAGGAAATAAACACAACCAAATTTTGGGAAACCTTATTTCAAGTTCCCACTATTTAAATACTTTAGCACCAAAGATTCTTCAAGTAATTATTTTACTTTATTTTTAAATTAACATATATAATTGCCTTTTTGCATACAGTTCTATGAGTTTTAACACATGTATGGATCTCTGCATCTACCTACCTCCACAATAAAAGTAGAAAATAGTTCCACATTTTGCTCCAAAACATTTTCCTTCTGTTATCCCTTTGTAGTGAGTCACTTTCCATCTCCTTAGCCCTGGAAATAACTGACCTTTTCCTTGTCACTATAGTTCTGTTTTTTATAGAATGACATATGAATAAAATTATATAGTATGTAAACTCTTGCTTCTTTAAATAGGTATAATGCCTTTTAGATCAATCCAAATTATTTTGTGTACAAATAATTCATTCCTTTTATTGCTGAATAGTATTTTGGGTTTTTTTAAATGTTTATTTATTTATTGGGAAGGAGAGAGAGACAAAGAGAGAGAGAGACAACAGAGGAGGGGCAGAGAGAGAGAGGGAGAAAGAGAAACCCAAGCAGGCTCCACACTTCTAGTGCAGAGCCTGATGAGGGGCTCAAGCTCACAAACCATGAGATCATGAACTGAGCCGAAATCAAGAGTCAGATGCTTAAACAACTGAGCCACCCAGGCACCCCTGAATAGTATTTTGTTGTACAGATGCAATATTGTTTATATATTCACACTTTGAAGGACATTTGGGTGTTTCCAGTTGTTGGTGATTATGAACAGAGCTTCTATAAATATTCATGGACAGATTTTTATGTGAACGTAAGTTCACATTTCTCTAGGGCAAATACCTAGGATTGGGATCGCTGGGCCATATGGTATATATATGCTTAACTTTGTAAGAAACCTCCAAACTGCTGTCTGGAGTAGCTATTTTCTTTTGCTGCCAACAATGTATTGAGTTCCAGTTGCTCTACACCCTCACCAGCACCAATCAATATATTTTTTAAAAATTTTACCTACTCTGATAGACGTGCAATAGTATCTCATTGTGGTCTTAGTCTGTATTTCCCAAATGGCTAATTAACTATTTATATGCATATTTCCTATCCTTCTGTAGAAATGATTTGCAAGATTTTAGTTCCTTTGTTTTCCCGCATCAATTTTAGAATGAACTTTTATATACCTTCAGATCTATTGGAATTTTTATTTGAATTGAGTAAAATCTAGACAAATTTGAGAATTAAATTTTTGCTATGCTGAGTCTCCCAATTCATATACACAGCGTTTTTTAAAAATTGTGTAGTTTTCTTATGAAGAGTCCTTTTTATATTCTAGATACACGCCCTTTGTTGGATATGTAATTCACAAATATTTTCTCCCAGTCTGTAGCTTGTCTTTTCTTTCTCCAAATAGTGTCTTTTGACAGAGCAAAAGGTTTTTATTTTGCTCAAATAGAATTCACCAGTATTTTATGGATTGTGCTTTTAGTATCACATCTAAGGACTCTTTGTCTAACCCCAAGTCATAAAGATTTTTCTGCCTTTTTTTCTTTAAAATGTCATAAATTTTATTATTTTTTAAAATTATTTTTATTTTTTTAGAGAGAAGGAGAACAGAGGAGAGAGGCAGATTTATTTTTTTAGAGAGAAGGAGAACAGAGGAGAGAGGCAGAGGTGGGGAGAGAGAGAGAGAGAGAGAGAGAGAGAGAGAGTCTTAAGCAGACTCAGTCGATTGAGTGTCTTACTTTTGATTTTGGCTCATGTCAGGTCCTAAGGTCATGCGATCGAGCCCCTCATTGGATGAGCCAAAATCAAGAGTAAGTCACTCAACTGAATGAGCCACCCAGGTGCCCCTCCATATAAATTTTAAAATCAGCTTATGTGTGTCTATAAAAATAAGAATGAGATTTGATCTGCAGATCAACATGGGGAGAGTTACATCTTTGCTATGCTGATTCTTTCAAACCATAAATAGTATATCTTTTCACTTATTTATGTCTTCTTTTTTATTACTTATTTATCATTTATTTTTGTGGTTTTCAGCATAGACTCTGTTCATGTTTTTTTAGACTTATACCTACGTATTTATTTGGAACCAATGTAATTTTTAAAGTTTTGTTGATTGCTAGTATAAAGAAATACATTTGGTTCTTGTATGTTGACCTTGTACCCTGCAACCTCATTAAACTCACTAGTTTAAAAGCTCTGTCATGGATTCCTTGAGATTTTCTGCACAGATAATCATGTCATCTGAAAATATGTTTGACTTTTATTTCTTTGTCTTACTGTATTATATAGCCTGGAAAATCCAATACAATGTTGAGTGGTGAAAGTGGATATCCCTGCCTTTTCCCCAAATTTACGAAAAAAGCACTCAGTCTTTCACCATTAAATATGACGTTAGCTACGTGTCTTATAGATATCCTTTACAGGGTTAAGAAAATTTTCTTCTATTCTGAGTTTGTTAAGAGTCTTTCTCAAGAAACAATGTTGAATTTTGTCAAATACTTTTTCTGCATCAATTGATATAATTATGTGATTTTTTTCTTTGTTACATTGTTAATATGATGGATTACAATTTACTGACTTTCCAGTATTGAACCAGTCTCACATTTCCATACAATCTCCACTTGGTCATGGTGTATTATTTTATTTTGCATATTGAAATACACAATTCCTTAATATTTTATTATATTTCTGGTCATGAGCCATATTTGGCTTATAGTGGTTTTTTGTTTTGTTTTTTTTTCTAGTGCTATCCTTGTCTTGGTTTGGTATTTAGGTAATGTTGGCTTAATAAATTGAGAATGTCCTTTCCTCTTCTAATTTCTGGAAGAGATTGTGTAGAATAAGTGTTAATTCTTCTTTAAATATTTGGTATAATTTGCCAATGCAACCATATGTGCCTAGAGATTGCTTTTTTGGAAACTTTTAATTGCAAACTCCATTTCTTTGTTACAGAATTATTTGAGTTATCTATTATATCTTGGGTGAGTTTTGGTAGTGTGTCATTTACAAGGAATTATTCTATTTCATCTGTTTTCAAATTTGTGTCAATAGAGTTGTTCTTAGTATTCCCTTAATATCTTTTTAATGTCTGTGGGATTTGTAGTGATATCCCCTCTTTCATTCCTAATATTGGTAATTTATGACTTATCTCTTTTTTCTTTGTCAGTATTACTAAAGGCTAATCAATATTATTAACCTCAAACAATCAGCTTCTGTTTTCACTGATTTTCTCCATTTTCTTTTTCATTTCATTGGTCTCTGTTGTTACCTTTATTATTTCCTTCTTTATACTTGCTTTGGGTTTATTTTATTCCTATTTTTCCAGTTTTTCTTTTTTAAAAATTAATTTTTTTTATTCTGAGAGAGAGAGAGAGAGAGAGATAAAGAGAGTGCACGCAAGAGAGGGAGAAGGGTGGAGGGAGAGAGAGCAAGAATATTAAGCTGGCTCCATTCTCAGCACAGAGCCCCAAGCAGGGCTTGTTCCCATAACCCTGGGATTGTGACCTGAGCCAAAACCAAGAGTCGGATGCTTAACCAACTGAGCGACCCAGGCACCGCTCATTTTTCTTTTTTTAATGGAAGCTTAGGTTATTGATTTGAGACCTCTCTTCTTTTCTTAGAAAAGCATCTAATTCTATGGATTTTTAAAAAATTTTTATGGAAAATTCTGTGTGGTAGAAAAATACTCAGACCTGGCAGGGGGATGCATAAAATTTAATTTGAATATAGACAATAATTAATGAATCCATCACCCCATTTCAGAAAGGGAAACAAATGATTCCATGCCAACTCTCCAAATGGTTCGCTGCCGAATTAATCACAGGGTAATAACAGGCAAGAGCTCCCAGGAAGCAAGAAATGGACAAAGCATCCTCTGCAACAGAGCAGAAGCCTCTTCGGCAAGTCTCTTGATCTTTTTTACTGAAAGGCACTCTGACAGCTTTATGCATTTTCCTCAGTCACACGTACACCTACTTTTATGCTTCTTCTGCTTGGAAACACCAATATGCATTGTGAAAGTATCCACGCAGTGTTGTTTATAATATATTCAATTGCACCCTACATGATTCACTCAGTAAATATTGATAGATATTTCTGGTGTGACTGAGGGAAATTCATTTAAGCTCTATATTTTAATGAACTTAGGGGTGAACACAGTATATACAGATGAGATCTATATCAATCAGTAACCACCATCATTTATCTAAAATATACTGTGTGCCAGACATTGCATGTGCTGTATACTTTATACACACTTAATCCTTATCATCATCCTGTAAGGTATAGAAAATTTGGAGGATGGTTTCATAGGAAGAATATAGGTTGTGGAAACAGAAAGCAAATTTGAATCTCTGCTCTCTTTCTCAACATGACTTAAGCCAGTTTTTTAAATCCCTGAACTTGGGGTTTTTGTGTGTGTTTTTTTTAATTAAAAATGGGGATAAGTTGTTGTGAGGGTTAAATGTGATAATATATGGAAAGGGCTTTGTTGGGTAGGGAAAGTAGGGGGGGTTGACATCTAAGATTTCGGCTTCTAACCCAATATCAGCACATATTAGCTATGAGAACTTCTGCAAATTACTTACCCTCTCTGAGTTTTGATCTCATATAAAATAGGGCATAGATATATGATAGATGAAGGCAGACAGATCATCTTCCCCTTCACCACCATGAAACCTCTCCTGTAGGTGTTTCCTTCTCAATGCCAGCAATTTGGTCCATTCTCTCGGTTGCTCAGGTCAAACCATTCGGGGGTAATTTTTGAGTCTCCCTGTAGCTCCCTGTAACCACCCTTGCCACCCATCCTACCCCCTCAGCTGTACCTACAGTCTCTTCTCCTATGTGTTTCCTGCACCTGCTCTACTCCAGGTCCACCAGCCTCCATGCCGTTCTGGGAACTCTCCAGGTTCTCTTCCACCTGAGTGACCTTATACTTTCCATTCTTTCCACTTGGAATGTTCTTTAGCCAAATAGCTTGAAGCCTTCCTACATCACTTCCTTTAAGTCTTTTCCCAAATTTCATCTTAGCAAAGCCCTCCCTCCCCACTACACTTAAAAGCTCCAACAGCCCTCCAACTCTCCATGTAGTATTCTACCCCCTTATCCTACTTACCTTTCTCTGTAACAGTGATATGTTGTACTTCTCTACTTTTTAGTGTTCCTGCCTGTTCCTCCAACACACACTCTCACACACACCCAGACATGAGAACTCCATGAGAGAAGGTATTTTTGGTTGTTTTGTTCATTGTTGCATCCCCGATTCTAGAATGGGATCTAGCACATGGTATTTTCTCTCACCTTCTCTTGCTCTTCTGCTCTGCCTTACTCTTCTCTACTCTCTCTTATCCTCCCATCTCTCCCCTCCTCTTCCTTCCCTCTCTATTCCTTCTCCTCTCCTCTCTCCCTCCCTAAAATATGTATGTAGTATACACATCATGACAGAATTTCTGGATTGATGGAACCTAGAGAAAGTGGTATAAAGCTGATCTTAGTTTCCTTAGTATATTAGAAACAAACCCCCCCCCCTTCATTGGGAGAGAACATAGGGTTAGTGGTTTATGTAATATGTGTGTACCAGCACCTATCATGTATCAGGTACTACTTTAAGATAAATAAGAAATAATCCGAGTCCTCAGCTCTCTGTCTAGTTTGAGAAAGGATCAAGTAAACATGTAAGAAATAAGAGAAAGGTATCCACAAAAAAAATATTTTACTTAGTGAGGAGGGAACTGTGAGAGGTTTAAAAATAGGTCTGATGTGGTCAAGACAAACCGGCAATAACACTCAATTAGAAGACTAATGGCACAGTGTGTTTGGTGCAGAAGTTTTGATCCATCTAGGAGGTTGATCAAGATGATTCAAGTGTTCCTTTGACAATGAGTCATCCATAATCTCATGACTGCTTTTGCCTGTGTTTGTGGTTATGAAATGATCCTCACACTACAATTCCTAATATTAGAAGATTCTGTTCCAACCAGTACAAATTGTTAGGCCAGGGAGTGGGTGTTTATAGTATGGCTTATTTGCTCTCCAGTGGGCCAGGGTTACAGTGAACTCAGCATTTACTGAATAAGAAACACATACTAGAACCTTCACTAATATGCTGAATGGGACTAAACAAGAGGTGCTTGGGGGCACATTCAGAGGAACTCAAAGAGCTAGATGGAGAAATGGAGAAGGTGAATAGTAATAGCTGAAGTGTTCCTGTATTATGAAAACAAAATTGCCCTTCTGAGTAAACATTTAGCAAACTGGCAGATTCATAACTCTAACATGCAGAGGGCTGACCACACCAATAGCAATGGCAAAAAGAAGCCTTGAGGACATACCTCCAATTTCTAAACTTTATTTCATTGGTGGAAACTTTGGAGTGCCGCTTCATGCCCTGGAAGTCTGACTGTGTAAGGTTAAGGGTGGAACCTTAGACACAAAGAGACATCTGGAGGAAAACACCATGCGTTCTTTAAAGGAGCTATTTGGGGGGCACCAGGGTGGCTCAGTCAGAGATGTGTCTGACTCTAGCTCAGGTCATGATCTCATGGTCATGGGATCAAGCACTGAGCCAGGCTCTGCGCTGGGCATGGAGTCTGCTTAGGATTCTCTGTGTCCCTCTGCCCCTCCCCTACTCACACAGGTACATGCTCTCTCTTTGTCTCTGTCTCTCTCAAAAACAAACAAAAAAACAAATAAACAAGCAAGCAAGCTTTTTGGGAATTTGGTGGTAACATTATGGGATTTGGTGATGTCACATATGCTATCTCATCTAATCCTCACAGCATCCCTGAGAAATATGTGCTCTCACTTTCTTTATTTGATAAAATAGAAAACTGGGACTCAGAGAGATTAAGTGACTTTCCCCAGAGGCAGAAACAGGACTTGAATTTTCTTCTTTTCACTCCCAATCCTATACTCATCTTCTCCTACTTGCTGTAATGGAATTCTGGAAAACTGGAAAGTTCTGGTCTAGAGCAGTGTTTCTCAACTTTGGTTGCATTTGAAAGCACTTGGGGATATCTAAAAACTGTGATGTCTGGTTGCCAACACTAGAGATTCTGACTTAATTGGTCTGGGGCATAATCTGAACAATGGGGTTTTTTGCTAGTTTGTTTGTTTCAAGTAATCTCTACACCCAACATGGGGCTTGAACTCATAACCCTGAGATCAAGAGTCACATGCTCTACTGACTAAACCAGCCAGGCACCCCTGGACAATGGGTTTTTTTAAGGCTCCCCAGTGATTCTTCAGAATTCTTAATTCCGAATTGAGAACAACTATGCGGAAAATTACTTTAAGTTACAGATTCTCTGAGCTCCAACCTAGGCTTATTGAATTAGAGTCCCAGAGGTGAGTTGGGGTAATTGTGTTATTTTATAACCTTCTCAGGTTATTCTAGTAAGTAACCAGATTTGGGGACTACTGGGTTGAATAATACCTGAACATCCAGGTATCAGTCCTTCCTTTGTCCTTGTTCATGTTCTAATAGGGAACTGATTTATCATCACAACATCTCTGTTGTCTCTTCATCCTAAAATGAGGCTGTTGATACTTATTCCATCAATCACTTTGGAATGTTCAAAGGAAAAGTTATGAATGTTTTAAAAGTTGGAACACATCCAATACTTGTAAAGCATTATTATTATTGCTCCCCACTGGTGTCCCTGGCTTTTGTCTCTAAAACTGACTGCCTTCTGAACAAGCCACTTCAGTTGGAGAAGGACTCTAGTCTTCCCTTCCTTTTCTCTCTTGTGCCCTCTTTACAACTCACAAGGAGGCAATGGGTGGCTGAGAAAAAGGGCCACTGCAGATTCTCTTTCCCATCAGAGGAAATAATACAGAGAGGAAGCTCCAGTGAAGGGAAATGGAGACACAAGGGATTGTATAGCCTCAACTGCAAGCACTTGTCAAAGATACAAATGTAACTAAAAGACTGAAACATTAGCCAATATGCTTTCCCAGCACTCCAATTCAGAAATGAGACTGCCTATTACCAATAACATCCCATCCAATCAGGAGTATGCAGCTTCTCCACCCTGGCAATGCCAGGGCTTTCTGCATCTAACTCTATGACGGGAACATTAAGAGTGACTGGGAGGGGGAAGAGATACACCGAGGAAGAGAACACGTTTTACAGATGCTTTCCCAGTGCAGATCCAACCTCTAGTTCCAACAGTTCATACTCCCCACATTTTCAGGGGGATGATACAAGGGGACTGATGGCCTTCTTAGAGGTTTGATCCCTGTCAACCCTAGGGAAGACTGCAAATTACTAATGCCTGGGGTCCACTCCTACAGATTGTGACTTAAATGTTTTCAGGCGGCATCACGTAGTAATCTCCAGGGAGACTGCAATGGGAAGTCAGTGTTGAGACTCCAAGGAGAAAGTGATGACAGAGTAAGAGGGGCCACTCTGTATCCACTAGCCCTTACTCTTCCCTAACAGTTCTTCTGTAGTCTTGCTCCCAACCCACTGCCATCCTGACCTTGATGGAGGATCCATCCTCCCTTAAAGCTCTGCGTCAAGTGTCTCAAGTCATGGGAATGATTCAGGCATGATTTTTTTAAAGACTTGCTAAATTTTGAGGGAGAACCAAAATAAAATGACCAAGAAAACACAAGAAATAAATAGGGTTATATGTGAAAATCTTTGACCATAAGCTCTCAACTGTAGCACTTACTGGCGGCCTGTTCCCACCAAAAACCTGATGACCACAGCAATCCACTAGCCCATCATTGCCAAGAGAGTCAATCCCAGATGTAAATGGGTTTTTCAACTTGTGTGCCTGAGTGTGCACGCAGGTGCGCGCGCGCACGCGCACCCACACCCACACCCACACCCACACACACACACGGAATGCTAGGATAGACAATATATATATGAGACCATTTTATTTCAAGCTATCCCTCAGAAAAGAAAGAATTGTTATATATTCCGATTCTTACACAGCCTTTTCTATTATTGGGCTCTCTGATAATTGTTGCAGTTTAAATAACAATGTTCTACTTAAGATAGACCCATTAGCTGAATCATTGCTAATTTGAGGTGCCTAATTTGTAGAGGTTACCTGACAAAACCATTGAATAGAAGGCAAGTAAATTTAACAAAAATTAGTAATTATTCCTAGGAATACACCCTCACAAATTCAATTGTTTTAAGAAAATGTCTTTTAAAGATTTGAATGTGGCCAATGATACACACTCAAAACATGCTATGCCTCAAACTAGTCAGGAGATAAGTGCTCTAGAAAGCTGTTAGAAGCCCATAAAGCAATCCCAGTAATGAGGAAAACACTGATGCCTTTCTCATAAAGTGTGAGCAGGGAAAAAAACTTGAGAAATTTGAGTTCAAGAAAGGAGTAGTACTTCTAAATATATAGATTTTTCTAATGTATGTCATTATGAATACCTATGTTCATTTAAATTTGTAAGTTAAATATTATAAGTAAGCATTTTACTATTTCACACATGTCCAAAGTTGATATATATATGCACCCCCAAATACTTTAATTAAAATTTTTTTTTATTTTGAGAGAGAGAGGGAAAAAAAAAGGATAGAGAGAGTGTATGTGCGAGAGAGAATCTTAAGCAGGCTCCCATCCTCAGCATAGAGCTTGATGGGCGGCTCGATCCCACAACCCTGGGATCATGACCTGAGCTGAAATCAAAAGTCACTCAACTGACTGATCCACCCAGGCACCCATGAGCCCCCACATCTTTTAAAAAAGCTCTTTTCATGGTGGGGAGACTGGGTGGCTCAGTTGGTTAAGCATCTGACTCTTGATTTCGGCTCAGGATGTGATCTCACAGGTTATGAGTTCAAGCCCCGTGTCAGGCTCCATGCTGTCAGCACAGAGCCTGGTTGGATTCTCTCTCTGCTCCTCCTTATCTCTCTCTCTCTCTCTCAAAATAAATAAACATTAAAAAAAAATCCTTTTCTATGGGAAAATGAAGGAATCACCCATGAGCAAGCATGAACAGGAGAAGAGTTGATTCTCACAATATTTTTAGAGCCTTAGATATCTCATAGGCATGTGACTTCCTAAAGTGAGAAACGAATATAACATGGTACACTTCCCATTCTTATTTGACCCTGGAAACATAATCTACATGAGACTATAATTCTACGTAATACATATTGGGAAACACTGCTCTTGCCCAAAAGGATCCAACCCACCTCAAAAACACCATTAGCAGCTTTCTTTCCTTTGATATCTGAGTTGAATACCTCCATGTGTGGGTGCTATCTTACCCACCCACCCACCACACTGAAGTCATCTCCTGGTAAGCTAGCAAATTTAGTCCAAGAGAAACTTATTTTACTTTGTTCTTCTCTGGGTCCTGCCACTCATTGGGGTTCCAATGTTATTGAATGATTGACATGACAAATGAGCTCACTGTTCAGGGGTGATCCTAACCCCTAAAATAGAGAATGCTCTGGTCATTTTCAAACCCAACAGTATGATAGTGTCTTACCATACAACATTCAAACCATCCACCCCAAAATATACACCAAGTGACAGGGAATCAAGCAGCACTTTCCATTTGCTAGGCAATGTACTAGTACACAATGATGAGTGATAACGTGAATTGTAACTACAATGGCGTGAGTGAAACTTGGGTTGTGATACTGATGAGAAAAAGAATATAATGATTATCAGTGATATTAATGACCATATGTGGAGTCTCTACTATGTGGTAAGGTCTATACTAAGCTCTTAACATATACTGCTCACCACAATGGTGCCCACGAGATTGGTACTGTTATCTCCATTTTATAACTAATGAAACTAGGGATTAAAGTCAAAATAACTTGCCCCAAATCACATAACTAGTGAGTGACCCTGTCCAATTACTTAGCCTATTATGACACTGAATTTCTCAACCATTAATTCTTCAGAGTTTATCCTAAGATATTTGAGGTCAAGGCAGTCTAGCTCCACATTCCAGAGTTACATGCTGAACTCTAAGTGAATGGCCTTTATACAGTAGCTCCAGCTGGTGGCAGACCAAAGGAAATAAAATGGATTTATAAAAGGCCTACCTAATATTAAACCAGAACTTCAAAAAGTCCAATAATTGACTAGAAATGTTTTCTGTAAACATTTTTATATATTTTTAAAACTAATTGTTCTATTATATTTGTTAACTTTTCAATGAAAAAAATCCTGGGAATTATTTCCCCAAGGAGGACCTATTGGGATGGTAGGAAAAGAAGCTGTCCTAGGTCTGAAACTCAGTCTCCACATGATTTTGGGTAAGATATCTAAGCACTTCCTGTCTAAAAAATGGAGATAATTATATCTTCCTTTTTAGATCCATTATAATATAAATATAAATCAGATAATGTCATTTGTAAAGGCAGGCATATAGTATTTGTCCAGCAAATTCGAGTTTCGGGCTTCTCTGAAAAAACAATTGTAAAGGGTCCATCTGCCCTTCTGCCCTTTAGCTTCTTGGTTTGGGTACCATTGGCAAGTTTCCACTAGGGAGTGATCACACTGTGCTCAGAGTAGTATTTTATTTTCAAGTAGCTCAGACTTGGCTGAACAAGTTAACACTACCTATAAAGGAGTTCTAAATCCTCCCTGGGCCTCACCTTGGGCAATGAGGAAACAACTTCCTGCCTGTGAAAAGGCAGATATATGCACTTATATAACTTCAGTGATGAAAACTGCAGACCACAAGATAGTCTACACTTCTTAGTGCATTTTGGTTAGTGTGCATGCTGGTAGTTCCCCCAGCCACCAGGAAATTTTTCTATCCAGAGAATCCTTTAATTCAAAGAACAATTATGGGTACTATTTATATATTCCATTAAAGCCATATAATGCAACTTGAGGTCTCTGATAGAAGTCACAATTATACATCTTCATACAATGGCATATGCAGGAACACTAATATTTTATTTTCTTTTTATATCTTGATTACAAATCATTAATAAAATATTTGGATTAACATTTTACAAATTATATATATGTATACATTTTAAATATAATTAAACATTTACTACTTTGCAGATGGAGGGACACCGCTTTTAAAAAAAATCAGGGGCACCTACGTGGCACAGTTAGTTAGGCATCCAACTTCAGCTCAGGTCATGATCTCACGGTTCATGGGTTTAAGCCCCCTTGTGCTGACAGTTCAGAGCCCGGAGTCCGCTTCAGATTCTGTGTCTCTGTCTCTCTCTGGCCCTTCCCTGCTCACACTCTGTCTCTCTAGGTCTCTCTCTCCAAAATAAATGAACATTAAAAAAATTTTTTTCTTTAAATCAGACAGTAGAGTTTGTCAATGTGGGGGATGTGACTATAATTTTAGAAAGGTTAAATGTTTCAAAATGAAAATGCTGTAAACAGGAACAGATAGCACAGGTATATTTACATCCTGCTGATGCAACTCACTGGTTTCAATTACTTATCAATAAAATAAGGAAAATTTTATATATATATTGAGTTGATACAAAGATTAAATAAAATGACCTGTGTAAAGAGCCTAGCAGGAGACCTAGCACAACGTAGGCACTCACTAAAAATTAGTTCTTTTTGCTTTTTCCTGTATAAAGATGGGCTTCCCAAGCAGATTCTCATTGCATAGAAATGGTTTAAATATTCTTTGGGGACAGAGAAAGCAGCTTTTAGCAGGCAGCTTTAAACCCTCAGAAACCTAGAGTGAACACTAACCAAAAATAAAATAAATTAAGAGTCAGTGTGAAAATTATAAACATAGACATATTCAGTTATTTTTCGTAAAGCTTGTAGAAAACATTTAAAATATGTAAATGAAAAAGAAGGAGGTGAGGAGCTGTCACAACTCAGACAACAGTTCTGTGGCTTTGAAGAGTTTGTGCTCATCTTTATGCCTTGGTCTATCCACCTTCCTCACAGGGAGCAAATAGAGAAAACAAAGAATATAGAAAAAGGCTTAACGTTCTTCCCCTCAAAGCTCATCTTTATGACATAAAAGCAGCTATTTGTAAGGCAATGCTTAGAATATATATTAGAATGTGATATAATTAGAATGAACTACGTTCTCTTGTCTTCTGTTTATTGAAAAGCAAGGGGAAATCACATTATGAGTGGTGGCCATTTGGATGGAAACGCCTGATTACCGAAAGACTTAAAATGTTGCCTTTTATTCCACAGCACTGGTTGCCAAATTCAACCTAAATCCCAATGAAAAGAATATAAATAACTTACATAATAATTGAATGACTACCCAAAATAATTTTTTCTTATATTTATTCATTTTCAGTCATTTTCTTGGGATTTGGAACTGGGTCTTCAACTCACCAAGACCAACAGTTTTCCTTGAAACACAAGGTAGGATGGGGCGCCTGGGTGGCTTAGTCAGTTAAGCGACTGACTTTGGCTCAGGTCATGATCTCACAGTTTGTGGGTTCAAGCCCCGTGTTGGGCTCTGTGTTGACAGCTAGCTCATAGCCTGGAGCATGCTTCAGATTCTTTATCTCCTTCTCTCTCTGACGTTCCCCTGCTCACGCTGTGTCTCCCTCTCTTAGAAATAAAATAAAACATAAAAAAAAAAAAAAGAAACACAAGGTAGGCTATCCCATGTTGGGTGGCTAGCTAACAAAAAACAGTAAGGAAATGATGTTAACCATAGCCTACATTTGTGGAAATAAAGCACTTTTATAGCCATGATCTTATTTGTCAGTAATTTAGACGTGGCACGGCAGGTCTTTCTTATTATTCCCATTTTATTTATATGGAAAGGATATCAGTTCTCTTATAGGGATGGGGCAGTATATAATAAATGCACGTTTTTAGCCAAGTGGGAAGTGGCTAATATATGGCAGCAGTGGTGTCCACCTACACGCTACTTCCATGGGTTCCTTGGCTCCAGCCTGGTATGTTTCGCAGCTAGTTACTAGAATATAAGCAATGTAATTCATTCTGGCACCACTTAAACTGTAAATTTGGCTCAGGTACAAGGACAAAGGAGAATGTGCCACCAATCTGATTTATTTGGGTGAATATAAAAGCAAATTACCCAAAGCTTAAAAAAAAAAAAAACCACAGCTGAAATGGGCTCTTTCTTACCCCACCCTTAGGGAGTGTTGGCTAGAAGAACTTACCTATTGTGTTAGAGGGGAAAAACAAAGTGGGGCAACCCAAAGTCAAAATCAACAACCTTTGTGAATTGGAGCCATGGACTCTTTGCCTAAAGGGGAAGAGGGAGGAACCAAGTTTCCACCCTCTTAATGCAGAAATGACAACAATTGTTGATAGAAAAAGGAAAATCTTTTCCTTTCCTCCCTCCCCAGGAAAAGCATCATTAAATAACAACACAAGGATGCACTCCAACCCCCCATGTCCTAATTAGAAAGCAAAAATGACACTCTTTAGAAAAAACAAAAATGCATGTTTCAGATCCAAAATAACAACAAAGTAGAGTGTCTCCAACCTTGGGTATAATGTGATTACATGCAGTAATTAACAACGAATCTGTAACCAGTTCTGCTGGCTCTGTTCACATGCCAAGGATGGGAGTCCAGTGGATCATCAGTTACGGGTGTAGATCACTAATCTAAAGGCTCTGAAACTTTTGGGTGATGAATGATGGATTTCAAATGGTTGCAGTGACTTGAAGGAAAAGAATAAGGCTTTTGAGACTGAAAAACAGCCAGACACCTGGGTTGCTTCCTGAGTGCCAAATGTCATCCCCCTTGTCCATAGACTTCTCTGGGACAGAATCAAACTCAAGACCAGCATATGCAGCACAGCGGAGACCTAGCCCAGCACTTAACTCTCTGCCAGCCAGAGATTAGCCCTGAGGACATCTGTCCCAGCCAGGAAAGGAGGAGTGCCAGAAAGTCTGAATTCAGCCTGCCGTCCTGTGTTTGCTGGGACTTGCAGCATTGGTATCGACACAGAGAATTTTGATGTTGGATGGCAAATTCCTGTACACTTGGCTTTGAATAAGGCCAGCAGAAAGATCTCCTTAATGAAGGATTTGGATGACAGATTATGGTCCCATGGTGATCAAACCATTTCAGCCATTCCCACACACAGGGATCATATCCCCATCAATGGAAGCAGGCCAGCCCTAGGCCAAATTAAAAGTAGGACAAATCTGTCTTGGTGTGCTTAAAGCTGGGTGTCCCTACCTGCCTCCTTTCTTTCAACATGCTCCACCTTCTCTGCCTTCTCCCTACTTTCCACTCCAGCAAGGTCCAAACCCTCCTGACTGCCTCTGGCTATCCAAAGATCCCTCTCAGTACACTGATTATCTGAAGTGAGGCCTTGCCTCAATGCAACAAACATTGTTTAAGTCTATACTAAGGGACAGGCAAAATATGATATATAAGAAAGACAAATATATGAAAAATGCTCCTGAGCCTCAATGAGAACAGCCTTATAATTCACTCAACAGCATGTACTGAGTCTTCTACTGTGAGCAGGACATAGTGTGTATAGCTGGGTATGCAGAGGGGTATGGGGATGATGAATATGCATTTTCTTCCTCCAGAAATCCCTTGAACTCAAGAAAAGACTTAAGAAACAAGATGGGTAGAGCTCAGTCACTGTCAAAGCTTTGAACTGCTCTCCCTGCTTCTGCTTCTATCTCTTGGAATAATAAAAACAACAATAATATAATATAGTAGAGTAGAGTACAGTATAGTATATAGTATAATATAATACAATATAAATCTATCCACCATTCAGGAACCAGAGTTTTCTTTGTAAGACATAAATCAGATCATGCCACTTCTACTTTAAAACCTCCCAAAGGCTTCTCAGGGCACATAAAATAGAATCCAGACTCCTTCACCATGACTGGCACAGCACTATGTGGCTGGTCCTTGCCTACCTTTCCCTCATACTCACTGCAGACACACTGACTGCTTTTCTGTTCTTCAGACATTCTTGCCTCAGGGCTTTTAGCTTTATAGTACCCTCTGACTGAAATGCTCTTCTAGATTGTGCGTGGCTGGCCTCATTTCATTGTTCAGGACTCTGTTTAAATGCCCCTTTTCAGAGATGCTTTTACTGACAAGTCTGTCTAAGGAGCACTTCCCCAGTCCCTCCACAGCTATTTTCTTTTCTTCATGACACATGTCACTAGCTGAAACTCTCTTTATTATTTTTTATTTGTCTAACAGAAACTTCAAATTTCAGAAATCCCAAATCAATCTACTGATCTGCCATCTGGAAACCTGCTCTATTGACTGTCTTCCTTGTATCTCATAAAAGTATGAGTCTTGGGACACTTGGGTGGCTCAGTCAGTAAAGCATCTGACTTTGGATCAGGTCATAATCTCATGGTTTATAAATTTGAGCCCCACATTAGGCTCTCTGTTGTCAGTACAAGCCTGCTTCAGATCCTCTGGCCCCCCCCCTCTCTCTGACCCTCCCCTACCCATGGTCTCTTCCTCAAAAATAAAAAAAATAAACATTAAAAAAAAGAGAAGTAGCTCCCCTCTTCCTGTTATTGTGGTGGCACAGATCAAAACCTAGGATCACCCTGGACCCCTTCTTTCCATGGCAATCCAGCTGGAATTCTATCTTCACTTGTTGTATTTCTTATAACTCCCTCACCATTTCCCTCTCTTTCACCTGCATTCACCTCCTTCCTGAGTTTTCTACTTCCTCCTTTCTCCCACTTAGTCTATTTTCAATACCACAGCCAGGGTAACCTTTTTAAAAATAAGTCAAGTCAGGGCACCGGGGTGGCTCAGTCATTTAAGTGTCTGACTTCGGCTCAGGTCATGATCTCACAGTTTGAGCCCCACATCAAGCTCTGTGTGAACACTTCCTCAGAGCCTGGAGCCTGCTTTGAATTCTGTGTCTCCTTCTCTCTCTGTCCCTCCCCTGATCACGCTCTGTCTGTCCCTCAAAAATAAATAAATGCAAGAAAAATTAAAAAAAAAAAAAGTCAAGTCAAGGTATTTCTCACCTCAGAACTTCGCAGTGACTCCTTATCTGGTTCAGTAAAAGTCAGTGTCTACCATCTAGATCCAAGCTATAGAGTACAGTAGCCACTGACCATACGTGGCTTCTGACCACTTAAAATGTGGCTAGTTGAAATTGAGATGTGCTCTAAGAGTAATAGGCACACTAGGTTTCAAAGACTTGGTATGAAAAGAATGGAAAACATCAGTAATTTTATATTGATTATATATAGATATGTTAAAATTTTGGCTATATTGAGTAAAATAAAATATATTATTAAGGATAATCTGTTTGTTTTTACTTTTTAGAATTTGGCTACTAGTCATTACATCCATGACTCATATTTGTGGCCCACATTATATTCTTATTGGACAGTGCTGTGATCGATAGTATAGAGGTTTTTGTCATTGTTGTTGTTGTTGTTGTTGTTGTTTGAGATAGAGAGGGTGTGTGTCCATGAGGGAGGTAGGAGCAGAGAGAGAAGGAGAGAAAGTATCCAAAGCCAACTCCATGCTGTCAATGTGAAGCCCAACATGGGGCCTGATCTCACAAACCATGAGTCCATGACCTGAGCCAGAATCAAGAGTGAACACTGAACCAATAGAGTCACCCAGGCGCCCTGATAGTATACAGCTTTAAGACTGGATGAGACCATTTAGGAAGTGATGTAGACAGAGGACAGAAGTCTATAGATAGAATTCTGGGGGCCCTGCATAAATAAGAGGTAAAGCAGATAAAGAGGAACCATTAAAGGGGACAGGGAGTGTCCACTGAGGTCAGAGAAGATTAGAGAGCCAAATGCAGGTGCTTCAATGAGGGAATAATCAATTGTTTCATGTGAGATAAAGACAGAACTGACAATTAGCTTTGACAACAGGGAAATCACTGGACACATTGACCAGTGCTGTTCTGGTGGAATAGTGTAGATAAAAGTCAAGTTATAGTGGTTCAGGGGAGAGCATGGAAAGCATACATGGAGACCACAAATATGAACAAGTCTTTAAAGGAGTTCTGTTATAGAAATGATAAGAAAAATGGGAAGGTAACTGAAAGGAAGCATGGCATCAAGGGGAGTATTTTACTATGAGAAATATAGCATGTTTATATGCTGATGGAAATAAACTGATAAAGAAGAAGACCACTTCTCTAAGATGGTTACAGTAAACTTGCTTGAGTAATCTCCTTGAGTAGATGTGAGGTCCTGGGACCTAGTGCATAAGAGGAGAGGTGTGCCTTAGATAGGAACATGAATAGTTGTTTATGCAAGATGGAACATGGGTATAGAGAGAGGTAGGCTGGTAGAAGTGATGGAAGCAATATGTGGAAGGTCTCTTCTGGTTGCTTTCATTTTGTTAGTGAAAAGAAATCAAGGTCAGTCAGCTGAAAATGATGAAGGAAGAAAAAGTGTTGAAAGTTCTAGGAGACTGAAGAAAACATGAAATAAGAACCAATATATTAGGGAAAGAGAATTGTTGGGTCCACTTGAGTGGAGTGGTTCATGAGTTTCAAGGAAGGCCATGCAGTAAAGTTGGGTATTTTCCTCCAGCCAAGTTCAGCAAACAGAAAATAGATGCAGAGGGACAAACAAGTGAGAGAAGATCCAGGGAGTTAAAGGTGTGTGAAGTAAGTGATTACTAGGATAGACTATAAAATCTAGGATGGATAAAGAGGTGCATAGGACATGTGGGATAGGAGGGGCAGTGAAAAGATGGTAAGAAAAATTCATTGTCTGGTCAACAAATGTTAAAGTCAGAGTGCCAGAGACATTGCATTGGAAAGATATGGGATGTGGTTCTAGAGTGCAGTGCTTATGATTATGGAAGGATCGCTGTTATTGACAAAGACCAGGTCTACAGTAGGGAGTGAGTGGCCCATCTATGGGGATGAGTAGCTGAGGTTGGGAGAGAAGGAGATCATTAGAGAAGAAGAGGCCAAGGAAGTCAGATGCCGGGATATTGAAATGATCATCAATATGGAGATTGAAATTGCCAAGAATTGTGACAGGCACATTATTGGAAAGAGTGAGGCTGAGCTCAGAGCTTAAAACTTAAATAATTGTGGAAGAGTGCCTCTAAGTCAACAGATGACTGCCATAATAAGGGATTGCTGGTAGTAAGGTTGTAAGCTTCATGCCAAAGTGCTTTAAGAAAGAAAAGAACTTGATCTGGTAGATGCAGTGGAAACCAAAGAGAAATCCTCCCCTCCCCAGGTCCAGAATTCTATTCCAAATTCACATTCCAGTTATAGGTTTTTGATGCCACAAGAGTTATCCTGTTTCCAAAGAAGCTAGTGTGATTAGAAGCTTCATTCTTTCACTCAAAGGAAATACTTACTAATTGCTGAGAACAGAGGCATTGCATACCACCAGTGTGGGAAAGATGTTTTGGAAAAGGTTCTTTTAAACCAATATATGGCATTGTCCCATATATACAGCTGTTCCTGTAGAGAACCTTCTCCAGATCGACAGAAACAACAATAAAAACACATAAAAATCAGCCTATTAATCATTTATTAATGATTACAAGAATAAAATTTTACCTGATACTCTGAATGAGGGATGTTCAGGTCAAATGAATTGAAACCCAGCAGGATGAGTCAGTGGTTAAAATCTGTAGAAGTGCTCTTAATGATTTTTACAATTGTTTCCTTAATAATGGAATCTTAATAAGCAGGTCGATGTTAAATTAATAATGTGCAGGCATTCTAAAAAGCACATTGAAACATGATTTTAGCCCATTCACTCAAGGCTTAAAGCCATACTCTGGGGTTTTTTCCTCCTGATAGAATATCATCTACCAGAAGGAAATTTTTAAGCTACAAGATAAAGTTTAAAACATAAAATTAATAAGATGGAAAGGTGTAGTTTTAATAATAGCTATGCAAAGGCATTGTAGGCCCAGAGCTACAATCTTTCTGCCACTCAGTGACCTCACTCCACTTCATTCAATGAATGATCACTGGGCATGGGGAATATGCCAGATACTTTGCTACCTACTGGAGAATTGGAGAATAAAATGCCATCCTTACCCTTCCAGAGAACCTAAGGGTAAGAGGGTTCACCTAAGAGCCCATTATCTGATTGAAGAAAATAAACACTTGAGTAAACACAATACAATATTGGTAATTTGTATAAAGTGCAGCACAAAGAATGGAACATTTGAAGTGGATTTGAAGAGTAAGCAGGAATTTGCTAAACAGAGAAGAAAAGTATGCCAAGTGGAAAGAAGAGCAGGTAAGTGTAGAGTATTTGGGGAGCATGAGCAGTTCTGGGGGGCAAGCTATAGGACTTGAAAGGAGGGTGTGGGAAGTGAAATTACTTACTATGAAGCTTCAAAATCCTTTTCCCCACTTCTAGCCATGATTGCCCCTTTCTCACTGTCCTCCTCCTCACAGCCAGTCAAGCAAATATAGTCCTCTTCCACAAGAAATCCAAATACAAGTATGTTGTGATGTCTTAAAACATGACTGCAGATGAAGAGGCCAGCAGGAAGAATCTTAAAACATAACATTCAATGATGTACTGTCTCTCACCCCTTTGCCCCTCCTCACCTCTGGAATACCCATCCCACAACAGCCCACACCAACATCACCATACCTAGTCCAAGTACAGAGAATTTCTCCTTTCTTCTCTGAGGTTTTGGTGCTTTCCAACCATCAGAGCTTAATGACAGACAACACCCAAACAAATATAACACTCTCCCTTAAAGGAATTTTCTTACTATCTGCTATAATAATCAAAGCTTCTCCCTCGGACTATAGTTCTAAAATAGAGTTCTAATTCTAGTGCTTTCAATTTTTAAAATCCTTCAGTGGCTCACTCTAGCCCAAAGAATAAATCCAAGTATCCAGGAGCCTCTATAATCCATCCCAACCAAAATGTTAGGCTCCATTTACTTCCACACTTTCCCCATCCCCAGGTGCACACCCTTTACCCCGCTAAAGCCCTCCTCATTTCCTAAACAGGACATACATTTTCTGCCGGCATGGCTCTATTCACACAGCCCTCTCTCTGGCATTCTGTTTCCACTTACCCAAGTGTTAAGAATCTAATAATCTAATCATGTTTCCTTTTTGCCGAAGCCAGGTTTATCAACCAGGGTGCTATTGGCATTTTGTGATGGACAATTATTTCTTGGAGGGTGGGGAGCTGTCCTGTGCAATGTGAGGTGTTTAGCAGCATCTCTGGTCTCTACCCACTAGATGCCAGTAGCAACTCTCACCCTCAACCCACTGACAATTAAAAATGTCTCCAGACATTGTCAAATGTTTTCTTGGCTTCAAAATCACCCTAGGGTTGAGAACCACTGCTCTTTAAAGCTTTCTCTGGTTAGTCTGATGAGAAATCATTGCACCCCACTCTACTCCACTCCACTTTGCCCTCTATTGATACCCTTGCAATTAAAGCAACAATAACAACAGTATTATTTCTGCTTTGTTCCTGTGATTGCTTATATGACTGTTCCCTTCTGTGGATCTGTGAGCTCTCTGAGATCAGAGTATCTTCCCTGTATCTCTAGGACCCAGCACAATGCCTTAATACAGTGTGTAATCATGACAAATACGCTGAGTTGATGTGGTAACACTATTGTCACCGTCTGTCTTCTGAGAACCCATTTGGTGACCACACCACTTGCAAGACTGAGAAGCTAATGATTCTAATGGTGTTTCACAAGGTTCTGGCAAGTGATGAGAAGCATTAAGAACAGTGGATCCTGGAAAGTTTGGTTTTTGTTATTTGATATTTATATTTTGGAATGGTTTGTAGTTAAGATTAATTTTCCAATTTGGTTTAGGTTAGCAAAGTAATGTGGTTCATTTCAGTACTTTAGTTTGAGTAAGTTTGTACACTGTATGATTTTCTTAAGTTTAAAATGTAAATACAAAGTGGTGGTCCAAACTATCAAACATAGAGCTTCAATAGATACTGGTGGAAAGCATTCTGGATTGGTTCATTTATATAGGTTTCATTCACCCAAATCACTTGAAAGTTCCTGGGGATAGGAACACATCCATCATTTCTCCCCTCAGGATAGCACATGGTAAGTGGATACATTTAAGTTAATTGGCAGAACCTTTCTAAAGGGGGTAAATAAATGTATTGGCCTAGAACGCTCTAAGAACTAAGTTTTGAGATAAGTTTTAGAAGCTGTGATAAGGTATGGCAAAGATTCCTAGAGGATTATCTCAGCATCTATTTCCCTCTTCCTCCCTAGGGTCAGAGTTGAGATTTTGTAGCTGAGCACTTTGTCATTCAAAATAAAACACTTTATTTACTGGTTCCAGTGCAGCAAGATGGGGCCACGTAATTGAGTTCTGCCCAATGACATATAGGTCAAAATATTATGTGGGACCTCTTAGAAAGCTGGCTAAAAAGATGCTGACTTGAGGGGTGCCTGGGTGACTCTGTTGATTGGATGGCCAACTCTTGGTATCAGCTCTGGTCACGATCTCATGGTCATGGGATCGAGCCGTATGTCGGGCTCCACACTGAGCATGGAGCCTGCGTGGGATCCTCTCTCCCTCTCTCTCTGCCCCTACCCTGCTCATGTGTGCATGTGCACGTTCTCTCTCTAAATAAACAGATATACAAACTTAAAGAAAAAAAATGGGGTCTCTGAGTGGCTCAGTCAGTTAAGCGTCAGCTCAGGTCATGATCTCGCAGTTCGTGGGTTCGAGCCCCACGTCAGTCTCTGTGCTGACAGCCAGCTCAGAGCCTGGAGGTTGTTTCATGTTCTTTATCTCCCTCTCTCTCTGATCCTCCCCTTCTCATGCTGTCTCTCTCTCTCTCTCTCTCTCTCAGAAATAAATAAAACATTTTTTCAAAAAAGGAAAAAAGGAGGCTGACTTTATTGGGAAGGGTGATTGTTACTTCTTTGCAAAAACTCTTTTTTTCTGGCTTACAACTCACATGTAATAACTGGAACTCTTGCAGCCTTCTTTTTTTTTAATTTTTTAACGTTTTATTTATTTCTGAGAGAGAGAGAGAGAGAGAGACAGCATGAGAAGGGGAGGGTCATAGAGAGAGGGAGACACAGAATCTGAAACAGGCTCCAGGCTCTGAGCTGGCTGCCAGCACAGAGCCTGACGCGGGGACCAAACCTACAAACTGTGAGATCATGACCTGAGCCAAAGTCAGACGCCCAACCGACTGAGCCACCCAGGAGCCCCTTCTTGCAGCCTTTTTAAATCATGAGTAAATTCAATGATCAAAGAAAGCCATGTCCTAGGATGGTGTTACCTAATGACAGAGGCTGGGATCTCTAATGAAACTGTAGAACTGTCACATTTGCCCCAAATTACCTATCTCTGGGTTTCTTTTACTTGTAAATGCACTATTATTTTGGACTTTATGCTTTAAAACAGTTTTTAATGTTTATTCTTTTTTGAGAGAGAAACAGACACAGCATAAGTGGGGAGGGGCAGAGAGAGAGAGGGACACAGACTCTGAAGCAGGCTCCAGGCTCTGAGCTGTCAGCCCAGAGTCCAACGCAGGGCTCAGACTCACAGACTGAAAGATCATGACCTGAGCCAAAGTCAACACTTACCCAACTGTGCCACCCAGATGCCCCTGGACTTTCATGCTTTTATGAAGCTGCATCTAATATTAACTAATACATAAATACTTCATTGTAATTCAACAATATTTTTGAATGACTAATATGTGCTAGGTCAGAAGTTCCCAACAAGTAGGGCACATCACAATACTTTCATAATTTTCAGAAAATGGAAATGTTCATGTCATACTCAAGACTTCCAGAAGCAAAATTTACATGGTGGGCTTTTGTATGAAGAAAATTTAATATATACACACACTATTATAAATGTCAACAAATTAGATAAGCTAGATATATGAATATACATAGTTATATGTAATATATAATTATATATAATATATATTACATTTAGTAAATATTACATGTATGTAACATACACATACACGTATAGTTTTTCATAGTATTCCCTTATACTCCTTTTTATTTCTGTAAGCTTGGTCGTAATTCTTGACTGTAGTAGTTTAAATTTTTACCCATTATTTCCTGGCCAGTTTGGCTAAAGGTTTGTCAATTTTTCTGATCTTTTCAAGAAACCTAGTTTTGGTTTCATTGATTTTCTTGCTTGTTTTTATTTCTATTCTTTTTTCTATTCTATACTGGTTTTTGTTCTTTTTTTTTTTTTTTAAGGTTTTTATTTATTTCTAGAGAGAGAGAGAGACAGCATGAGCCGGGGAGGGTCAGAGAGAGAGGGAGTCACAGACTGAAACAGGCTCCAGGCTGGCAGTCAGCACAGAGCCCGACGCGGGGCTCGAACCCACGAACCGCGAGATCATGACCTAAGCGAAAGTCGGACGCTTAACCGACTAAGCCACCCAGGCGCCCCTGGTTTTTGTTCTTTAACTCTATTTCTTGCTCTAAACTTTATTTTTCCTTCTTTCTACTTGCTTTGGGTTTAGTTTTCTCTTTTTTGAGTGTCTTAAGATAAAAGTTTAGGTTTTTGATTTGAGGCCTTCTTTTCTAATATAGGCATTTTCTAGCTATAAGCTTCCCTCTAAACACTGCTTTAGCTGCATCATGAATGTATTTTTAAAGCTCTATAGAGAATTACTGTGTGTATACTTGGTGAGAATATGCTCTACTTTTTCACCATTACAAGATTTTGGGGGCTGTGTGTGTGTGTTTTCCAATTTCCAATGTGGTGCTAAACTTTTGAGTAGATAAAGCTTTTCTTACAAAGCAAAATGCCTTGGCTTGGGTTTGGTTGGATCTGCAGAAAGCCTCTTGCTTGCAGCTCAAAGATTCCTTTCAGAGCCTAATGTAAAAAGCAAAGTCACATTTGTTTTACTTGATTTTTCTCTATAAAATGAAGATTTCCTAGGCTCTATGGGCCCTCCTTAAAGGGCCCTTTCAGCTGGAAGTTTCCTTCTCTGCCTGTATTTCTACTAAGCATATTTTTTGGCAGCCCTTACACAATGTTTGTGTCCTGTCAGTAGAGGTCAGCTAGGAGTGAAAACTTCCTGTGCTTCCATCAGTGTTTTCCCTTGGTCTGTGTACTTTGCTATTTGCCATGCTTTGTCCACAATTTGGCAGCACTATTACCCACTCTACGTGACAAATGACATCATTGCTATAATGAGAATTCCAAGCAGCACCACTGGATCAAAGCCCATCTGTGTGCCTGCTCCCACACTTGACAAAACAAATTCCAAATTCATTCAGCATGCCGGTGCCATTTAGTCACTGTGACATATCCCAAATTTTGGACTCTGTGCAAAAACCAATCTGTGCCCACAAAATTAATCATGGAACACATTTTATGACGTTTGACAACAACTTAAAAGGTTCTCATCTCTGGCAGGTGGCTCTGCCAATCTGCAAGTATGTGCATGACAAATTCTGAACAATATATTATGTGGCTGAAAATATATCATGCAGGATGCACACCCTGGAGAGAACCAGAGTGAGTCCAAACAATCCTGAGGTCTGTCTCAGGGACACATAAGGCAGACTGCTGTCTTGTGGAGGAAGGATGATGGCCCCAGGTACACACAGAAAGCCAAAGAAAAGGCAACAGCTCGTGTGCCAGTAAATGCTGAGAACATTGGCACAATCGCCTGTGTTGGCAGGACCAAGAGTTTGAGATGGCTAATTTAAGCGACAAGATCCTGGCAAACAGATTTATTTAGGGCAAGGGTGCGTCAGAAAGATGCCAGAAAAATACATCAATCTGTGCCTTTACATGTACTGTGGAGTGATGATGAAACAGTTGACATTATAAAAGTAAACCCTTACACTTTAATATAATCCGCAGCTCATCCTCACAACAAGTGGGTTTTCTTTAGATCTCTGGTACTCCAGGATGGGGTTTTATGTTCTCACCTGAGATCTTCGACAACAGGTGTTCTTAAAGAGATTCCCCCATATGGCTGCGCTGAATTGATTAGACTCGTGTTTTTATATGTTGTCTAATTTATTTAAAAACGTAGGCTATTTCGCATTTGACAATATCATTCCCTTCAAATCAAGGAAGCCAATTGTCTAAAATTTTACTTTACTGAGGAGCATCTGACAGGATCTCTATTAGAAAAAGAAAGAAAATTCAGACTTTAATTGTGCTCATAGAACCTTTTGCTTAAGAGCAGTATTTTACTCTGTAATAAAGCATAACTGTTTTAAATATCTATCCTGTATAGTAATGCGTATGTGTGCACTAAAACAATAAAATAGCAATAAAACAGTAAAATGCAAAAAAAAAAAAAGCAAAATGTTCCACTTGGGGGTGTCTGGCTTCCTCATATTACTTTCCATTTTCCACTTTCCTTCTCTAGACAGCCTCCTACCCCCAATTTTCCCCACCTACTCCCTTTTTCTCTTACTTGATGCTGGCTTAGTACATTGTATTTGCAACATCTTGGGTTAGGAGAGCTTTCACAACCTGGCAGCCTACTTAGGACTTTCATTCCTTATTGGAAGACAAAATTTGCATAATTTAGCTTCATGGGGATTCGTCTCAGAGTTTCTATTCTAATTTGAGTCTTCCTTTCCATCTCTGAGGCAGGAAGCAATATGAGGAAGCAAAAGGTGAAGAGGAGTTCTTCCATAGGAAGAGCAATTCTTGATTAGGAAGTGAGTCCTAATAACCTGGTGAGTCAATAACCTGATGGAGGCATAAAACCAAAAGCAGCTCTGCCTTATCTGTGCTCACAATTGCCTCCTTTGACACTTAGGGCAGCAATCAGTCCCCGCTTCTGGAAAATGAAGGAGCTGGACTCTATTCTCTCTCAACTCCAGTAGTCAGAAATTTGTGACTTATGGAGTGATGTTTTAGGGGATCTCTCCTTTCACAAAAACTGATTCTTCTCTTTTGTGCATTGAAAACAAATAGGTTGTTAATTCATTCATATTTTCCCTTCTCAGTAGCTCCTAAAACTTTTTTCTTCCTTTACTATGCTTAAATAATGATCTGTAACTGTTCTGATTCCCAGTTCTTAGAATGTGACTTTTTAATATTTCTATTTTCTCTGAAAACTTTTAGGATCTCCTACTTATCTCTGGAATTCTGAAATTTTATGATGATTATGTATGTTCAGAAACTACCAAGAACAAGGAAAGGTTCACTCAAAAGGAGCAAATACAGTCCCAGTTCCTGAGAATTGTTCCCATTCCTGCCAGTCAGAATAGAATCACATAATTCATGGAGAAGGGGTAAAGAACTTAGATGGATACTGACTCAGTAGTGGGACATAATTATCCATACACAAAAGGCTGAACTGGTTCCACCTAACAAGGCTTAAAATGAAGCCTCAAAGGACAAATTTTTTCCCCAAGAATACCATCTGTATTTCAAAACAAATTTCAAAAATATTCAGAGATACAAAAATATCCAGCACCCAAAAAAGCAAATTTCACAATGCCTGGCACTATATATAATATAATATAATATAATATAATATAATATAATATAATATAATATAATATATTATATTATATATAATTGGTCACGCAACAAACAGGAAATTATAAGCTGTAATGAAGAGAAAAATCAATCTATAGAAACAGTGCCAGAAATACCGCAGATGATAGAATTAAGATGAAAACATTAAAACAGTCATTATAATTGCATTTTATCTGTTCAAGAAGCTGTGGAAAAGGTTGGGCATGGTAAATAAGGACATGGAAGATTTAGAAACACACGTGCGCACATGCGCGCACACACACACACACACACACACACCCTTAAATCTAACTGCTACAGATAAAAACTATAACCTCTGAGATGAAAAGTGAAATATTGGGATTAACAGAATATTAGGTATCGAAAAAAGGAAAAACAGAGAAAGGCTTGAAAAAACAAAATGAATAGAACCCCAGTGGGCTGTAAGACAGCATCAGGCAATGGAATGTACATGAAAGTGGGGTCCATAAAAGAGAGGAACTGGAGGATGGGGGGAAAGAAAATATTTGAAGAAATAGAGGCAATGTCTGCATTTGTCTTGGTATGGTATTCTCAGTGCCTAGTAGGCTACCTGGTAGATATGAGACATTTAGTAAACACTTCTTGAAAATATTTGTGGCTTAACAATGAGTACAGATAAGCACATGAATGCTATTGCAGGGTATAAGGACCATCAGGGACCAAGGAAAAACAGTTTGAAGGAAGGGCTTAGAAGTGGTACTTCTTTAGCAGACCTGGAGATGGGTTCAATTTGAAGGTGTGTAGGGTTTGGAGAACTGGAGGAGATGAACAAGGATATTCCACATAAGAACAACCTAAGTGAATACTTGGAAGCAAGAATAAATATGCTTTCGAATATATCACCTCAACGAGAGAGGTGGTTACACTGGAGGGATGAGAAATGAAGTTAAATGGGTAAGTTAAGGGTAAGAGTGTGCAAGCCTTTAGGAATAGAAAATGGTGGGGGACAAACAACTCAGAGTTTCTTAACAGAAACTTTTGATAATGAAATCAGGGTTCAAGGGGGAAAGAGTATAATGATGACATTCATGATGGCTTAGAAATACTATTCTTGAATGGAAAGAGTGGGCTGAGGACAATCAGGAAGTGTTGAAAACTTGTGTATGAAAGCATCTAACACCGTATCAGCAGAGACTAGGGCTTGAAAAAATGTCAGTGGAATCTAAATACTGGGCATATTAATATCCCATTTACATAAGATTTGAGATCTTTTTTCAAAAAACTGTTCCTCTGTGGTGCAATCGTTTCTTGTTCTCTTGCTTACCCTGGCGTTTCATGTTTTTCGTACTTTCCATCTTTACTCAAACAGGTTGGCAGGGAAGACTTATGCCTTGATTTTTAATGTTAAAATGATGCTGCCACAAAGAGACTGTACCCCTTTACAGATTTATCACAGAACCCCAGAGTTTAAGAGTGTAAAAGACCTCCGAGATAGGACCCACCATCGCCCAGATAGGGACACTGAGGCTGAAAGCATTCCAGACTCAGAGCAGTTAAGGGTCAAGCCGACACAAGAATCCAGACTTCCGCTTGGAACCAAGGGTTCAAGCGGCTAGGATAAGGCTTGAATCTGCCGCAGGGTGCAAGAGTCGTGAAAGGCGTTTTCTCCACTTTCCGAGGTCGGGGTGTTGGCTACCCTCGGGACCGCGGAAAGTGCCAGGTAACACCAACCTCGAGGGCCTCGCGCCCAGGTAGCCTCTAGCGCTTCCTAAGCCACCGCTCCTACTCTCGCGATACTGGCAAGCCGTCGCCCTGCCAGGGTCTGGTAGGCCCCGCCCCTCCACCGCAGCTCTATGTCGTCATTTCCTGTGGGTCTGCAGGCAAAGGGAGAAGATGGCGGCCCTGGGGGAACCTGTGCGGCTGGAGAGGGGTGAGTGTGGCTGAGGCCGGGACCGAGGTGGGCGGAGGGGGTGGAGGAGTGCTGTGTGGACGGAGGGGAGGAGGGGCGACCCCGGATCCGAGACCCAGATCCAGGTGTTCCTCGCGCCGAAGTCGCTGCTCTGGCCCCTAGGAGGGCGTTTGCGGTCCCTTGACTGATACTCAGACCCCTGCTCTATTCACATGGACTGTGCCGGGGCACAGCACAGCTTATTACCACCTGTCCGCGTTCGTAGACACCCGCCGCAGACGCTCTCCCTGGGTGCGCACGGCAGTCGCGGCGTCCTGAGATGTGTCAACCCCAGCAGCAAACATCACTCCCCCAGTTCGGACAGACTACACGCACTGCCCTTACTTCTGTACGCATAAATCCGGTGTCCCCGCCTTCACTCCCCCACATTGCAGACGTCCCGGACCCAGTGCATTCACCACAGAGTCCTTATTTACGCACAAACTCCGTCATTACTTTCACCACAGCCTCACTTGTGTTTGTTTTGGGCTATTTCCTGGCTTTGGTGCCTCTCCCAGGTACGGAGAAGATGCTTTCAATACCTTCCTACTGATTTGCTCTTCGGAAGGTTACATAACTATTTGGAATAGTGAGTGGTAGGTTGTAAAATGCTTGGACGTGTAGTCTTATTTCATCTTTACAAACCTTACAACTGCTGACTGTGGCTGGTTGCTTGCTTTTTGGAGCAGACTGTCAAGGAAAAGTAAAATCTGTTCTGCTGAGTAATTAGATACCGAAAAGCCAGCGAAAATGTATGCCTGTGCTTCTGTCAGGGTCCTGTTACAGAGTTTCAGCATTTCACTCTTCATTTACCAAAACCTTTATTTCAAGACAATTTCAAGCATGCTTTGGACACACCATTATTAGAAGTCATTGCTAAGTCAGAAACAGTATTTTGAGTGCTAGTGGTAAACAAAATATAGGGTGGAGATTGTAAATACATTCCAAATATTTACTTTTGTGGTTACAGCCTGAATATTAAGTAACTTCTCTTAATATTGTATTTAGAGAAATCTTCATACAAATAAATGCTCACTTAATGTTATTTATTCCCTATGGTGTTCACTATTTGTTAGCAAGCCTCTTTATAAATGGCATTGTTTCCCTCCAGCCCACCAGACTGTTAATTAAAGCATCATTTTTGACAGAGGAGTAGCTACTCTGGGAATACTTACTAAGTTAGGCCTAAGACTGTGACATCTCCCTCCTGAGCACAATGGCGCTGTGCATTGTACATGGGAACAAATCTGTTCCTTGTTAACAGGAGTAGGTGTTTTTCTTTGAAAGCCAGTTGTAGGATTCTAATATGTTGATGGGCTTTTGTGTTTTTAAGTGCAGCACAAAATGTGAAACTTCACCTCTGGCATTTAGTTTTGGTAGTCATGGCTTTTTTGTTTTTCCAGAGTTCTTTACAGTTCCACAGTAGAATGCTTAGCCACCTAGTAGGATGAATTACTAGAGGTTGCCATTTAGCAGGATAAGAAGGATTATATCACCTGTTCTTATTTAGAATTCTCTTTAACAAATTCTATTAACAAACACTTCCAATAACCCTACAATATAAAATTAGTGCATATGATCAAGATCCTGAATGTCTTTAAAATCATCAAAACATTCAGTGGGTTATGTTTGAACACATATTACAGGTACAGTTTAGGTTCAGTAAAGAGTCTTTTCATTTTGTTTCAATTTTTTGTTAATTGGAAATATTTATATGGCTTGTATATTGTAATTTTGTAAGTCAAAATAATCAATGAACTACCAGCCCCTATTCACCAGTCATTCTAGTGACTTCTACTTACAAATGTGATTTTCTTTGGAAAATGAAAAAAGATTTTACCAGCATACGGTGTTTTGTACTACTCAATGCTTTGAATACTAATCATGATAGATAAATTTTTTGACTACTTTTCAAATAGAACCGTCAGCTTTTTGAGGCCGTACAATGTTCATGTGTCTATCGCATTTGAACCCATTCTTTCCTGTGACACTTAGTATTTTATATTCCGTTTTCCTGTTTCTCATAGATACTGTTTTCCAGATCCTGCATGTGTGCAACATTAGTGTTTGTTTCTAACCTACATAAAATTTGGCATTCTCAGATTTTGCATTCCCTCCCTCATATCTGCATTCACATTACCCGCCCCCCCCCACCAACCATACACCCACAAGCTGACACTCTTACGCTTTTTTTCCCTCTGTATTCTACATATTTCTGGTAAATCCTTGAGGATTGAATCCTGTTACAAGGCATTTAGACAATCTTCAGAGAAAATTATTTATCAGTTTGTGTGTGTTTAACTGTAGATATTTGTAGAGCAATTGAATTGTTGGAAAAACTGCAAAGGAGTGGAGAGGTCCCACCTCAGAAACTTCAGGCTTTACAAAGAGTCCTTCAGAGTGAATTCTGCAATGCTGTAAGAGAGGTGAGTAAATGGGATTAAATTTACTAAAAATTTGAATTAGGTAAGATAGTACTCTGACATTTAGGTTTAGAAGTTTTTAAGAAAACAAACTTTAGAAAAATATTAGAACCGGGTCACCTAGGAGGCTCAGTTGGTTATGCATCCGACTCTTGATTTCAGCTCAGGTCATGATCTCCTGGTTTGTGAATTCGAGCCCCACGTTGGGCTCTATACTGACAGCATGGAGCCTGCTTGGGATTCTCTCTCCCTCTTTCTCTGCCCTTCCCCTGCTCACACTTACTCTCTCTCAAAATAAATAAATATAAAAATCCTTCTATCTTACTTAAAACAAAAAGAAGAACAATATTAGAACCCATCTCTCTCTTTTCTGAAAAAAAAAAAAGTATGATGTTAAGTATATAAAAAAAGCATATATGTTAAGTATAATTAACATACAATGTTATATTAGTTTCATGTGTACAGAATAGTGATCCAGCGATTCTATTCATTATTCGGTGCTCACCACAGTAAGTGTAGTCGCCATCTGTCAGCAAACATGTTGTTACAATTCTAAGACTATGTTCCCTATGCTGTACTTTTCATGTCCGTGACTTGTAACTGAAATTTTGTACCTCTTCATTTTTTGGGATTTTTAATAGAAAAACATTTTACTGGATGCCTGGGTGGCTCAGTTGGTTAAGCATCCGACTTCAGCTTAGGGTATGATCCCACAGTTTATGAGTTGAGCTCCACATCGGCTCTGTGCTGACAGCTCAGATCCTGGAGCCTGCTTCGGATTCTGTGTCTGTCTGCCCCTCCTGCAGTTCGCACTCAGTCTGTCTCTCACTCGCTCACTCTCAAAAATAAACATAAAAAAGTATATATTAAAAAAACAATGATATTTTACCAGGGTGCATGACTTTGCCTAAAATTTAGGCACACTCCTTAACTTGACTTAGAACTTAAGCATGGTATATTCTGAGATTTTAAATCTTGATGATAACTTTGGGTTTTACAGGTATATGAACATGTCTATGAGACTGTGGACATCAGTAGCAGTCCTGAAGTGAGAGCTAATGCGACTGCAAAGGTATTTTTTTTCGTTTTTGTTTTTTCTTCCATTTACTGAAAGAGGCTTCATTATAAATGAGGGGTTTAGGGGCTCCTGGATGACTCAGTCAGTTAAGTGTCCGATTCTGTGTCTCCCTTTCTCTCTGCCCCTTCCCCACTCGTGTGCACTTGGTGCACACTCTCTCTCTGTCTCAAAAATAAAATATAAAACCATAAGTTAAAGGTTTAAAATGTGCAATTATTAGATATTTGATAAGCTAGTTTTGAAAACTAACATATAGTATCTTTTGAGCTACACTAAACTTCTCAAGTACTAAGACATTTTTTAACTGACTTTACAAGAGGTATTTTATCATGCAGTTTAGATAATGCATTAAAAATACACTTGCACACAAACAATAATACACCTCTTGGTGCTCCTGGGTGGCTCAGTTGGTTAAGCATCCAACTCTTGGTTTCAGCTCAGGTTCATGATCTCATAGTATGTGAGTTTGAGCCCTATGTTACAGGAGCCTGCTTGGGATTCTCTCTCTTCCTCTTTCTCTGCCTCTCCCATGTCTTGTCTGTCTGTCTCTCTCTTTCTCAAAATAAACATAAATTAAAAAAATACACATGTAATATGTATTTGTTATAAATGATATACATATGTCATTGTGTAAATTTTCCAAAAACTCTGATATATATATTATCCTGATTTTATTGGTTAATTTTCTCAAATCACACAAACAGTAAATGTTCGAACTGGGTACTCCCCTGAGTTGCTCTTTGCTTTTCTCCTTTATCTTAACTCTACAAATGTGGGGTGATGTCATTAGTAGGTTGGCTCTTCAGAGCTGCATACAGCAAGTCTTATGTGCTTTTCTGTACCAGTGGCTTCCTCCAATTATTTCCAGATTGACCTCCGTGTTCAGCATATCTTGTTAGAAGAAACTAGTATCAGCAGTAGGTGACTTATACTAGAATTAGTCATTAGCAGGTAATTTTGCCTTGATAGTTACTGATCCATAAAAGGAAATAGTGGATTCTCTGTTGATTATAAACACTTAAACACGTGAGTACAGTTTGGAACAGTATAAAAAAGACATAGAAACTTGACTTGAAATTCCTGAGTTATATGACCTCACGGCTTCCTGAATTTCTGAACCTTAGTTCTATTATCTCTAAAATGGGGCTTCTTTCAGAGCTTGGAACCTAATAGTATTCAACAAATCATGATTTCCTTCCTTTCCCCCTTCCCATTTTTGCTCATGCACCTAGATCTATCATGAAAAATGGTAACAGATTACTTAATTATCTGCTTTTAAAAGCAGAAAGAAACCAAAAATTTCAACTTTGTGTTAGAATTAGTGTAGATTAGTCTAAATTTAAAAGTATAAAAGAAGATGTGATGTCACTTTGTTTTCATCTGTGAGGTTTTAGGAGTAACTGGGTAGTTGACAACAAAAAAAGCAACAAAAAAAGTTCATGTTGGTTATATGTATCCGTCTTTCTCAATATTGAATCATTTCCTTAATTAGTTATGTAGTATATAGTACAGATAGTACAGCAGCCCAAATGATGGCATGTAAGGATACCTACCTCCTTACAGTTAATTATGTAGATAGGTTGTGTCTTGCACAAAGGCTCTTAAAGGAGCCAGGCATTCCAGCCCAAAGCTCAGGGCTGCTGGTGTGCAGGGTCAGGGGTTTTCTCTGTAACATCCCCCCGTGTTCATCTGCCAAGCAAGCCCGCATGCCATTTGCTGCACAGAAGTTCTGGGTGCTGGGTGGACTGAGTGACCTGAACAATCTGAACACCTCCTGCACGGGCCCAGTGTTTGCTTTCTGGTCATCATCACCCCATCTGCTCAACTTACCTTCTCTTCCAAACTGCCAGTGAACTTGTGAGCATTCAGACATCAAAAGTGTGTATGACAGGGGGTGCCTGGGTGGCTTAGTCAGTTAAGTGTCCGACTTCGGCACAAGTCATGATCTCACAGTCCGTGGGTTTGATCCCCGTGTTGGGCTCTGTGCTGACAGCTCAGAGCCTGGAACCTGCTTCAGATTCTGTGTCTCCCTCTCTCTCTGCCCCTCCCCTGCTCGCTCTCTGTCTCTGAAAGACATAAAAAAGTTTTTTTAAAAGAGTGTGTAGGGCAAAAGTTTAGAAAAAGAAACAAAAGAACTGAAGCAAACAAAGATCATATTTTTAAAATGTGAAATTTTTTTCGAGGCTACTGTCGCTGCATTTGCTGCCAGCGAAGGACATTCTCATCCTCGAGTTGTTGAGCTACCAAAAACAGAAGAAGGCCTTGGCTTCAATATTATGGGAGGCAAAGAACAAAACTCTCCAATCTATATATCTCGAATAATTCCAGGTGGAATTGCTGATAGACATGGGGGCCTCAAGCGAGGAGATCAACTTCTTTCTGTTAATGGAGTGGTATGGATGAATTTTATTTGTACTTGTAGTAATGCATTGTAACCACTTGGGGGTGCATTTGAGTTACAGAAACAAGATGCTGAGGGAAAACCAAAGAAGCTTTGTAGTTTAGAAATCCCTTGAGGGAATCCTGGTCAGTATTAATACAGTGATACTTTTTAAAGCACTTTAAGTGTGTTTTGCTTCTTTTCCAAAGTAAATTAGCAATGCTTAGTGTGACTTTTATGAAGTAATTAAGCTCTTTAGTAGTTAAGGCAGTGCATTAAATTGGGGAAGTCCACCCTCATTTTTGTACAGAATGCCAGCTGCTTAATTTACTTCAGACCTAGTGAGGTAATAGGGCATATGTATTGGTATTGAGAGTAATTATTTGGTAAAACCACAGTTGCTGGATTTGACTTAGCAGAGGATTTCACACTGATTGAAATGATAAAGTTAGGTTATTTCATAGGTTTATAGTGTTGTGATGATACGAAATTAAAACTCTTTTTACTTTTGTATATTTTAAACATTTTTGCATTTCTAGCTGGTTACAAAACCTGGATACTAATTGTGTGTGTGTCTACTTTTTTCCCAGAGCGTTGAAGGAGAACATCACGAAAAGGCTGTAGAACTACTAAAAGCAGCTCAGGGGAAGGTTAAATTAGTAGTGCGGTACACACCCAAGGTCCTTGAAGAGATGGAGTCACGCTTTGAAAAAATGAGATCAGCAAAACGCAGGCAACAGACCTAATGCAATTCAGAACTTTATATTCCATTTTGCTTTTAGCTAGAAAAGTTTTACTTGTGACCTACTGATGGCCTCAGTGCCAGTGATTGTAAAAAACAAACAGAAACTTCCCGTGAAATCCTTCTTGCCATTTTATAAACACCCATTTTAACATCATTTATGGTTCCAGAGATGCATACACTTTTTTCTGACAAGAAAAAGTGAAAGGTGATGAGGGCAGTTCTGTCCTGCTGTTTTTACAGGCCTTTTTCAAATGCAGATTTTGTCATAAAGTTGTTATAGATTTTTAAAACTGCTTTTTCAATATTAAAATGTACTTTTACATTCTTAATCTTTTTTTAGAAAAGAAAACCTTTTCTTCATTTGGCTGCTTATTTAAAAATAACAATTCTCCAATTCTTTTTTTGCTTACTCTATTTTTTTTAACCTGTAAAATTTCTTTATGTTTTTTTCCAAGAAATTAAACATAACAGTCTCAGCTACAGCAGTTCTTTACACTATCAGTGTTAACACCACTGCTGCATTTTGTACTTTGAACACATGCGTAATATATATTATCAATGGTAAATCATAACAGAGTGGAAATTTTTTACTTTTATTTAAACATACTGTATAATGAATATTCATTTATACTGATTTATAAAAGTTTTTAAACACTGAAACAATCATTGCTAAAATATATATTCTTCCATAATATTTGAGCAGTGAGGCAAGAGGTGTAATTTGATTGTTGGCATTACTGGTTACATCTCTTTATGTTCAACAATATATCATAAATTACAAACGCAGAAACAGTTTCAGGCTTCATTTCTTTTGCAAATTTTTAAGGCTATTTTTATTTAAATATATTTCTATATTTTGGTTTTTCCATTCCTAGGGATGAGCCAGTTAGTTTGTGTTTGAAAGCAGCGGAAGCGAAGACGAAGAAGTAATACCTTTAACCTCACTGGCCTCAAGAGTTACACACTCTTTACTAGCTCACCTTAAAAGAGTTGATTTAACTTAGGAAGAAGATAGAAGGATATACTTAAAATAAGTAGAAATGATGAGGTGATATGTTTGTAAGAATCTGCAGCCTCTTAGTCAAAATGAGTAGGCATTCATTCATATTGAAATGGCTGAATTTAGAGATGTGATCTTTGATTGAAATGCTGAGAAGTCTGCAAGACACTTTGATCTGTCCACTGGATGTCACTCTTACTGAAAGGCAGCTACTAGGGTAGGACTATGACTGAGGTCTTTTTGAAGGTGGAAATTAAGAGTTGAGGTTCATTTTCAGTCCCAACCTCCAGGAACGTTTGTATGATTTTCAAGACTTTTAAGTGACAGATGCTAAAAAGAAGATAATGTTTTGAAATATATAAGGAATTTAGCCTAATTACTGACCCTGTGTAAAAAAAGTGGGCATTCTGTAACATTCCTTCAGGAAGAATAGAAATGTATACCTTTTCCTGCATGTTTGTGAGCACTGTGAGTCTTACCAGATTATTCCAGTTTTCAGTGATTTTCAGAATAAAAGTCAATCAGCATTGTTATTTATCATTTAGGTATTGAACACTGGATTGCATGGTCGAATGTGTCTTTAGTCCATTACAAAACGTGCTTGTATTGATAGGATCATGTTGTTAAATTTTGTATTTTCAAAATTAATTGATGTTTTTAAAATGTTGAGACCAAAGTAGAATAGAATTATGAATTTATTTTAATTTAATTGTAAAATTATTAGAGGTGTTTGTTGTAGAGCTTTACATATTAAAGAAAGATATTGGTGCATAAAAAAAAGTAATATTATGCTCGTATTCTTGCATTACAGGGTAAGTAAATCCTGAAGAAATCCTATTTTTAGTATAGCTACAGCTGTAGTAGCTTGCAAGGGTGTGTCAACATTTCATTATAAATTATAGCTTCCTGGTTCAGTATCTCTGCTGTTTCAGAACTTTCAGCCAAGTTCAATCTTTTTTGGCGTTGAAACTTAGTAAGTTGAGTAAGCAGTTTTTTTTTCTTCTACAGTAATCCACAATCTGTTCTTTGTGTGGGTTGGCACTTATTTATAATTCTTAAAATAAGGATAGCTTAAAGGAGCCAAATACAGTAGTTTTGCTTGCTACTGTTGAGCATGAGTAGCAGTAGTTTGTTTCTGTTAATGCAGTTTTCAGAGTGTATCCCAGAATTTTAAATCTTGACCATAGAGATTCAGTCATTTGGTGGCAGAGATGTACAGTAGTGGTCTAGTATAGCAAGGAAATGAAGGGAGTTGTCATCTTATAAATAAATATGATTCATGAAGGCAACTAGGCACATAGTAAGTATTTAATAGGGTTTTGATTTGTAAATTATAAACTACTCCATTTCCATATATTTTCTGGTATTTTAAAATGGTTCGATTCAGTGATTCCCAACCTTATCTGCACATTAAAACTCCTGCAGAGATTTAAAAACTATTTATTAGTACATGAGTCCCATTCTTTATCAAGTAAGATGAGAATCTCTGAGGGTGGGGCCAGATACTTTTTTTTTTTTTTTAAAGCTTTCCAGTTGGTTCTAAAGGACATCTAGTGTAGAGAACCACTTGTTTTCTCCTTTACAAAATGCTCTAATCACACTCCTGTCATGAACTTAAATTCTAATGGGGAAAAACACAATTAAGTGCATAATATATTTGGAAGTATCAGAATAGAAAGATTCAATTTACAGCTACTGACAAGTAGTTGCAAATATAATAATTGGTTATCTTATTTAGTTATTTCTTTAGGAATAAAAGGTACTTGGCATTCATTATTTGGAAGTAATTATAGTTGGTTTTTTTTCTGTCAGTAGTTTAAATGTAAGATTTTAATGTTTGTCATCTTTCTGCCCCCTTTGCCTTTAAAACTTACAGAAATAAATGTTTATTAGTTGAGAAAGCATGTTTAAAAACTGCAGATGAGAAATACTGTCATTGGTTATTATGTGCTGTTTTAATATGGCCACTTTGTCCGTTACTTACTAGATTATAATGGCCAAGTTCGTTGGAGGTTGAGAATTCAGATGTGTTTTTAAAAAATCATTGTCTTCCTCTACCAAGCTTTTTAGTTATTTTGTTCAAGTACTTAAGTAGTTTGGCTCAAGTACTTTACTTACAATTACAATGGATATTATAGCATTTAGTAGGAGAAATGGCTATGGCTTATCTGAAAAGAATGTCAGCATGACTTGGTGTAGACTTAAAAGAATACATGTTGTGAATATTTTATAATGTGGAATGATCATTGAAATATCAAGGACTCTGGTAATTGTATTTCCTGAATAAATGTACATTTATGACTTTTCTAACTTACATTTTGTTGTCTCTCCTAACAATCTGGTTTTACACTTTTTATTGTCCAAAGTTTCACTAATCATGTTTGTTCAACAGTTGTTGCAGTTCTTTAATGGCTAAATAGTGGGAAAAAATCAAATTGCTTGTTCATTAATTTTTAAGAACTTCTGAACTAATTTGTATCTGGACATAGTTTTTAAAAATATTAGCAAACAGTACACTTCTACTTTAATTCCTTAGTGTAAGGCAACAAAAAATACCCAAAATGGATTTAACACTTCTTCAGTAGATGACTTCATTTATTACTTATTACTTATTAACTTAATTCTGATTCTAAGGTTTATCTGAAATAAACTTGTATTCTTGTTATTTGGATTTGAAAAAAAAAAATGGTATAACTACACAATAAATGTGTTTCTGAAAGCTCTGTATAAAATAACTTTTAAATAAGGTAAAAAGCACAATCCATGGTGGTTACTGGATTGAAACTTTGACTTCCTATATTTTGCTTTGTCTTTTATAAAATATAACTTTAGAAAAAATTCTCTTGTGTTATTTTGAGAGAGGCAGTTTGGCATGTGATTGAGAGCACAGCATCTGCAGGCTCACTACCCTAGTGTGAATGCTAGATCCGCCATTACCGTGTAATCTTACATCACTTACTTACCTCCTCTGTCCTGTGTGGTAAGAATGTCTGTAATTGTTAGGTCATTATCTGTAAAACCCTTAGAAAGGTGCCTGGCATAGTTAGTGCTATTTGTGCTTGCTATTATTTGGGTGTAAAAGCTTCAGGGACCTTATTAGCTGAAGGAAGATATGTGGCCGCATAATTAAAATAAACTTATTTTTGATGCCTAGGAAACATAAATTATGCTTGAAAACTTTGTAAGGAATGAGACATAAGGAATTTTCAGATTTCTGTCCACTGGATCAAAGAAACTAATAGAATTCTAAAATTTGTGGTGTTTTGGGGTCTGAGGTTGGAGGCCACAATGAGAATGGAAATCATACTAAGTTCAAGTAAGGGATTTGTGCAATCAGAAAAGCAATTTGTAGGAAGGATATGAGCTTAGCTCTAGAGGCAATGGATTGCTGGAATGAGTGTCAGACAAATACTAGGCATAATTCAGCATCATGAATTTTTTAAATGCAGGAAAATGTACTAAGTCACAAGGGGTACAACAAAAAGCATTAAATTGTTAGCACTCAAGTTTCTTCAAAATATTTGTAAGCCGGAATTCTCTAAATCTTTACCAATTCTCTTTATCTTTACGTTCTGCTTTTTTTACATTCACTATCGTTAATTATTCTGAGACCCAGTTTTTTGTACGTTTATTTATTTAGTGGCAGGTAACCTCTGTGCTGGAATTTTTAAGACTATATAGTAAGCAAAAAGTAAATTCAAAACAACCAATTTGTAAATTCCTTAAATTTTAATATTTTAAACAGGGCAGTGCTTTATGTCAGTAAGGTATGTGTGAGAGCTCTCCTAAGTCTCATCAACTACAGAAGTTTATTTTGGGCAGTCAAGATATGGTCCTTTAAAAGTGTGTGTGTGTGTGTGTGTAGTTAATGTTTTCTCTAGGGAGGGAAAGATGGACAAATTCTAATTTGATAACTGTCTCCAGAATTGTAACCAACACGATAAAAAGAAAATTTAGCTATTGGCAGCTGATAAGCTCCTCTTATTTGGCAGTTAGAGGTAGTAATGCTAATCAGAAGGTAACAAAAACCCAAACTTTAATTTTGTTTTTTATTTGGCAAAACATGCAATCTGAAAGCATGAAGTAGGTGGAAATTTTAATTTCTGGTATCTCTTATTTGACCTACATTTGAGCCCAGAGTTTAGATGCTCTCCAATTTTGACTTTGGAATTTAATGAATCCATATTATAGAATGAATTGTGTGCTTCCCAAAAAAGACACCTCGGAGTCCTAACCCCCAGTACCTCAGAATGTGACCTTGTTTGAAGATGGAGTCTGTACAGAGGTAATCCAGTTAAAGTGAAGTCATTAGGGTGGATGGAGCTTAATCCAACATGGCTAGCGTTTTTATTTAAAAAGGGAAATTTGAATACAGACACAGGGAGAACACCATGGGAAAATGAATGGGGCAATGCTTCTGTAGGCCAAAGAACACCCCAAAAAAAGCCAGCAAACCACCAGAACCAAGGAGAAAGCCATCAACAGATTCTCCCTCAGTCCTTAGAAGAAAACAGACCTGTGGACATGCTGATCTTGGACTTTAGTCTCCAGAGCTGTGAGAATAAACTTAAGCCACACAGTTTGTGGTACTTTGTTACAGCAGCGCTCGAAAACAAATACACAAGAGAATCCTTCATTTAGTGGCACCACCAAAAACAGGTACAGAAGCAAAATTAAATGTGACTTCTCCCATGTGTGACAAAAAGGTGTCAGACGTGGTTTTGACTAAAAGAGAATGAGATTCCTCATTCTTTGAGGGCAAAGGGAATGCTGGGTTCTTGGCTTTCTGTATTTGAAACACTTCCTTAAACTCCTATGCCCTCTGTTACTGAGCTTGCACCTCCAAATGGCCACCTGGGCTTATTAGCCCCTCGGAACTTCGCTTTTTCCTTCGTTTAAGGCTGCCAGCTGTTGCCTGGCTGCATCTTTCTCAATTCAAGGGCTTTGTAGGAGTTGGCAGTGGCAGGAGACGATTAGCACCGAGGAGACACTTTGTGCACTAGCCCTTGCTCCAAATAGAACGTGAAGAGAATTTGCCCTTAGCCAGCGGTGTTTCACCCTGTAAAGATTTGGGCTGGCTTCCTTAGCGCCCGTGTGCCTGATACAAAGCACAAATTCAGCCAGAACCCATTGTGTTGCTCCCTCCTGAAAATTCTTCATTGTGCTTGGGATAGAAACTAAAAATCTTGCCATTATTGAAAAGGTTCTGCATAATCCATTCCCTACTTCCTCTCAAGCCCCACTTGTCTACCCCACACCAGATGTCCCTTGCTGGCAGGTTCTCCCTCATGCTCTCCCACTCCCTGCTGCTGCTCATTCAGGTGTAAACTGAAGCCACCATCTCTGTGGAGGCTTCTGTTCACTCCATCTAAAGACTGGTTCCGCTTCCTCTGTTAATATAGCAACGCCTTGTTTATATTATGCACTTAATTTTATTTTTCCCATTAAAATTTAACTTCTATGACAACCAGAAGGAACACAACTGTGTCTTTTACATTTGTACCCCTGTCACCTTGGCACGGTGCCTGAAACAGTATGGTGATTCATTCTACCTTGTGGAATTAACTTATGTTCCACAATTCCACAGGTATATCAAGAACTTACATAGGAACCATATAAAAACAACAATCTGCCAGCTGATCTTGATGTTAAAACAACTAGTCCAGGAAGGACCAAGATACGAAAGGGATAATAATCATCAATCTTTTATTACCTCCTTCTATTTAACATGCTGGGTCCCCTTTGTGGAGGACAACAAAATGTTTACTCCTCTGTCTCCACTCTTCATGTGTCTCCAAACATGAGCAGCCTTTACACTCGCTGTTCCCTCTGCCTGGAATCTCCTTTACCCCTGCTGATCTGTGTTTGTCTATTTTGTCAGCTCACCATCTCCCCAACATCATAAATATCTCGAGGACAGGCAGGACTTTGTTCACTACCGAATATCCAGAGCTGAGAACAGTGTCTAGCATACAGCAGACAATGTTGAGAGAACAAAATGGAAGAATGCTATTTTAGCAAGTGAGGACAGAAAAGATCTCTGAGGAGATGACATTTGAAGAGAAACCTGAATGGTGTGAACTGAAAGCCACCCCTGTGACTATCTGGGGAGGTGGATTTTTGACAGGGCTCAATAAATGGTTCTGAATATGGTAGGAAGTAAAACAAATGAGTTAGCAATTGGGGACCAAAATGTCCCCTTTATTATTTTTCATAATACAAATGTTATTGAATGTCTATCATGTATGTGCCAATCATGTTCTAGGGGGCAAGGGTATAGTGGGGAACAAAATGAAGACCTTGCTTCATGAAGCTGCCTTTCTATTAAAGACTGGGCAGGTGCACACACCTTAGGCTTGAGAAACAAGTATGGTTCCCCAAGTTAGCCAGACTGACCCACCTAGTCTGGACCATGACTCAGTTCTCAACTTTCCATCCTGCAGGGGCAGAGCTTGCTCACTCACTAGATGGATATGGGCAGAGCCAAGACATAAATGCTTCTTCTTCCCAGATGACAAACTGGATCCTCACTCCATCTCCCATAGAGTAGGTGTTTCCATAGGTAGAAGCAGAAGAAGTAGCCACTGAGATTTAAGACCTAGAGAGTGTGGTGTCCCCCTAGCAAGATACAATCATGAACATATAAATAATTTAAAAAATCTTTTTGTTAACATTTATTCATTTTTGAAACGCAGAGAGTGTGTGTAAGTCAGGGAGGGGCAAAGGAGAGAGGGAGACCCAGAATCTGAAGCAGGCTCCAGGCTCTGAGCTGTCAGCACGCACAGAGCTTGATATGGGGCTCATGCTCACTAACTGTGAGATCATGACCTGAGCTGAAGTCGGACAGTCAACAGACTGAACCACCCAGGTCCCCTGAACGTATAAATAATTTTATGAGAAGAATGGTTGGAAACAATTTTAAGGTATCATTTAAACTGTTTTTAAAATTTGCAAATATTGGCAAAATTGGAATTTTACTATAAATATTTTCATTTTAAAGCTTATTAAGGAGGGAAGGGGTCAACAACAGTACACATGCACCATTCCCACCTCCCTCTTTCTGTAAATATATAGAACTCACAGGTTTATTATTGTAGAAGGATCTTTTTCTCCTTCCCTTTTATATTTTACCACAAGATGGCACCAAAGTGCTGTTGTTTCTATTTTAGAAATTTCTATCAGTACTGCCTAACTGAAGATCAGGCCAAAGACTTAAAAATGTATCTGATGTGGCTCTCGGGTTGGGGAGCAGGTGGAAGTACTAGTAGACCAGAACCCTTAGAGAGGGCATGGAGGCTCCACACCCTTTCTCCATATGGTGCCCTGTGCATGTCTTCTGTCTGGCTCTTCCTGAGTTCTGTAATCTAGCCCTGCCTAAGCACTCCCCTTGCTGTGGTCTTCTGCCTCCAGACCACCCTGATGTCTTTCCCTGTGACCCTGTGAGTCATGCAATAACTCCCTCTTCGGAACCTAACTGCTGCTATAGCCATGAGATCGCCTGAGGATGAAATCAATACAGAAAAGAGCACAGAGAAGAAATGGAAAGAACCTTGGGTTCTTGATGACATCACTGAGTGGCTAAATCAACCTGCCCAGAGGCCTCACCTCTGCAGACTTTCTGCGGTGAGATGATAATCTCTTCTATTGTTTGGGGGCGGGGGGGAATGTACCCAATCTTTTCTTTTAAATTCAAAATTAATATTTAAATGTATTTTATAAAATTCAAAGCTTTGTAAATGAAGAAACTCTTCCAAACATACCCTAAAAGAAAACAAAACAAACCTTTACATATTACCAAATTACACCAATATCTACCTACCATTCAGTATATAGGTTGTCAGGGACTGTGTGGAGGGAGGATTCATTTAGTATCATTTTACGGCTTCTACGAAGTATGAGCAACCATAGTTGACTGGAAATTATCTTTGGCTTTCTGCCTCTTAGTTATCTTCACCCGAACCCAAACAGGATGTTTGATCAAGAGAAAAGTCCTTTCATAGAGGACATGGCACGTTCCTTAAATAAACCAATGACCATCTGAGGCATTGAGATTATCTTGCTTTGTTTGATACTAAATTTGTGAAAATTTTTCTCTCTTCTATATAAATTACAAACACAAGTTAAGCCAATTATAGAGTGGAAAGAGGAATTGACCTAGATACTGGCTCTAGATCTCCCACTCCCATTAGCTGTCCTCTGTGGGTCTGATTTCCCACTGTTAAATCAGGGGATTTAACATATGCTCTCCGAATTTCTTTCTGAGTATTTTAAAGGATCAAGGAGAAAGAGTTTGCCCCCCCGCCCCCCCACCACTGATGGAGCTAACAGCCCAAACTGCTCAAAGATGGACTCTGCTACCAGTGAGGACGTAAATATATATACTTAACCCTTGATATATCCAAGAGTAACAGACACGTGTTGCACATTCTTCAGCCTCAGGCAGGTAACTGTCTTCAGGTCCTGTCTAATCCTAAACCTTCTGAATTCCATAAATTAAGTTGGACTGGAAGCTGCTTGAAGGGAGGGACTCCCTGTCATATCTTCTTTTGTGAAACACACCTCTGATTGTAGGGAGGCTAACAACTGACAGCCCTACTGGAAAATCCTTCACCACATTTTCCCCAGGCTGGGTCCAGTCAGTGACTGAGCACAACAGCAAAGCACTAAGGCAGGTGTGCTCAGGAGATATGGGACTCTTCTAATGGTGATTTTCTCTTGGGGTCTCCCCATCGGTCTTACTAAACCTTGATAGAACTGTACTTTTGTCTAAGACTCACCCAACCTCTTGTCCTTCCTTCTCTCCTGACCTGGAGTCAAACCTGCATCTCAGTTTCATGGCTCTAAATGTCTCCCTCCAGCCCCTCCCGATTTTCCCTCAGAATCCTTTTCCCTGGTAAATCTCCTGCATGAGCAATCCTGTTATCAGTGTTTGCTTCTCAAAGGATCCAGAGTTTCACAATCTTCTAGGAGAGAGTCATAAACTTGGGTGGAGACTACATCAGATTCAGGAACTTTTTAAATATTGAGAATCCAGGGCCTCATCCCAGACCTATGATAGCAGAATCAGTGGAGGTGGAATTTTTATTTTTAAAATCTTCCCCAAGTGACTTACATGTAGACTGGCCTGCCTTAATCTATCCTTTTTGTTCCCTAAAAGGGTAGATTCTGAGGAATAGGTACATGGTAAAAATTCCTTGAAAAAAATGCAGAAAATGTTGAAAAGCTTGACAAGTTTGTGTTATATTGGCATAAAAGGGGCAAACTGGCAGTGTTACCATGTTTCTTTGTCACCTCCAGGTGCTCCATTTTTTCTTTCATATTGAAAAATTTTTAAGCTTTCCTCATTGCGTTCTACAAACTGAGTTCATAGATTTTAATACCAACATGAGACCAAAAAAAGAGAGAGTTTAATAAATAGTACTAGATTTTGCCAACCAGACCCCAAAAATAGCATTTTTAACATCATCCTAACGTTCAACACTGTTGATCTAGTCTCCGTGGTTTTCTTTGCTCCTTTCTCAGGTAATCTTGAAAATTACAGATGGTTGGTAGTATGCCTGTGGTTTTAAAAGCATTGCCTCTGATTTTCTTTTCAAATATTTTAAAAACATTTCAAAAACCCCAGGATTGTTAAAGTTTTCACTGTGATTGTCACTACTTATTTTGAAGAGTCATGGTAACCATCATTAGACAAAAAGAAAGGTTTTGAAATTATCTAGGAGGTGTTTTATAGTCTTTTTTGACACACAGTATTAGGTGTCCAGGTCAGGAAGAAAAAGAAACTACAGAATGTGATTATCTCCTCTCCCTGTCTACACACAGCTTCTCTTTGAGCCTAAATTCTCTTATGGCCATTTTCTCTAGATGTTTTTAAGTTTATATATTTATTTTGAGAGAAAGAGAAAGCATGAGTTGGGGAGGGGTAGAGAGAGGGTGAGAGAAAGAGAGAATTCCAAGCGGGCTCTGCACTATGAGTACAGAGCCTGATGTGAGGCTTGAACTCATGAACCAAGAGATCATGACTGGAGCCAAAGTCAAATGCTTAACCAACTGAGTCATCAGGTGCTCCTTTCTCTAGATTTCTTTCCAAATATATTCATGCACACAAAGAAGAGCTTTCCAGGCTAGGTCAGTGGCCACAGCAGAGTTACCCCCAAGTTCTGGTCTTCCATAAGCATGTTTTGTGGGATGCAGACATTCTGCATGAAGTTCTTTGAAATAATGTTTCATGCTACAGTCTTCTTAAAATATTCAAAGTTTTATATGGAGTTCTGAGAGAGTAGAAAGGAGCCCAATTTTGTGACTGAACTTTGTGTTAATTCTTTGGTCCAAACAAATTCTCAGTGTGAATAGGTGATAATCTTTCTGGATTTCTATTCTGATTTTTTTTACCTTAACTTTTCTATCTATTACAGTGTCTGGCTTCTGTCATGGTATTTACCTTTGCCTAGTTCTGTTCCCTTCTGGTAGTGCTCAGGCCTTGGGATCCACATGTGATTCTGTCATTCAGAAATTGTTCCCTTGAGTGTCATTCTCCTCTTGGGTTAGATTTGAAAGGGAAAGGTCAGGATAAGAAAATTAGATTTAGAAAGGATTGGGCATGAATAGGAAAACATTTCTGATATTTATCAGAATGTTTTGAAATTTGGGATCAATATGGGTCTTCAGAACTACCGGAAAGGACCTCTGACCTCAGGACATGCAACCACGTCAGGAAACTAAGAACTCTTTGGCGACATCTTGAAAAGGGGTGGCTTCCAGCATGGCCGTCAGTCAGTCACACCAGAAGCCTTACTGCTGGTCCTCACATTCCAAGATCTATCAGTTCTGCACATGTGGCAAGAGGAAAGGGGATCCAGAAGCCCAAATTTGGCCACAGGTGCAACTTAAAAGGATGTTTTTAATTTGTCAACAATTTTACATTGTTATTTTTGTCCTTCAAAATGATTGTTATTTTAAATTATCCCTACAAAATAGGTCCCCTGCACAAGAGGCCAACTCTAAGGACGTTGAAACAGAAGAAAAGGACAAAGGGGTGAAAGCACCTATCTGAGACCCAGGTAGAAAGACTGCAAGCCTCTGGGCCAGTATGGGAGCTCCTCCATCCTAAAGCCCCAGATGCAAATGTGGAGAAATCACAACATACAAACAATAGCATTTATCTTGAGGATTCAAAGTGGATGCATACCAGATATCTGATGGGTGTGATATGCTTTCTTTATCCCCTGAAATGCTCATGTTTTGAAATGTTCATATATGTATATGTATATAAAGATACTCAGGTATATGTATATAAAAACACATATATTTTTAGTATACATATTCAGCTTCTAATTTTGAGTGGTAGTTTGGCACCTTTGCTTTTATAAAGTCGATAGCTATTTTTCATTGGTCATGTGATTGCCTCAGGTCAAAAATATTTGGGGGGCCTCTTAGATGGAAAATTAGATAAACCCTAAGTGCCTAGGACTCTTTTTGACATTCATTCTAGAAAAAGGGTCATTTTTTGGCTTGCAATTGGTTCTTTTTAAAAGCTCATTCTGGGGGCGCCTGGGTGGCTCAGTCGGTTAAGCGTCTGACTTTGGCTCAGGTCATGATCTCACAGTTTGTGGGTTCCAGCCCCACATCAGGCTCTGTGCTGACAGTTAGCTCAGAGCCTGAAGACTGTCTTCGGATTCTGTGTCTCCCTGTTTCTCTAACCCTCCCCTGCTCACACGGTCTCTCTCTCTCTCAAAAATAAATAAAACATTTAAAAAAATAAAAGCTCATTCTGCAATATAATCATCAGCACAAGTTCACTCCTGAGACCACAAATCATAAAGTGCTTGCTCTCAGCTTGTAAGAAAAGATGGTCACTTTTGAGGTATGTCCCTGTGAATTTTACATAATCCTACAAATGGTTTTCAAAAATGATCAGATCTCGATAAGGGATTAGCACCTATAAAACAGAGCTAGTAAACTATGGCCCATGGGCCACAACTAGTCCAACATCTATTTTTGCCCAAAAAGTTTTATTGGAACACAGCTACTTCTATTTGTTTATGTACTATTTATGCCAGCTTTTATGCTACAATGACAGAGCTGAATAGTTGTGACAGAGACCATATGGCTGACAAAGCCCAAAGTATTTACTATCTGTCTCTAAACAATAAAAGCAAATATGAACAACCCAACAGAAAACAAACAGGCAAAGGAAACGAATAGGCAATGTACCGAAGAGCACACTGGAATGTCCAATAAGTGCATGAAAAGATGCAGCTGTAATCAGGGGAATTCAGATTTAAACTACACTGAGATTGCATTTTATATGCATCAGATCTGCAAATATTTAAGTCTTACGATATCAGGTGTTGGTAGGATATAGAGTAATGGGAATTCTTATTTGCTGCTGCCAGAAGCACAAGTAAGTACAATCATGTTTGAAAACAATTTGACAACATCCAATAATGGTGAGTGCATATAATCCACTCCTAGACACATACACACAAACACATACACACACATATAAAGGAAATACATGTTGGAGAAACTTTTGGGGGTATAAACAAAGGATACAAGAATATTCTTGCAGCGTTGTTAGAAAAATAGAAATAAGCTTAATATTAACAATAGAAAGGAATATATACTGGGTACAGTTTTTAAACGGAACACTGTGTATAGTAATAAGAATGAGCTCATAATAACCGCGTATTTCGTAAAGATGACAGGCTGCATGAAAAAAGCAAGTTGTGCAGGAGTACAGAATGATACTATTTATATTTGCAAAACAATGTTGTATGTTACTTAGGGACACAGAGGAAAAGCATGAAAATGCTGAAAATATGCATGGGAATTAATTACAAAGTTTAGGAAAGTAGCTGACTTTCCAGGTGGAAAAAGATTGGAGAGAAATATAAAGGGAGCTTTGAAGACATGTATAACATTCTGTTTCTTTTTTTCTTTAATGTTTATTTTAATTCACTTTTTTTGAGAGAGAGAGAGAGCTTGCTCAAGCAGGGAAGGGGCAGAGAGAGAGGAAGAAAGAGGATTGAGATGGGCCTTGTGCTGACAGCAGACAACCTGATGTGGGGCTTGAACTCACAAGGCAGAAATGACCTGAGCCAAAGTCAGATGCTTAACCAACCAAACCACCCAGGCACCCCAGGTAACATTTTGTTTCTTAAGCTGATTGCTGTGAACTCCAATTTTTATTCTTTCTGTAAGTCAGAAGTAATTCATACAAAATGAAATTGTGTATGTTTGAGGACTTTCAATCATTATAACATTATGGGAGAGCCCCCACAACCTCCCCATTTTTATGTAATGGGGCATTTTGGCCCAACAGGCAGAGCCTCTGCATACAGTTATACAGTCTCTACATTTGGGCAAAAAAAAAAAAAAAAAATAATAATAATAATAAATCAGTATAATATATAATTCTCATTTTAAGGCAGTATAAGAAAGTGAAATATTGGCAAGAGAAATTCTGTCACCTTTCCACATGTTATAAAAGAGCAGTCTTAAAAGGATCGATTAAAGAAACAAAATTTATAATTTTGCCTCACTTCACTTGCTCATTAAAGCTGCTAGAAAATAATGGAAATGATTTAGACAATGGGCACCAATTTAGGGAAGGCTCCAAGGGCCTCAGACAAGGAAACAGGAGAGCAGCTTGTTCTGTGATGATCTTAGGCAGAGCACAGTCTCTGAGAGCTTCAGATTTTTTATCTATAAAACCAGAGGGTTGTCCATCTGTCTTTATCTTCTCTTTCAGACCCACAATGAGAGGAAATACATCATTCTTAAAATCTCAAAGCCAAGGCATATTTGTATTTATTGACTCTCTAGCATATAAATAAATTTATTATATATTAGTCATGTGTCTAACAGGGCATTATTTTTTAAAGATAAACTCTCAAATGCAAAGATAATGGCAAGGCTTCCTTTTAAACTTCTTAGGTCTGTATCAATTTACTTCCATTTTCCTTAATTTTACTTAGGTGACATGAGTGGTAAGCTTTATGACAGTGGCATTTTAAACCCTGTCTGCCTTAGAGGTATTCACGAAAAATGTCTCTAATATAAAGTAAAATAACCTGAAGGCATAGTAGAAAGTAAGAAATGAGGGGCCCATAAAGCAAAACTTGGTGCAAATAATGATTCTACAGTGTCTGTTAAGCCACAAAAGTCCACAAGAGGAAGGAATGCTGATAATTACCTGACACCAAAGTTGCTGCCAGCTTTTCGGTGGTAGTCATCTAGCACTCAAATGTTTTCTTGTCTGGAGAAACTGTCCTGTGTGCAGAAACATCACCTCTTTTGCCCCTTACAAGATTCCTGGGTTTTAGGATTTTACAGCACGTGAGAAAACAGTCTGAATTGAGATCACCAAAACTTTTTAACGATGCTGGTTAATTGCTCAGATGTAGCCACCCGTATTACTATGTTGCGGGTGTCAACACAGGAATAAAGATCTCAGGTGAAGGGAGAGGCTTGTGGAGGGCCACTGCTTTATTTCACTATACAGCTAACACCTATACATGTCAGATTAAGGGAGACTTACCCCCTGCTCTTCGAAATCTTTTTTCCATTTCCACAGCTCCCACAATCCTCACCCTTTGGAACAGTGGAGAGTCATTTGAAACTTAACTTAATGCTGGAGGCAAGTTCTACTTTTCAGGTCATCCAATTTAGGAGATCCAGTTTCCGCAGAGGGAAGAAGACGGGTGGGGGAGGGAAAAATACTCTACATATTCAGATCCTTCTACCTTCCATCCACAACCTGCCACACACATCTAGCCAAATCAGGGATTTTTGCCTTGAACCACCACCCACCACCACCACCACCAGCACCACCAGCACCACCAGCACCACCGCCGCCGCCGCCGCCGCCGCCGCCGCCGCCGCCGCCGCCGCCGCCGCCGCCACCTTGTCACTCACGCCCAACAAACACGCCCCTCTGGTCCAACTCCTGGCCAGTGGCGGCTCCCCTCCTTGCATAGTAATGAGCTCGAGACCTTCGCGGGCCAATGGCACTCCGGGAGAAGGGTTAGTTTTACATGTACCTAAGTGATTTGCATAACCCAGCGGCTGGGGGCTTGGGAACCCGAGCGTGCAACCCTAGAAGGGAAAGGGACGGGAGGCGATAGAGCCGCGGCGGCGGCGAGAGAGCGAGCGGGAGCCTGGGTGTTTGTCCGAGAGCCGGGCGGGGGCTGGGGCCAGGGGCCGGCATGGCTGAAGGCTGCGCTCCGCAACCTTGAAGAGCGGCTGCGGCGGGAGGCCGGTGACCGGGAGGCGGGCACGATGGCAGAGCGCGGCCGCCGCAGCTGCGCACGGCCGGGCCGGCTGGCCTGAGCCGCCGGACGAACGGGGCTGCCTCTGCGCTTCCATGGAGCAGCGGGAAGGGCGAAACTCCGGAGCGCCGCGTCCCTGCGCTGCTGCCGCGGACTGTTGAAGGGGCCGAGCCCGCGCGGTCGCCGAGAGACGAGAGCCCCCGCCCCAGCCCGCAGGCCGGCCGCCCCGGGGCGGCGGGGGGCGTCGGAGGGCGGCGGAGGCGCGCCGAGCGAGCGGCGCCGCAGGAGAGGCCGGCGCGGGAGGCGGCCGCAGCAATGCCGGGCCCGCTGGGGCTGCTCTGCTTCCTCGCCCTGGGGCTGCGCTGCTCCGCCGAGCCCAGCGGCGCGGCGCCGCCTCTCTGCGCGGCGCCCTGCAGCTGCGACGGCGACCGTCGGGTGGACTGCTCCGGGAAGGGGCTGACGGCGGTGCCCGAGGGGCTCAGCGCCTTCACCCAAGCGCTGTGAGTGCCGGGGTGAGGGTGCCGGGGAGGGGGGCTCGGGGTGCTGGGGGGAGGGCGGAGCCGGTGGTCTATCCCACCCCACCCACGAGTGTCCCGAAGACGGAGACGCGGGTCACCTGTGTGTGGGGTGCTCGGCACTCACTCCCGCACGGCGGGCTTTACATACTGTGCCAGCCCGGGTCCGAGCCGCGAGTAGCTCTTTTTCTCAGGTTTTTGGGGGGCACAGTCACCCCTCCCCGTCCCCCAGCCTCCCAAGTGCATCTGGGGCCAAGCAGGAGGGAGGAATCTGGAAACGCTCGCCCCTGGCAGCCTTTTCGGGAGACCTTCGCTTCTCACGCGGGGCCCCGCTCAGCTGGCGAGAGCTTTGCAGTGAGCAGGCTGAGGGCGCCTAGAACTTGGCCTGAGTCTGCAGACCTAGGCACGCTTCGTGGGGAAACACCTGGAGCCTTCAGGGTTCCAGCATGTGGGGAGAAGAAACACTTGTGCCTCAGTCAGGGCGAATCCCTTTCCAGGTTGGCCTCATCCAGGTAGAGCGACTTGGCACCTCGGTCCAGTTCCACTCTGGACTCACCGACTAACGCCCAGGGTTCTGGATCGCGCGGGGGAATCGGGTAAAAACAAGTCAGAGGGGGAAACTGCAGGTTTCTTTTGGTGAAAACACTCTTCTTACCCAACTAGGCCTTTTAAAGAAGGAACGCTGACCTGAAGTACAGGCTATTGGAAGAAAACCAAAGTTCCAGAGCATAGTCTCTGCCCAACCAGAATGGAAGGCAGCAGTTTTCTCCTGTACCTTAATCAGCACAACTTTAATTTTGAGCTGCCTGGGGCTGGGAAAACCACTCAGATGGCTCTGACTTCTAAAATCCCCCTCCTCAAGGAGGACCTGAGGCTTTAGACATTGCCTTAAGAAAAGCAGAAGAATCTGAAATAGGTGTTGTAGGTGGTATAGGCAAAGGCCACCAATAGAAAAAGAATAGGGTAATTGAATGCAGGGCTTGGTGTGTGTGCTTGCTCTGGTGTTGCATGGCCAGAGTGATTCAATCAAGAGCCATGAAAGAACTGTTTGAGAGAGGAAGGGATTCTGAGAGGTCCTTGGGTGAAGGGAATTTCCTTTTACCTTAAAACCAAGGAAAGGGAACTCTGAGAAGTAAACAATTTTAAAGGAGTAACTGACCTTGCAAAGAAATCCTTTCTGTGCCGGCCAGAGCATTGCTGTATTTCCAGGTGGGTGGTGGAAGGCGTTCAGCTGGTTGCTCTCTGCCAGTGGGGTTTTATTGAGGATTGCAGCCTGTTGCCCCAAACCTGTCTCATTCTTTGCCTCCAGCTCCCCCTCTTTATTTTTCCTGCCTCGTGTGTTCTTTATGTATTTGAAGTCATTTTCCTCCAGCAAGGTGGAATTTGACTTTTTACTGAAAAAAAAATAATTTTGCAGCGAAGAGCGGTTTGCCCACAAGCAGGTACATTCCTCGGTCAGATTTGCGTGGGAGCCGGGAGCAGTGAGGGAAAGAAGATTGAGTAGAGGAGATAGGGCTGGTTCCCCCCACCCACCCCCCATTCTCACGTAAAGTAGAAGTTCATGCAGCAGAGGTTTCTTTACTGGAAGCCACTCAAGCCTCTCTGTGCATAGAAAGCCATGTTTGCACTATTTTGACCAGTTGTAAAGACCTTGTTTAGTAGATTCTTCCAGTTTTTTAAAAAAATATTTTTATTTATTTCTAGGAGAGAGGGAGAGAGACAGCATGAACAGGGGAGGGTCAGAGAGAGAGGGAGTCACAGACTAAAACAGGCTCCAGGCTCTGAGCTGGCGGTCAGAACAGAACCCGACGCGGGGCCCGAACCCACGAACCGCAAGATCATGACCTAAGCGAAAGTCGGACGCTCAACCGACTAAGCCACCCAGGCGCCCCTGATTCTTCCAGTTTTGATGGCTAGGCTTGTCCTATAAGGAAAAGGACTGTTTTACATTAGAACCTAAAACCACAAAGAAATATTACATTTTTAGGAGAGCACACTGCTGCCTGTAGGGCATCCTCCTTGAGAACTCCCTGGAGGTAGTAAAATGCTCTATTCTCGATTTGGAGCCTTTATAGAACTTACCATTCAAGGCATGGGAAACAGAAATCATTGGTGCCTGTCCAGATTAGATTGCCTAAACTAGCACCATCATGGCACTTCCTGAGCTGCTGTGGTGAACAAATGTGTAACGTTTTCCTCTTCCGCTTGTGACCTATAGCCAGAGTATACAGAGAACTCCTTATTCGATTCCTAGTACTCTTCATTTCTTCCTCAAAAGTATATATTATGTGATTACTCCATTTAAAGGGCATTTCAAGGGCAGTGTGTTTGCGTTTTGGGAAACCAGCTCGTTCAAGGCCATGTTGAAGACGGGCAGGTGCTGTTGGTTGCACACTGCAATTGATTTGGGATCAGCTGGGGTCTTTTCCCAGGTATGTCTGATCTGTTGTCCCATTATAGCCTTAGTGAGCTACAGTTACACACCAAGGGTTTAGATCCATGGTCCGAAACTTTTGTTTACCCATTCCTAATTTCTGGAACATGTATGTACACCCATGCCTATTGTATGTAAAATTACACAGATACAAGTTAAAAAGATGGGACTGATTGCTTAATAAGAGTGCTTTTATTTTTGTCTCATGGCTCAATGTTGTATGTAGCATCCTCACCGCTGCCAGGGGTAATTGAATCCCACCTTGGAGACCCTGGACTGACAAAGAGTAGAGCTTTTATTTTATTCAACTTGGAGTCCACAGAGCCTGGTACACAGGAGGCACTTAAAAATGTTGCAGTGATTAGAGAGGAACTTAAGGCCACATTGAGGGAAGAATCGGGGCTTGGAATTCAGACATCATTCCCACACAGGATTGCCGAAGTCAGCATTTTCAGCATTTAGTCTTTTGTCCAGATTTGAGAAGGCCCCAGAGAGAGGATACCTGCTGCTTCTCCTTCAGGCTCGTTTAAACTTGTTCAGTCCAACAGTGTCTATTTCCTGCTGAAAGCTGCTGTATCCGAGTCTGGGGGCAGAGGCACACGTAATCTCAGTACTGTTGATGGGATTCTTGTGTTCACACTATTTGCTGCACCTGTAGTGACTATTTATGTTTTGCAACAGCAGTTCTCAATCCTGTGTCACAATGCACTGGCTTGTCACAATTCACCCTGAGGTGCTTTGAGGGAAGTAATCTTACTAGTATTAAAATTCCAAAGTTTATTTTATCGGAGGGATTCAAGGTTATTCATATATTAATGGTAATAGATCACTTTGAATCACCTACACTCCCAGAATCTGAACTATGGTGTGAAAGGGATGAAGTCACAGAGGTGGTGGGGAGGGGTTTGCACATGTGTGTCTTCTGGTTTATGTGTCGTTGCCTAGACATTAGGGAGCCATAGACCCATAGCACAGGTTTCCACATCCTAGATATGTCTGGTGACCAGTTTTAACATTACACAGGCTGTTTTTGTGGCTTTGATCCCTTGGGCCGATGAGTCTTTACCATGCCACTAAGTGATTATGTGGCCTTGGGCAAGTCATTCTCCCTTTTTTTTCCTTTTCTTTTTTTATTTAGTAACCATTTCCTTATCTGAAAAATGAAATAATTAGATTGACTAGATTACATCAAAGACTGCTTGTAGTTCCCAGAAGTTCTGATTTTATAATTCTTCTATAATTTTAGGATGGCAAGGTGACGATAATATTATGATCCTCTCGTAAAAGATCCCAGGAGCAGCAGGATTTCATTCTAGGTGAAGTTGCTCAAGCGTCTTCATTACCACTCACTTGGAGGAGGAGTTCTTTGTGTTTAGAAGTGTGTGTTAGGAAATTTGCCATGGAGACTTGTTGCAGAATGCATGACTGGCTAAGGCGCTTTGCTAGGGTAGAATAGCCTTGCTTGTTTCCTGTGGGTATGGCTTAACACTTGGAAAATAAAATCGTTCGGTTTCAGTAATTTGGATACTGTACAAAAAGTTACTCAATGTCCTCACTTCCATATAATTACTCATAATCTCTCCAGCCTTCACAGCATGTGTGTACCCTGTACATTGGGCAGGTTATTGAGCTTTCCGTAAGGAATTCACAGTTACCTGAGAGGCCTTGAAGTGTTTTTAAAATTAATCTGTTGCTTTTTCTTCTGTTGGAAGCGTCATCTCAGATTCTTCCTTAAGATGTGCTTTTTTTCCCCCACTACACCAAATACCTTTCTCCTCTTAATACTATCATTTGAAAGTATTTTCTTCTGCTTCCTCCGATGTCTACTGTATTCCCTGGCGAACTGCTGGATTCTCTTTAAATAAAAGAGAAGAAAGCGCATTCTGCTGGGGATATCGAGAGCTGGTTTCCAGACCTGTCAATAAATCACACAAGTGACCTTGAATGGGTGACATGCTTAACCCCTCAGGGCCTTGGTTTCTTCACCTGTAGAACAAGGAAATAAACAACTCTTTACTGCCAGATTCTTTCTCTTGAATTTGATTATTATTTTTTATGCATTTCTTGCATCCTCTCCGTTGTGTTAAGGGAATTATATTGTCTAAATCATGGAATCGCTCACCCACCCGGGAAACTTCTCCAATTGTCCCAACTCTCCTGGAATATTTCCATTGGATGGGGAGCTCACTGCCTTCAGGAGGCAACAATGTGCTGGGTGTGGTCTGAACAATACCTCGGACTTGAACCCATAATTCTCATTCGGTGCCCCTAAAGGTTTTGCAGTAACCACTAATGTTTTATGATTTCTAGTCAAACCAACTGCTAGTGACAGTTATGGTATCACAAGCATTTAAAGTCCAGGCACTTGGCTCTCAGTATTAGAATTGTAAGGTAACATTTGACAACTTAATCTCTTAGGGAAGATCAAAGTTTTGTACTGGTAGGTGGATCCAGGCAAGTTTGGGCATTTTCTTGGCCTCTGTCACTCTATCTCTCAAATACTTATTTTAGTCATCTTTATAATAGCAAAAGTACAGACAGCCTGCAAGTTTGGATTTTGGTTTCTGGTCTCCCTGTTTGCACCTATCTTTTCATTCCCATTTTTCTGATCAGTACATGATGGATATTGAACTACACAAGTTCTCTCATTGCTTTGAATTTCTCTGAACCTGCATAAACTATTAAGCAAGTAAAGTTCTAGGAATCCTTTAGTGATTCATTGAATTTTTTTCTATGACTCTCGCTTTTTCTCTATAAAAAAGATACAAATTTCCATAAAAGTACAATGTTTGTTGGTATACCTGGGTTAAAAGTTAAACCCTGCCAGATGTGCCTTTCACTCTGAAAAATGTAACTAATATGACTCAGAGTGTACTTGATAAGACAGCTTTGCTCTTTTAATTTTTCAAGCTAGATCTCAAGGTTTTGGCTTTAGAAGGGTGTTATCCAGCTTGCCCTTGACTGTCTCGGGCAGCCTTAAGTTTTTGGCAGTGCTAACAGGTTTTCACATATATAAAAGAATATGGACAACTTTTTCCTTTTTGCCCCCAACTTCGTTCAATGAGCTGTAGTTTTTTCAGAGCTTCATTAAGATGATAAAATCCTCTACTTTTAAGTTCTGCCAGTAAAGAATAAAATACCAGGGCATTTAGCAAATCGGTAGGTACTCTCACACAAATGGCCAATTCGTCTGCTTTTCTAGGCATTTCTTTTGTGTTTACGTACTTGTTGGTCAAACTAGGCCAGGTAGCAGCCCTACTGTCTGAAATGGAGTGAGTTACAAATTGAGTTTAGAAATCAGGCTTATTAGCAAGAGAGAGATCGTCATTTTATAGTTCATATACATTTAATAACCTCAATTTGTAAAGACTTTAGCAAGTTTGTACTCAAATACCCCCTTTTAAATGGCAAGATGTGATTATGAGGTAGTCTACTCTGTATTCACCCATCAATAGACAAGTATTTGTTGTTAAACAGTGTAGACGGCTGGCACCGTGTTTAGCGTGGTTCTTTAAGTGTAATGAAGTTAAATTTCTGCAGGTTTGAGGTGGTTGTTTTAAGTCTCTAAAGTGTGTTTTGATACCATTACCTCTACTAATTGTCAAAAAAGCACTCCCCCTAGGTACTGAGTTGACAGCAAGCTTTGGCATCAGGCACCTCTTTTTTTAGATGCAAATGACTGAGGTTCCAGAATGCCCTTATAAGAGTCCACGTCCAAGAAGTGAACGTCTTTGAAAAATATATTCTTCTGGTTCTCCTAGCATTTCTGTACTGGAAGACCTGATGGGGAAGGCATCGGACCACCCCTCTGGCAACATGTTGGCCCATAAGAATGTGAGCATATCCTCGGGGCGCCTGGGTGGCTTAGTCGGTTAAGCGTCCGACTTTCGCTTAGGTCATGATCTCGCGGTTCGTGGGTTCAAGCCCCGCGTCGGGCTCTGTGCTGACTGCCAGCCTCAGAGCCTGGAGCCTGCTCTGTCTGTGACTCTCTCTGACCCTCCCCTGCTCACGCTGTCTCTCTCCTAGAAATAAATAAAACATTTAAAAAAAAAAAAAAAAAAAAAAAGAATGTGAGCATATCCTTGCAAATGGGTACCTTGTGGCTCAGTCAGTTAAGCGACGGACTTCGGTTCAGGTCATGATCTCACGGTTCGTGGGTTCGAGCCCCGCGTTGGGCTCTGTGCTGACTGCCAGCTCAGAGCCTGGAGCCTGCTCCTGATTCTGTGCCTCCCTTCCTCTCTGACCCTCCCCTGCTCACGCTGTCTCTCTCTCTCTCTCTCTCTCTCTCAGAAATAAAACATAAAAAAAAAAAAAAAAAGAATAGCCTTGTAAGGAAATGTAAACCATAGATGTTTTAGGAGACGGCTGGGTCGTCTGTGCTACTGAGAAACTTGTGGAGGAAGCATATCTAATATATTTCAAGTTATTTGATGACACTTTATCCTTCATATTTAATTTGTGTTAAAGTATTCAGAATCAAGACAAGCAAAAGATTTTGTAAGTCCCATTGGCTAGTTTTTTCTTTTCCTCCATTTTAACAATAGAATGTAGACTTTTATTTATTTATTTTTTTAACAAAGTTTTAAATATAAAGTTGACCATTGGAAGAATGAAAATCTTAGTGCACCCAGACAACAAAATATGTTTGATGCAGGAATCAGGTTTCAGAAGCCCATATCCAGAAAATCATGAGTTAAGTCTTCACAGTCCCGTACATTTTTAAGGTTTTATTTGAGGAAAAATTTTCCCTCCTAAGAAGAGTGATGTAAATTTGGCCAAGAGACAGTCGCTTTACCTCGGAGCTGTTCTAGGCTGGGCGGAGGAATGAGTCTCACATCTCCATTCCCCTCAGGCGGTGAAGTTCACATAAGCAGCTCCTAGTAGGAACTGCAGACAGTAACTTGGTACGAGTGGGTGACATCATAACGTCCCTAAAGAGCTTGATTAGAACTGTTTTCCCAGGAAGATAGATGGAGGTCTCATTCTCACTCCTATCTGGGTTCTTGTTTTCAAGGTGTGGGATAGGGCGTGTGCTTCCAAGTTGGCAGTCTTTTCTCTGAAACTCCAGAGATTGGGCTGTGCTGTTGATTAACTTCTGGGTCCCCCCCAACCCCCCCTCCCCCCTGTTTTCCTAAGGGAAAATGCTAAAAGGCTTTTGGAGAAACTACATGGATCATAGGAAAAGGGTTCAGCAGATGAGATTTTCCCAGGAGAGAGGAGATCTGTGGTCACCACTCAATTCTAGGTTGTCACCCTTCCTGTGTGGTGGAAGCCATCTCAGACAACTGCTTTCCTATGGGAGAATTCTCCAGAGAAGGAGAGCACAAGCTCTTGAATGATTTATACCTTAGGAACTCTGTTTTAAAGTCTGCCAACTCTTGGGGTGCCTGGCTGGCTCACTCGGTAGAGCATGAGACTCTTGATCTCAGAGTTGTAAGTTCAAGCCCCACTTTGGCCATAGAATTTACCATATATATATATATATATTTTTACCATATATATATATATATTTATATATAAATATAATTTACTATATATATGTGTGTGTATATATATATATGTGTGTATATATATATACATATATATATATATATAAAGTCTGTTACTTTTTATTTTTTATTTTATTTTTTATTTTATTTTATTTTTATTATTATTATTTTTTAATGTTTTATTTATTTTTAGGAGAGAGAGAGACAGCATGAGCAGGGGAGGGTCAGAGAGAGAGGGAGTCACAGCTGAAACAGGCTCCAGGCTCTGAGCTGTCAGTCAGCACAGAGCCTGACGCGGGGCTTGAACCCACGAACCGCGAGATCATGACCCAAGCGAAAGTCGGACGCTTAACCGACTAAGCCACCCAGGCGCCCCTAAAGTCTGTTACTTTTTAGAGAGGGGTAAGAAAACAATGTCAACTACCCTTTAGGTTTCTTATCGTTCTTAAAGACTCTTCATATACTCTTCTGTTTTAGGCACTAGATCCACCCAGTCTTTGCATTTTCCAAAGTGATAGCTCCCCATTAATTCTCTTCAACTCTCCTTGTCTCACATAAATTGAAGCACTGAAATAATTTGTATACAGTGTGATCAGAATTAATTAGGGGATATTAAGTGAATTTAATACACTTCAAATACTTTAGTATCATGTTTTAAAATATTCATATTAGGGGTTTACTGATATTTAGCCATTTATCATAATCAGGTTTCATCCTTTCTGTGCTACTTCTGCTAGTTCATCTCATTTGATTAGTTTATTTAATTTTTACATATTTAATTATTTAGTTACAAATTTTTAATTTTTTTTCATTTCATCCAGTTTTTAAAATATCTCAATATTTTCCTATCTTTGTAAGAACGAAAAATTTTCTTTTTTTTTTTTTTAATGTTTTATTTATTTCTAGGAGAGAGAGACAGCGTGAGCAGGGGAGGGTGAGAGGGAGTCACAGACTGAAACAGGCTCCAGGCTCCAAGCTGGCAGTCAGCACAGAGCCCGACGTGGGGCTCGAACCCACAAACCGCGAGATCATGACCTAAGCGAAAGTCGGAAAGTCGGATGCTTAACCGACTAAGCCACCCAGGCGCCCCAGAACGAAAAATTTTCTTGTTGTCCTTCTGTTCTTTCCAAGGTCATTTTGAGTCCCTGGTCACTAATCCAGCTCTTTATGTCACTATTCCCGGGTCTTCTTTTTATAGGACTGTCTTTATGAATAGGCCTTCAAAAATGATTTTGTTTTTGAGAGTATGGCACAGGGAATCCTGACCCATGAGTTCCCAATCAGTGCGGGCATGTCATGTAGCCACTTTGAACGTTGGCTTTTCCAGCTACAAAAAGAGGTAGCTTTATCTTCAACGGTCACATGTAGGAAGCTTCAGCATGACCTGTTTGAGTGACTGTGAGGGCCCATTTTATTGTCCTTTATTTTGGGAGCGACTAACCCATTGCATGTGTGTGTGAATCCTACTTCTCTGGTTCTTTGAATGTACACCAGGTCCACAGGTATTGTAGACTTCACAGGTAAGCTGTTGTGCTGATGGGAAAAAGTCTATGTATCTGGCAGATTTTTTTCATTCAAAAAACCATAAAGATCCTGGTGGAGAGAAAGTGGTATATACATTTTGTCAAGATCCCTTATCATAGGTGGTGCTACTCCCTTTCTAACAAGAGAGCCTGATTTGTGGGGTGAGGGAAGGACTTAGAGATTCTCCTGAGGGGAGAGCTCAGGGGAAATCGTGTTGGCTCTTCTGGGTCTCTGTGATCCAGCCCTGGTTTCCTCAGACGGCTGGTCAGGTAGGAAGGTGCTGTCCTAACAAGGAACACAGTTTTTTCTCTGCACAGCAGATAGGCATGTAACCTTAGGCAGTGTCAGTGTGAACTTCAGATTCAAATTTTCTGCTTCCAGATTTTGGAACACTGGATTTTCATTAAGCCATGCCTAAATCTTTGGGAAGCCTCATGCCAAAGCGTGCCTTCTGTAGTTTCTCAGATCATTTTCCATGTTGGGGATAGATAAGATTTACTCAAGATTGACAGTTTAGCTACATTCTTGTTTCTTCACATCACTTTCTTTCTAGAAATAATCAGATTATGAGAGAACTTTTTAAGTACTTTGAAAATGGCATTTTATTGGTTATTTGGATACCTGTCTATTCCTTTTTACATTTGAGATTAATGCTTGAGGTTTGTAGACAAAGAAAAGCTTATTATCATAAAGGTAGTTTTAGAGCCCAAATGCATTCTTTAAGATCTTTTGTAATTCTAAAAAGTTACATGGCATTCTTGTTAAGCAGTTAAATCATTCTCAGAAACTTTAAAAACTTTTCTGGGTTTTGATCCAGACCTGATCTGAAAATGAATGATAAAGCCAGAGCAGCAGCTAACATATGCAGCGGTGCTCACAACCTATTTAGATTGTCTGAGTGTTTCAAATACAGTTGTGCATTTTTTACTTGGGGTCCCTCTCCTTAAAAAAAAAAAAATGTTTGGGATGTTTTTCCCATTACCATCTTGACATCTGCCTGGTTACACATGAATAGCTTGACCCAGTCCCTCAGCAGGGAGACTACCGTGGCCTTGCTTTCAATAGCCATGTCACTGACAAAGAAAACATATGGAATATTTCATTCCTGGCCTTTGCAAACAGTCTGGGGCTGTGAGGGCATGCAGCAGAAGGCTTCATACTTCATGGTAGGTTGGCAAGTTTGTGTGCTAACCACAGGCTGTGCTGCTAGCAATCAGATGTGTTTTCCAAAGCCCTGTTACATTCTGTGGAAAAGGACTCTTGTGTTTTGGATAAATCAGTTTCCACTATCATTTTGAATTAAGTTTGTATGACCTGATTCCATGGTGGGTTTCTGACTTAATCGTATATTTCACTAAAGGGAACTTGTGCGTGTGTATGTGCGTGTGTGCACGCACATTCAGGACATTTGGATGCTATTCTCCCAGGATTGATACATGGTGTGTTTAATGGATATACACGTTGGAAGGAGGATGCTTGATTCCCAGTAGAACATGCCTTGAGGATTGGCTGCCCCTGTGTTTATCTTCTTGTCAGTTCAAGATCAATTGATCATTGCCTATTAGCCAAGTACTGCTGCACTGACCTTTATAGGTTTCTCTTGCAAAGTACCAGCCTTCTACTTGGGGACTGTGTTTCAGTTCTGCTAGCATTAGAGGCTTTGCCTTGTGGCATCTGAATCTATAGTGTGGAAGCTTATCGGCGGGGGTTGCAGGAGGGGCCAAGAATGTGAAGAAGAGGGGTAAATCAGTTGCCTTCTTCTGTGTTAAAAGAATTTGCCCTTGGCACAGCCTTGGCTGCGGTGGCATTCCAGAAGGAGAAAATACAAAAACAAAACTCTGTGACATCCCAAGATGAGAGGATTCATGACTTTGGTGAAGGAGATAATGACATACATTTCGTCAGGGTCCTTTCTACTAAGTTACCCCAGCCTGAAATTCTAGTTTTATTGTTTCCTAGACATGTGGGCTGGTTTTGATGGGAGTTGATTTATGAAAAAGGAAATGAGTTCCTATATTACCCAGCTATAGCCAAATACTTAAATGTATGTATACATTTTTTTCTGTAATGTATGTATAGATCATATCTAGAAGGAATTTGTGGTGGTTCTTGGTATCATCACCAAACATTAATTGTAAAACAGTACGCTGAAAGGAATTATTGCCTTTCACGGTTTCTCATAAGTATAATTCCTTTTTTAGTTCTTGAGTAGCATAGATTTCTTTTCAATGTGTTGGCTTTTGGAAGGTTACATTTTTAAAAGCTTAGGGTTTATGGTTCTTCACAAATGAGTCTATTTGAGGTCCTCTGCTTTCTTTTAGTGCCTTCATATTCTTATCCTAAAATAACTAGTTTAATCTTGTGTGTTCCATCTTTCTTTGACTACTTAACTAACTTTCATAGCTTTGAATTCATAAGAAAACTCTCCTCAAATCTCTGAATTCTAAAATGCACCTTTTTGTGTGTATAGCTTTGCCGGTGTTGAAGTGGATCCTGTAATCTGACCATTACTACTGTCCAGATCTAGAACATTTCCATCTCTTTGCTTCTGCCCATGCATGTTGTAGTCCTCCTGTCTCCCCATCCCTAGTCCTTGGCATCTGGTAGACTCTTTTCTACCTTGGGTCTCTTCTATTGTTTTGCATTTACCAGAATGTTCTAGAAATCGAGTGAAACAGAATGTACTCTTGTGCCCGGCTTCTTTCACTTACCATAATGCTTTTGAGATTCTCATATTGCCACACATATTATTACGTAATATTCCTTTTTATTGCTGAGGAGCATTCCATGATATGGATGTGCCACAACTGATTTGTCCATTTCCCAGTTGAGGAATACTTGCCTTGCTTTTAGTTTTTGGCAGTTATAAATAAAGCCAATATAATTACACAGAGGTTTCGTATGAACATAGGTTTTCATTTCGCTTTTATAAACACTTAGGAGTGAGATCCTGGGTCACGTTGAAAGTGTATGTTAATAAAATGTCGGTCTAGGTTTTAATGTCTTAGAGCTATAGTGAGGTTTGATACTACTAATTACTTATAGCCTCAATATATTATTAGCGTGATACATATTAGTAATAGCAAAAGCTGTTAAAAATGGATTTTGTTTAAATGGCTCTACTTTTTAAAGGAGTGTAATTATTATTGTTGTTATTATTATTTTAAGTAAGCCCTATGCCCACCATGGGGCTTGAACTCATAATTCTGAGATTGAGAGTGCCATGCTCTAGCGACTTAGCCAGGTGCCCCAAAAGAGAATTCTTAGCCCCCTTTTTGGTATCTGACAGTTACTCTGATATCCCTAAGAACTTGTGGAGAACTGCTCTCAATGTGGAGCGTTTTGTTTACGGTGACAAAATTTTGGATTTTTAGCATGTCCATGTTTGGAAAGTCTGATTCAAAAAAATAGAAATTTGGTAGGGAATTGCTGGGCCTACTGTGTATCAAGTGTGTTGCATGTGTTAACTGTAATTTGCATGGTAATCATCCTAGGTCCCTGACATGGTTCACATTTCATAGCTGTGTATCTGGAGACCCAAAAGGGTTCAGTAACTTGCTCAAACGTCCCACGGTTAGTGGGTGGTAGTTTGTGAAGCTCAGGCATTCACTATTTGTTTGTAGCTCCTTTAGTTTACTTGGATAGTTGACAGTTTATTAGAAGAGGAGAAGGTAAAATGAGCCACAGGTTCTCATGGGGGGTGGGGGGTAAAGATCAGAACCGAACACAAAGTATCCGGCAAAAGCACACAGACACCTACATGTATGTGCATACAGTCGGAGACTGTGAGTTGGTTTAGGAGTAACTTACAGTAAACAATCTATTTACTGTGTAAAATTAAGTTATCTTTTATTCACAGCAAAATTTTTTGCAAAGTATGTGTCAGTCTCTTTGCCTTTTGCATTTTGTTTGAAAGCTTTCACATCATTTTCTATGTCAATAGTGTTTTTCTGTGTCAGCAAAATAAGTATCAGTTGTGTGCCTTTTGACTTGCTGTTTCTTTTGTGGAATTCACTTAGATGGTATATGAGGCTCCATTAGCATACTGACTTTCCTGCTTCTCACAGAGCAAATGTCTGAATGTGCCTCTTTGACCAAGACCATGAAGTAAATGAAAAAGCGAAGTGTGTGCTTATGATGGTTTCCATATAGCTGCTCCCTTTCACTCACTGGAATTTCCTGCCTCTCCTGTTGAAGATGTTTTTATAGGCAAGTCAGCATAAAAGTGCATCACCCATGAGCCTTTTTCCCCCCAAGGCATTTCATTTAGCCAACTTGGTATTAATTTAGTTGGTACTCTTTAGTTGACTTGAACACTGTGTTTGTTGATTGTGCGGGCTGATGTTTATTAAGCTGTTAATATTTTACAGACTGGATGGGCTCCTATTTGGATCTGTGTGCTCTTTTCTTTAGCAGCAGAGTTGTTCGTGATTGAATCTGTGGCCACAGTTTTGACTTTGAATGGGGTGACAGCCAGCTGGACTGTTATTTGGTGACTCTAAAGGTCTTCTTCGGGAAGCATTTTCCTTTTTCATCTAATTCATCTTGTGGTCTTGGTCTTCTTTATGGTCTGGCTTTCTGTTCAGATAAACCATCATCTTCAACTTGTTATTAACTTAGATGCTAATAATTATAAATATTATTGAGGACCAGGCATTATGTGAAGTGATTTACATGTGTTATCTATTTAATACTGTTAATAGCCTTCTAAAGCACATGCCATTATTCTCTCCGTTTTAGATGAAGAAACCACAGAGGGGAAGGTCACATAGGTAATGAACGAAGTTTTGTAAATGGGGTGTAGGATCTTGGTTTTTCAGGCCAACATTATTTGCTTGAGTGCCGTATGACAGTGTCCTGCCGTGTTGCTCCTAGATGTAGGCGTTCATCTATGTTGCGTGTCATGGATGTTATGAACTGCTCATTTTATAGATGAGGAATTCGTTCTCTCTGGAGAGGTTGGATCTGGTTTGTTCTCTGCTTGACATATTCTCAGCCTCTTAGATTATAGACTTGGACCCTTCTAAATCTTAAAGGTCATCTGGTACTGTGGGGCTAACACTCTTCTGGGTGTTATGGGCCACTCATCAAGGGGGCTAGGTCTTTCTTTCTGTGGGGGAGATGAAAAGGCCATTTTTCCCAAGGACATATATTTTACATGTTTTTAGACCTGGTATCTATTTATTATTTTCTAAACCTTTCAGTTACATAAATTGGTAACACCAGCATCTTATATTTTTTAGACCTTTCCTCCCTTCTCAGTCCATTTCTTTTAAGACTGGTAGAAAACAGTTAGTCTGGTTTAAATTCTCCATTAACTGGGCAGAAGTCCAGTTACATTTAGTCGTATGTCTTGCCCAGAACCATTGGTAGCCCTCCGCAGTATGTTAAAAACAAAACAAAGGAGAGGAGCCTGGGTGGCTCAGTAGGTTAACGCTGGACTTCAGCTCAGGTCATGATCTTACGATTTGTGGGTTCAAACCCCATGTCAGGCTCTGTGCTGACAGCTCAGAGCCTGGAGCCTGCTTCAGATTCTGTCTCCCTCTCTCTCTGCCCCTCCCCCACTCACACTCTATCTCTCTCTGTCAAAAATAAACATTAAAAAAAGACTAATATATATTATCAGAAAAGGTGGCCTTTTCTTTGATAATATAAGCCTTTAACATTTGAAAAGACTCTTGACTTCAGTTGCTTGTGGCTTAAGCTTGTCAGATGGTAAGATATTCTGTGCTTTTTCCTTGTGCTTTGTCCAATTTTTCATGGGCCCAGTACTTTGTTGAAATGTATATATTTTGTGGAGATGAATAAAAAGCTTTCACACAGATTTTATCAGTTCAAACCGATTTATTGAGAGCTACTAATACTGTATTTGCATCATGATTCATGGAATTAGTAGTCTTTTTTTTTTTTTTAACTTTATTTTTGAGAGAGTGCAAGGGAGGCTGAGGGGGAGTCAGAGAGAGAGGTACAGAGGATCCAAAGTGGGCGCTGCCCTGGCAGCCTCGAGCCTGATGTGGGGCTCCAATTCACAAACTGTGAGAGAATGACCTGAGCCAAAGTTGGATGCTCAACTGACTGAGCCACCCAGGTACTCTGAATTAGTAGTCTTTCAGCTTTAAAGTAATAATTATTGAGGCAATAAGTCAATACTTAAAAATTTAATTTAGCATTTATTAAGTGCTTTATGCGTTCGGAACTGTTGTTGGTTCTGGAGACAGAGTTATCAGGTAAAATACCTGTAATTTACCTGGCATGGTATAGGGTAGGGGTGGTGGTAGATAGTTAAGAAATAAATACAGTAAGGGGCTCCTGTGAGGCTCAGGTGGTTAAGTATCTGACTTTACCTCAGGTCATGATTTCTTGGTTCTTGAGTTTGAGCCCCATGTTGGGCTCTGGGCAGACAGCTCAGAGCCTGGAGCCTGCTTCAAATTCTGTCTCCCTCTCCATCTGCCTCTCCCCTACTCACACCCTGTCTTTCTGTCTCCCTCTCTGTCTTTCTCTAAAAAATAAACGTTAAAAGTTTAAAAAAACATAACAGACATATGGGGTCAGGTAATATTAGGAACTGAAGAAAAAGAAAGCAGGGTGAAGGGGTCTCACTAAGCAGGGTAGGTTTGAATGGGGTGATTAAGATAATTACTGATTAAAATAGTATCTGTTGGAAAACGAAACATCTTAAGCAATGGCAAAACAAGATTTAAAAAGTTTCTCCTCACCCCGTTGTGATAAATAAAACATAAAAAGAATAAAATCAGCATTCCTTAATAAACTGGTATGCCAATGCAGTGGAGTAGTACACAGCAATAAAAGATCAAATTATTGGGCGCCTGGGTGGCTCAGTTGGTTAAGCCTCCAACTTCGGCTCAGGTCATGATCTCACGGTTCGTGGGTTCGAACCCTACATTGGGCTCTGTGCTGACAGCTAGCTCAGAGCCTGGAGCCTGTTTTGGATTCTGTGTCTTCCTCTCTCTCTGACCCTCCCCTGCTCACACTGTCTCTCTCTCTCAGAAATAAATAAAAAAACATTAAAAATACTAAAAAGAAATCAAATTATTTATTTTTTTTTTGAATTTTTTTATTTATTTCTAGGAGAGAGGAAGACAGCGTGAACAGGGGAGGGTCAGAGAGAGAGGGAGTCACAGACTGAAACAGGCTCCAGGCTCCGAGCTGGCAGTCAGCACAGAGCCCGACGCGGGGCTCGAACCCACGAACCGCGAGATCATGACCTAAGCGAAAGTCGGACGCTTAACCGACTAAGCCACCCAGGTGCCCCTTGGAGCAGTTTCTTATGATTGTAGTGCTGACTACTTGAAACTGTGCATGTGATTAAAACATGAGTGCATGTAAAAAGTAGTGAAATCTGAGTAGGATCTGTATTTAATAGTGCACCAAAGTAAATATCCTGGTTTAGCTAATGTATTATGGTTACATGAGGTGTTGTCACAGGGAAAAACTGGGTCAAGGATGCATAGGAACTCTACTAGTTTTTCAAATTTTGCTGAGTCTTATTTAAAAACAACACACTAAATCAGTTTAAGGTCTTGAAAAATCTTTGTCTTGGCCTCACTCCTTAAATAAGATGGGCAGGGGAGAGCCTGGGTCGCTCAGTCAGTTAAGTGTCTGACTCTTGGTTTCGGCTCAGGTCATAATCTCATAGTTTGTGGGTGTAAGCCTCACATTTGGCTCCACGTTGGTAGTGTGGAAGCAGCTTGGATTCTCTCCTCCCTCTCTCCTCTGCCTGTCCCCTGCTCATGCGCTTGCTCTCTCTCTCTGTCTCTGTCTCTCTCTCTCTCAAAGTAAATAAATAGACTTTAAAAAAAGTTTTAAAAAATAATTTAAAAAATAAGATGGGGAAACTGAGTCTCTGAAGTGAGAGGATAAAGAGGTTACAGAACTAGAGTCTGAATCTAGATCTTTTAACTTTTGAGTCAACATTAATAGCTCTCTTAGAACATAGCTGGTTTTAATTGCTTTTAAGCAGCTGTTGGGAGATTATGCTTGTGTACTGCATCTTTCTCCCTAGCTCCCTTCCTCAAGTCCCCTCCACGTGTGTGTGTGTGTGTGTGTTGTGTGTGTGTGTGTGTGTGTGTGTGTGTGTGTGTGTGTGTGAACTCTTCTATGTCCTGCAGCATAGAGAAGTGTAAGATACAAAATATGCACTGGGTTTACCATTTCAAGGATTTTAGCTGTATTTGAAGAGAACCCCTCTGCCTCTTCTATTATGGAGGCATTTTGTTTCTGAGTGCCTAGTATAATCTAACTAGCATGATGTTGGATCTCTGCCTGTGAATTAGTAGCTGAGTGGTGTTTTACTTCTGATGATTCAGTATATTTGCCTTAATTGCTGGATTAACCAATTTCTTGCCTCCCACAAAAAGCACACACATTTGTGTAAAGAGAGGGTAAATGAATGAAGTTTTAGGGACTAATTTTTGTGGTATTTAAGCAACAATAGTCTAGATTACCCACAACCTTAATTTCCTTTCATGAGTCCTATAGATGGGCTTTGTCACCATTTACACTTGATTACTTCATTGTTAACCCCAGTGATGTGAGTTAGCGTGCAAAGACTTAATTATTCCTTTCTGGCCTAGTGAGAAATTTCCTTCCAATAATTGCCTCCACTGTCCTTTAGCCTCTTAAGCATTTAGTTTGTTTGGAACAGCATTGTTGCTCAGAAAGCATTTCCAAGCTTAGCAGTGCCTGGAGCTGTCTCTGGGCCATAATTTATACCTTTGACATAGTGACTGAAGCCTCAATGCTTGGGTGGTGTGACTGGTTGATGCTCTTCATTAGAGCAATGAGGTGATACATGTATCTGAAGGTTACAAGAAGAAGAGTTCATGACTGAACAGTACTGAAGAGTTCTCTTGTGGTCTCTCTCTCTCAATTTAACATCTCCTTATTTTAACTGAACTCTTATGCCAACTTTAGGTATAACATTAGGTTCCTAAAAAAAAAAAAAACTTTAGTGTTTTAAAGAAGTGTTTTTGTAAGGCAGTCATGCGCAATGATAGGTATACATGCAGTGATAGTTACAGTGTAGAAGAAGTCACTGGAGAAGGTGTCTCTGTCAATATGAGGCTCAGACTTGCTGGATGAAATTAAAATTGATGAAATTTGCCAGGCTTGGCAAAGAGATGTCTTTGTTTCATTTCAGTTACCTTTTAATATAGGCATAGTTGATCTAGACCCCTAAAGCAAAGGATGGAGATGAGAGAAAAATTTTCCATGAGAGTATTTCTTATTTCACGGCAACATTACGGGAAGTCTTGTTTCATTTTCCAAATGGAGGTTTGTGGAATTAAAAGTGTCTATTTTCTGCAAGGGAATTGAAAATATTCTGCCAGGAGGAGTTTGAAAGTATTAATTCTACCCAGGGCTTTGTTTCAAGTAAGGTAATATTTCTGTGCCTTTATAGGCATTTTATAAGGCTTAGTTAATACCATTTTTGGGGAAGGAGGGGAAACAGCATAGTTTCAGCACTTTACCCCTAAGGCCCCTGTCACCCAGCTTCAAAATTCTATCCCTTCCTGGGGTGCCTGGGTGGCTTAGTCGGTTAAGCGTCCGACTTTAGCTTAGGTCATGATCTCGCGGTTCGTGGGTTCGAGCCCCGCGTCGGACTCTGTGCTGACAGCCAGCTCAGAGCTTGGAGCCTGTTTCGGAGTCTGTGTCTCCCTCTCTCTCTGACCCTCCCCTGCTCATGCTGTCTTTCTCTATCCTAGAAATAAATAAAAATATAAAGAAAAAACATTAAAAAAATAAAAAAAATAAAATATTAAAAAAAATTCTATCCCTTCCCATTTCCTTGAACAATATTAACTGCTCTGTTTTTCTCAGAGAAGATCTAGAATAACAATGGCATCATAGAGTAATTGGATATTTTACAATAAAAATACTTACATGCCAGTCTGTTAGAGGTACAGCTACTTCATTAGGAAGTAGAATAATATTGCATTCATCACACTAATTAAAAATGTTTGGGGTACCTGAGTGGCTCAGTCAGCTAAGCATCTGACTCTTAATTTTGACTCAAATCATGATCTTCCAGCTTTCCAGCTTTGTGGGTTTGAGCCCCACATCAGATTCTGTGCTGGCAGTGTGGAGCCTACTTGGGATTCTCTCTTTACCCCTCCACTCTCCCCCACCTCTCAGCCCCTCCCCCACTCATGCTGTCTCTGTCTCTCTCAAAATAAATAAATGTAAAAAAATGTTTTTATAGGAGGTATTTTATGTACCAGATTCCACCTTTCACTTGCTGTGCTTTAAAGACATTTTTGCTTTAAATTATCAATTTTTAGGAGAAGCATCTAATTTTGTTAACATAAGAACTAAATTGAAGGAATACTTACTAAGGAGAGGGGTAGGTAATAAAACAGTTGCAATTATTGAAGAATTGGTCAGAAAGCACAGCAGAAACAATTGGAACCCTTCTGTAATATGTTTCCTAAAGTATTTTTTAGAGTTTAAAATACTCAGGATAATCCAGACATTTGCTATTTGATTTGATTTCTGTAAGTACTGTCTCAAGTAACAGAATTTTGCTCATAAACAATATTTTCAAAATTTCATGCAATGATTGAAATAGATTTCTGTTAAGCTTTATTCTGATACAATAATACATTCAATATTATCCTTCTTAAACTCTCGGGGTTGTTAAAAATTCAGTATACTTAAGTAGGCATTGAGTATTTTATAGATAGCTAGTAAGTATCTGGACAGTGTTCAGAGGATGGATACCACTTTCTCTTGCATTAAGATAGGCTCTTGACATAGATTGATTTGTTGTTACCACTTAACTTAGAATCATTAGATATTGTCACCTAGATGAGATTTCCCTCCTACGTTTGTATGCTTCCATGGAAAAATAAGAAAAGCAACCAAAATTTACCATGGTGGATTTTGTTGGTTTTGTTGTAAGTATCCACGAGAGCATGAGAAAAGGTGTCTGTTTGCGATCTAGTCTGGTGAGAGGAGGTAAGAGGCTGTGCCCCTACCTTCCTTCAGGGAGCTTACTCTAGCTGTTGGCTTAAGGCGCCAATTTCTGTTGGTCTGTTGCTACTCTCTAAGAACAGGATACACAAATGTGCCTTGATGTTGTCAAATACAAATATGTACAGATAGCTGTCATGCGTTATTCAGATTTTCATGAAATTAGTGTTTGTTGACAAAAGGATTTGGGTCATGAACAAATATGTAGCAAAATCATTTTGTTTCCGTAACATTCTTTTCAACTAAAGAACAACTGCAATTCTGGATAATTTGAAGTCAGTAAGGGTTTTAAATTAGTCGTGATTTCATTAAAGCAGGTCTGACTAAATTTGCAACATTTAAACGAATTAATTCTCTTTTTAATGATAAAGTCTTTGAAAAGAGTATAATGGAAACACTGATTTTGCCACACATTTGTTCATGACCCAGATTTTAAGATTTCATGCATAAGTAGTTTTGACCCTCAGAGTGCTCCAGAGAGCAATAACCATTTTCACAGAACCAGAGGGCATGGACCTGGATCCAGTGCTTGCGCTTTATCAATGTGGAAAATTAGTAAGAATTATAGGGTTCATTGAAGTATGTAAAATATAACATCTTTCAACTCTTACTCTCTTCTCTTAGCTAAATGAGACCCATTGGTTGTACATGGTCTTCTGAATATGTGATGGTTTAAGGGCGCCTGGGTGGCTCAGTCGGTTAAATGTCCGACTTCAGCTCAGGTCTTGATCTCACGGTTTGTGTGTTTGAGCCCCATGTCAGGCTCTGTGCTGACAGCTCAGAGTCTGGAGCCTGCTTCAGATCCTGTGTCTCTTTCTTTCTGGCTCTCTCCCACCTGTGTGCTCTTGCTTTCTCTTTCTCTCAAAAAAAAAAAAAAAAGTTTAAATATGTGATGGCTTAATACACTGTTGAGAAAATGCACATTAGTCAAATATATTGTGAAACACGATCAGCTATTCATGTAACAGACATGTATGTCCCAACGCCTCATGCTCAGAATTGCTTGTAAGCTCCCTGAGGGTAGGAATCAAATCTCACTTAACATGTTTGTATCTATTCCTATATTTGTGCTTTGCGTGAAACATACTCTTACATAGTTGAATAGATTGAAGGAAATGGAACAATTTCTTTTGGAAATTGTATTTTAACTGGTGACATTTTATTAATAACTTGCTCAGTGAAAGTTGTTGCCACAAACACGGAGCCTGTGCCTATCATCCTTCCAGCCGTGCTACTGTATTCATTGGGGGAGAAAAGATGCGGACTCTGCTTCCTGTTCTAACACTCTTGGTGTGCCAGGCAAAGAGCTTCACGTTTACGTTGTTGCTGGATCATCACATCAATAGGAGAAAGTACTCTTCGTTTGTTCTCATTTTAAGCGGACAACACTGAGGCACAAAATGTTTAAGTAACAGATCCAAGGACATATGTTTTATAATCTCTAACCAGGACTGGAACCCAAGTAGTCTCTTCCAGAGCCTGTGTCGTCGCCCTCCACTCCACCGCGGTGGCTCACGAGCGTCCATGGGGGATCAGCTTTGGTGGAAAAGACAGACCTAAACACAGGATACAGTGTGGGAGTGCCATAAGGTGGGATGAACAAAGGCTGTGGGAGCAAAAAGGAGAGGAACTTACTCTGCTTTGAGAAGCTGGAAGGCTTCGCAGCAGAGGTGACATTTGAGCTGGGTCATTCAGTCTTCTGTGGGGCAGCTGCCGGAGTTCTGCCTTGTTTGAAATAAGCACATTTACAAGAGAATAGTGGAGCACATTCCACTTGATGGATTGGATTGACAGTTTGGAAGTAACTCTCCAGAATGATGGCTTTGTTAGGTATTTATTCTCCAAGAACCCTACCTGCCACTCCCCTTTGGTGAATTGTGGCAAGAAAGCTGTCACATTAAGCTGTCAGTCAGGATATTTGTGAGACGGGGAGGGAGGAACAAATTAAGGGCACAACTAGATATTTTCAGAACAGCCTAAAACCCGGAAAGATTGTATTTCAGAGCATTTGAAAATGAACACAACAGCCTTTTTTAAGTTGTGCAAAAAGAAAATTGAATAATGAAAAGTTAATTAGGCTATGGATATTTTTAAAGCTGGACATTCTGATTCTTATCCACCGTAATTACGTGGAGCTTTGTGAAGGCCAAGATGGGGGGAAAGAAAACTTCAGAGGCAGAAATCTATTATAGAACTGTACAGAGTTCTTACAGAGATTGTTTAATTGTGAAAGTACTTTATCTTTTTCTATGCGATTTTCAAGGAATGTGTAAAGAGCAGATTCAGTTACGACTCATATTACTCTTTATCTCTGTTGTCTAGCTGTTTGCGTGAATAATGTCTCACGAGTTTTGCTGTTTCTTTCAGTGTGTGTACGTTAAGCTATTGAAAGGTTTGAGAGATCAATCTAGATCTTTCTGAATTATGTCTGCTAACAGTTTTATTTCTGGGGAAATGGTTTTGCGCCGCTTCTTCAAGTTGGCACTCTCCTCTCCTCCCCCAGCTCCTCCTTTCCCCACCTCCCTCTGAACAACCCTTCATTCACTGTCCACTCCCCAAGCCTGAAATGGAAAGAACTTGCTTTGTTACTGATGATAATATTTAAGCTCTAAAATTTTAACAGTATTTCAGTTGCAAATAAATGGAAATTGTGTATTCTGTTTAATGTGTTTCAGAAAATCCCTGCTATTTTTTTTCTTTAAATACAAGAAAACAGGCGTGTAATGCCTCATTGAGAAAAGCCTGTGGGGGTGCTTTGTGCAGGTCTTAATTAAGGGCTTTGAAAGCCCAAACAAAAGGAAAAAGGAAAATGCTACAGGGTTATTGTTATTCCACCCCATTGGCTCAGCTAGCTGACCATCCATTGGAGCATTTTGTCCATTTTGAAACTGAATGACACTTTTGTTCGTGATTAACAGAGGTGAAAGAAGCCAATTATTGGGCCGTCTTTTTCCATAGAGCAGCTGCTGTTGGATTTAACTGCAGGCAAATATGGCCTTTTACTACCACAAGGATGTTGTGATGACAGTTTATTTTTATAGAACTATGTGGTGGAAAACAAAATCTGTCTGACTCCTGTTATGAATATGCCCTGGAATTTATCATGAAAGGATGATTTTAATGTTCAGGCTGTACCAGTTCTCCCTTTAATAATAACGTGTGTGAGTGTGTGTGTAATACATATTTGTACACATTTTACACAGCTCTTTATGTATGGGATTCCAACACTGAAGTTATATATTTGTTAATATGTACATTTGTAAGTTTCTTCAACTTTCCCCAGTTTTAAGTTCGCCACATTCCATGACTTGTTAAAGTTGCAGAGTAAGTAATTGGTGAGGCACAATGGTGTTGCCTGGGTCTCAAGCTATTTTGATATATAGACTATTTAGGGGAGACAAATGGGTCTCAGAGACCACCTACCCATTAGTGCAGACTTCTGGCCTCTCCAGCATTCAGTGGTAGGAATGTAACTGGAGATGACTCCTCCATGTGCCTTGGTATTAAATGGATGTGTAATAATGGGGTGTAGCTGGAAGAGGGGCACAGAGATCAGCTCTCAGGATCTACTCTGCTCGGATATGCTTTTGGGGTCCCTGGGGTCAGCTATGATTTCCCCCAGTAAAATTCTGAATTTTCCTTTTTATCTTTTGCAGCATGCTGGTGTAGGGGACAAAGCACTGTGTCCAGGCTTCTTGGGCAAGTCTCTTAACCTTTCTGAGCTTCTTCCCTGAGTTGTGGAGTTTAAAATACCTGTCTTTCAGAATGGTCGTGAGGATTAAATACATGATTGAGCATGGACGTGTCCAGCACAGTGCCTGGAACACAGAAAATGTTTAATCTGTGTGAACTCCCTTTCTCTTTGGCTGGGTGGCCCCTAATACCTAAAACTGAAGCCAAGGGACAAGAGTCTAGCAGTTGGGCTTCTTACCCAATGAATTTTTTTCTTACTGGATTTTCAAGTAGGAGAGGGTTGAGTTTCCAGGCATAAGTTAATGAGAATAAATGGTTTCCCTCTGGAGCCTTCTCTTCTTCATTGGCCTAGGACAGAACCACCATGACCCCTGTCTGCATTGTAGTGTCTGCCAACAGCCTGGAGTACTGACTTGATCTTTGAGAGCCACTGCTGCAATTCATTTAAGAGTCTTCTCAGGCCTGGTTCCGTCTTTCTCCACATAACCCTGAGAAAGCTCAATTTCTCTCTTTCTTTATTGGCAACATAGCCATACTAACACTTAACTCCTTACCCACTTTCAGGTATGTCTTGAAGTGATTACATCCTCGGCAGGTTTAAAGAACTCTGTAGGACCCCTACATTAAAATGGAAAGGTGAGGTCCCCAAAATTATAGAACAAAATACATTATTGTGATAACCTAGGTAACTTAGTTGTGTAGCTGCAGTTTCAGTTGAACAAACTGTTTAAAGATATTCAATCTGTTAGGTACTAGAATCTTCAGATAGCATTTTCATCCCCATGGGAAAGTGAGTAATTTTGCCATGATTGTAGACTTGCCAGAAGACGTGGTGTTGCACTGGGTTTTATGCCTCTTATCCTCTGATTTGATTTTCCACTCCTCTTCTCCATCCCTAATCCTTGCCCCAAGTTCTTTGAAACTCTCCTCATGTTGATACTCCTTCCTACATCCACAGGCTCTTCACTGGTTCTTCCTTAAGGACGCTGTTACCCTGCAGCCTTTTGGTTTTGTGTTACTCATCTTCCCACACCATTAAGATCTTAGCATTGAAGTTCTTGCCACTCATCATTGCTGCTGGTAGATCACTAAGCTTCTCTTTTCACTTAACAACTCCTGTTTGTCCTGTGGGATGCAGCAGTTCTGGTACTTACTAGTATAGTCTATGCCTTGCTAGTACAGTCATCTAGTGGATTTTCTGTTGGCCCCTGTTCGAAAAGAATTAGGTGTTGAGCTCATGGTCTTCTCATTTCTTCCACCTCTACACTATGATAGATTGTATTATTTACCCCACATGGGTAATCCTCTCAACGCTCTTACCTCTCACTTTTTTTCTCTCCAACATATTGGTGAGCCCCATTTCAATGCCACATCGGCCATTCCTCATGGCTGCATCCTGGACCTTGCTAGTATCCAAAACTGCCACATACCTGTTGCTGTTAGCTCAGTTTCTCCATGCCTGTCACTAGGCTAATTTTTCAACCTCATGATGTCCTCACGTCTCTTGATTCATTACTTTCTCTCCATTTATTCATTCCTTTCTCTGGCAAGATTAAGGTTCACTATCCATTCATTCCTTCAATCTCTTGCCAGTGTCCTCAATCTTCTTATCCAGTTGTCTTATCAAAGGTGACTTTTTGTTTAATGATGAGAACTACTTAGTCATCCTTGCTGCTTTTTGGTGACAGATCTGGCAGGCCCCAAACTGAGTTCTTACTATACACGCCTCAGGGGAAAAAAGCCAATTCATATCGTTTGAGGAGGTACTTATTGTCAGAGGCTCACTGCTCAGCTGAAATGGTTTGTTGGAGAATGAACTTTCTGTTATGATGCCCTGTGATCTTATTCAGATCGTGGAGCCTTCTGGGGTTCTAGCTGCTTCATCTATGTAATGAGATTGCATGGCTATGTGATACCAAATTTTTTCCTAGCCCTACACATAATACTAAAACTAATTTTTTCTAACTCTCCATTGCCTTAGCTGTGTCACTTTAGACAAAGTCCAGTGATTTGGACGTCAGTTTCCCCATTTTTAAAAAGGGACACTACCTAGCCCTGCCTGCTTCACAAGGTCGTTGTGAAATGCAAATAATAGCAGGATGTAAAAGTGCTGTGTAAGGTCTAGACAGCTGTGTTCCTTTAATGTGCATTTGAATCACCAGGAGGGAGGCTGAGGAAAACTCAGCCGCCCCCTCCTCAAGTTTTTGGTTTGGTGGACCTGGGTTGGGACCCAGTTATTTGCATTTCTTGTAAATTCCCAGGTGATACTGATGCTGCTCACTCTTGAGAGCACACTTTGGGAGCCAGTGCTTTCAGTTCTAGGTTTGTGAAAGATGACCTCATTACTCTTACCTCTTTTATGTAGTTATGTTAACCATACTTTTTAGTTAAAAATCAGGACAAGCCTAAAGGTCTTTGGGAACAAAATTATGCATTAATTAGAATTCAAACTCTTTCTGAACATCTTGGACCTGTGGTGCCATAGGTAAGTATGTCAAACTACATTTCTCTAAGAATTAACTCCTGGAAATGACCAAATTTGAACACTCAGTAGTAGTACTGTGCCTTATAAAACCAGAATCTTCAAGGTGCATGTATGTATGAGATCTCAAAAATATTTTGACTCTTTTTCTCAAAGAGGTGCCGCATAGAAAACTTCAAATTATATGGGAATTAAGTCTATCAGGTTTTATAGACTGGAGTCAGAGGTGGCTTTCAGAATGGATTTGGGGTGGCGTGCCTGGCTGGCTTGGTCAGTAGAACACGTGACTCTTGATCTTGGGGTTGTAAGTTTGAGCCCCATGTTGGGTGTAGAGATTACTTAAAAATAAAATCTTTTTTATTTATTTTTTAATGTTTATTTTTGAGAAAGAGAGAGAAAAAGAGTATAAGTGGGGAAGGGGCAGAAAGAGAAAGGGAGACACAGAATCCTAAGCAGGCTCCAGGCTCTGAACTGTCAGCACAGAGGCTGAAGTGGGGCTCAAACTCAGAAACCGACCTGAGCTGAATTCGAATGCTTAACTGCCTGAGCCACCCAGGCACCCCACTTAAAAATAAATCTTAAAAAAAAAAAAAGAATGAATTTGGGGAAGGATCATCTGCTGGGCATACAGATGTATTTCTTTTTGTTTTCCATGTCTCTTCACACCCCTTCATCCTGGTTAAGATGTATTACAGAAATTGTACCTCAAGGAAAATGGAAAGTGATTAATCGTAATTAAAATATCATTCCCTAGGGTTTCTTTAAAGGTACTCCAATTTTAAAAATATTGGTTCACTACCTGCTTTGTGAAAGGACCAAGATACAGGAGTGAAGTAGAGCAGAGAGAAGTAAATAGAAGTAACCTTCAGAAGTTGGTGGTCTTGACAATTCAAAATGCATTTGAAGAAATGTAAAATAGTGTAGCTACTATGTATGTATGTATGTATCATACTAAACAGTATGATAGTTCTCAAGAATTTATTTATTTAAAGTTTATTTATTTGAGAGAGAGAGTGTGCATGCATTTGAGATGGGGAGAGGCAGAGAGAGAGAGAGAGAGAGAATGAATTCCGAGCAGGCCCCATGCTATCAGTGCAGAGCCTGATGTGGAGTTTGATCTCATGAACTGTGAGATCATGACCTGAGCTGAAATCAAGAGTTGATGCTTAACTGACTGAGCTACTTCGGTCTTCAACAATTTAAAAACGAACCATAAGACCCACCAATTCTACTACTAAGTATCTACCTAAAGATTTGAAAACAGAGTCTTGAAGAGATATTTGCACACACATGTTCATAGTAGCATTATTGACAGTAGTCAAAAGCAGAAGACAGCAAAGTGTCCATCAATATAGATGGATCACAAAGTGTGAATGGAATATCATGCGGCCTTAAAAAGGAAAGAAATCCTGACACACAGGCTACAGTGTGGATGAACTTGAAGACATTAGGTTAAGTGGAAAGAGCCAGTCACAAAAGAAAAAATGTTGTATGATTCCATTCATATGCAGTACCTAGAGTAGTCCGATTCATAGAGACAGAAAGTAGAATGGAGGTCTTCAGAGACTGGAGGCAGGGAAGTAGGGAGTGGAGAATTATTATTCAATGGGTACAGAGTTCCAGTTTTGAAGGATGAAGAAGAGTCCTGTGGTGGATTGTGCTGGTTGCACAACATTGGGAATATACTTAATGCCACTGGACTGTATACCAAAAAGTGATTGAAATGATAAATTTTATGGTTCATATAACAAGCATCTTTATTATAAAGATGTCAGCATTCTTATCTGTCAGAATTTTTCAGCCTTAGCATCTACAGTTTGCCTATATTATCTGAATTCTCCATAGAAACAGAACCCAGTAGGATATATAGAAGACATTTATTATAAGGAATTGACTCTTGTAGTTATAGAGGCTGAGAAGTCCCAAGAGATGTGATCGGCAATCTAGAGACCCAGAAGAACTGATAGTATAGTTCTGGTCTGAATCTAGATTCCACAGCAGGAGAAGATTGGTGTCCCAGCCTGAAGATATGCAGAGAGAACAGTTCCCCTTATTCTGCCTTTTTGTTCTATTCAGACCTTCAACAGATCAGGCAAGGCTCACCCACACTGGGGAGAGTAATCAACTTTACTCAGTCTGCAGATTCAAATGTTAATCTCATTCGAAAGCATCCTCACAGACATGTCCAGAATAATGTTTACCCAACTATCTGGGCACCTTGTAAACCAGTCAAATTGACACATAAAATTCACCATCACAGGGCCTGTCTGGACATCATAGGAAGTTTAGCCCCATCCCTGGCCTCTGTTCACTAGATGCCAGTAACAACCCCCACCTCTCCAGTTGTGACAACTAAAAATATCTCCAGACATTGCCAAATGTCTCCCAGGGGACAGAATTACCCCTGGTTGAGAACCATTGCTATACATTCTTTAGTTCTTAGGTAAGGAAAATAGATGATCTTTATAGATTTGCATTTGTTTTGCCGCCTTGTATTTTTCTTAGACTTACATTTTGTATGTAATACACGTTAATTACCAGTTTGTATTGGGAAGAATGCAGGAAATGCTGAGACCTAGATTTTGTTTTGATTCTGGTTGTGTGGCTTGGAAAAAAAGCAACTGTCCCCTTTTTGGGCCTTAGATTTACTCATCAGTACAAGGTCTGGGGGCAAGATGGGGACGGATGAACAGGTTATCTCTCTGGCTTCTTTTAGCATCAACACACACAAACACACAGCTCAGATGAGACTCAAGTAAAAATCTGTAGACTCGAGAAGTAGCATCTTTTTTCCATGCCTAGCATGACAAAGATTGGAAGGACAGATCTAATTCCTGTTCTTTGCAGGAAATACCTGATCAGGTGGCACTCAGCAAAAAAAGCCACTCTGTCTCAATTTTAAGTCACTGTTTATTATAAAGCACTTTGTAGAAAGTGCATTTTATGGAGATCATTGACTTTAATGATTACTGCTAAGTACCATTTTGAAACTTTTTTTTCAGTGCTAGAAAATAGCATGTCATTGGTCTGTCTCACATGCATGGATGATTATGATTTCTTTTCAAAATAGCAATTTATTAAAAAAAATTGGCCAAAACAGTAGGGTTCCTTGGCTATTTTTAAGGAAGAAATTACTAAGATGCAAAATGAGTTTTAAAATAAAAACGAGTGTGTGTATATTTGGACTAACTTACATGTTTACATTGGTTGTCCTGGCTCAGCCACATAAGTGGCAGTTTGCACTCTGGGCCAAACATTTTAGCCTTGCCATCCCCCAAATTTGAGATCCATTCCAACCCTTTATGGCTCATGTTGCTGCCTAAATATTGGGTGGAAACAACAGAAGAACCAAAATCAAATGGGGAGGGGGGCTGGTATTTGAAATTAAACCTAGTCAGTAACCAAACAAAACAGGCAGATTGTGCACCCAGGTTTTTAGTGTCTTACCCTCAGCCTCCCCTTCAAAACCTCCCCTCCCCCCATCACTCCCTGCTCCTGGTTTCAGTGCAAAGACTGGGTAAGGTACTGCCAAGCAAGAGGTCCGTCACATAGAGACAGGATTTGCAAACATGATATTTAGGCCTGGAGTTACTTGCAAGTGTTTAGTAGTCACATGAGAACGTTGGGAACAAACGATATTAACACCTGTGACAAGGGTAAATGATCTAATGGTGATTTTCACCACCCTGTTGTAAACTATAATTACCAACATTGTAGGGCCCTTAGAAAGCCTCATTACTGCTATCAGACATTTTCCTGAGATTTTTCCTTTCTTTTTTTTTTTTCTTCCTCATACACGATGAAAAATTAAGGTGGAAAAACGATGCAATACATGTTTTAGTTATATAAATGGCTTCACTCTCTACCAAACCAAATGAAACACCCATTCATACAGGATAAATTTCCTGGGTAAGTGGATGGTATTAGAACATTTCTTAAAATAATTTGTTAGTACCTGACAGGTTTTTTGTTTTTTAAAGCATTATGGGGTAGTGATTATGGAGGCAGCATTTGAAGATGGGCTGCCTGCGTGTTTGAATTCTGGCTTGACTGCTCTGCTAGGTCATGTTGAAGCGCTTCCACTTCCAGCTCTGTAAAATGAGAATAGCAATGGTGTCTATGTTTTCTGATTGTTGAGAGGATAAGGTATATGAATTATTTGCTACCATGCCTAGCACTGAATGGTGGCTCTTTTTGTTATTTTTTTTTTAATTTTTTTTTTAATGTTTTATTTCTTTCTAGGAGAGAGAGAGAGAGAGAGACAGCGTGAGCAGGGGAGGGTCAGAGAGAGAGGGAGCCACAGGCTGAAACAGGCTCCAGGCTCTGAGCTGGCAGTCAGCACAGAGCCCGACGCGGGGCTCGAACCCACGAACCGCGAGATCATGACCTAAGCGAAAGTCGGACGCTTAACCAACTAAGCCACCCAGGCGCCCCTCTTTTTGTTATTTTTGTTATTTTTAAAATTTTTTTTTTATTTAAAAAAAATTTTTTTAATTTATTTCTAGGAGAGAGAGAGAGAGACACACACACACAGCATGAGCAGGGGAGGGTCAGAGAGAGAGGGAGTCACATACTGAAACAGGCTCCAGGCTCTGAGCTGGCAGTCAGCACAGAGCCCGACGCGGGGCTCGAACCCACGAACCGCGAGATCATGACCTAAGCGAAAGTCGGACGCTTAACCGACTAAGCCACCCAGGTGCCCTAGGCTCTTTTTGTTATTGAAGGTAGTGTTGATTGGTGGAAGAGGCACTTGGTCAAATGTTACCTAGAAGGGATAATTCTATTGTAGAATTTGATGGTTTCAGAGAAACTAGAAGAGTTTGTATCTGGTTAGAGCACCCATAGTCTCTGAGCTTTAAAAATTTTTAGTCAGAAAAACCATCTGATAGAAGGATGTTGCTTCCTACCTGCCTGTGTGATGAATTGTAGGTGAATATGAAACCGAGGGGCAATGTCATGATTTTTAAGGAAGATTTCTTTGGTCACCTAAAGGGCCATCTTTTATTCTAAGATGAAGCCATTTTGGCTTATTTTGGCATTAAATCCCCCCTGCCAGCTTTTAGAATAGATTGATGGATGATGATTGTAAATGTTCTTACATATCAAAATAAAGAGTTGTCAGCCCTGCATTGGTTTCCCCTGTTGTGTGGGATTCGGGGCTGGGGGCGGGTGCTCTGTTGTTTTGTGGTACCAGAATTCTGAGAGTCTCATCCATGGTAGGAATCTTGTTTAAGGTCCTTGACAGAAGTCTTCTAGCCACTGTCCAAGTGTCTCCAGTGATGATGTAGTGTCTTCTACTCAACAGCTCTAAGGCATTGACAGTTTTCTTTTCTGTTCTATTTTGTAATATACTCTGCTGCCTGGTTCAGTATAGTGGAAAGACCACAGGCTTCTACTGCAGATATTATTTTACTTTGGGTATGGAAGGGCAGACTTCTAAATTTAAAAGGGGACACGGATGTAAACACTAAACATGTATGAGAGTCTTAAGAATTGTTAATTTCCTTTCTTTTTCCTTTACCATCCATAGCATCTGTTCACTGTGCCTCTCATCTTTAGCAACAGAGAGTCATCTTCTCTGATTTACACGAGACCTTCAGTTCCTTCCTTCAGTCTCATCTTCTTTAGACCAGATATCCTGTATTTTTAGTGGCTTCCCTAGTCAGCATTTTGAGGTACCTTTCTTTCCCACCTTTCAGTTTTTGAGGTAGACTGTGAATTTTGTAAGTGCCAGCCTTCTGCGTGGACACCTAGTATGTGCAGACTGGTAGTAATAACACCTCAAGTTCACAGAGGGCTCTATAGTTTTAAAAATGCCTTCCAATCTCCCCAGACCTGTGGCAGGGGCAGACGCTTTCCTGTTTGCCTGTGAGGAGCCTGAGAGCCTTTCTAAGAACAGACAGACATCATTTAATTTTAGAATTGGGAAGACTTTGCATACCATGTCAGCCTCATATCCCAGAAGAGAAACTGGAAGCTTAGAAGAGTCAAGGGACTTATCTCAGGCCACATGGCCAGAGTTTGGCCAGGCCTCAGGGGAACTGGACTTCATTTTGAAGTTTGGTTTTAGTCCAGAAGTTGAACCATTGCCCTGTGCTGCCTCTGTGTTGTGTAGTGGGTGAAAGGAAGTATAAAGCAAATAAAACAGGGCTCTTTGGCACAAGGAATTTGCACAGGAATAGGGCAAATGATTTGTTCTGCCATTCTGTTTAGTTCTTAAAAAAATAAATCAGCAGCTGAAGGGACAGTAGGGTACACCTTTTGGGAAGAAAGTCCACATTGGGTGCTACTGTTCAGGAAGGATTTTTTTTTTTTTTTTTTTAGGGAGAGAGCAAGCAGAGGAAAGGGGCAGAGAGAGAGAGAGAGAAAGAGAAAGAATCCTAAGTAGGCTCCCTCCTCAGCGTGGAGTCTGAGCCCATGACTCCAGGATCATGACCTGAGCTGAAATCAAGAGTCAGATGCTCAGCCTACTGAGTTACCCAGGTGCTCCTCAGGAAGGATATTTTGTAGGGACTTTGAAGAAAATTAGGTTCAGTTATTGGAGGAAACAGTAGAGGGATGCCCCGTGTGTAGGGCAGTGTTTCCTAAAATGCCTGCAGTCATGGTGCAGTTTAATTTCTGATCCGCTGTGGTTTGATACTTTTGTAAAGTATAATAAAGATGAACTTTTCATAAAATAAAATGGAAAAAAATACAGTGGGAAAATACCAACCTGAAGTTTTTACTACCTGGTTTTAGACATAAAATGATTTTACCAAGTTGCTAGGATGTAAACTTTCAGTCTGGTCTGACTGTGGCATGTTAACAGTTTACGGACCAGCCCCACATTTTGAGTGGCACTGATCTAGTAAACAAAAGTGGGAAAAAGGGGTTATGGTGGTGGGGAGGGGATGGGTCACAGGGGGTCTGAGGGAGGCAGACCTGGCCAGAGCAGGACAGTGTAGGAAAAACATAAGAAGAAAAAGAAAGCGAAGGTGATGGTAACCAAGAGAGTATCTCAACTTTAAAGGAGGAAGGGGAGCTTAAATTTGGCATCATGAACAATGGGGAGCCCCTGCAGGTTCTTGAGCAAGGGATTTGGCTTGTCAGTGCCATGCCTTATGATACTCTTAGATATTTGAGGTATCTACTGCTGTGTGTAACCTCTGTGTATATCTAAAACTCCTTTGTTTCATGTAACATAACTCTTCCATGATTTCTGCTTTTCTTCATTTTCATCTGTTTACATCATTCGAATAGCAGAAATGGCTGCCTTGTATTTGCCGTTGGGCCTTGTCTAGGTTGGATGCTTGCTTCTTTCTAGAGCAGGTTGGCCATTTCTCCACATTCCCTCTCCTCTCACTTTCCCACCGGTGTAGTTGCATTCAACTGCGGGCTTCTTCCAGAAAACTTCCGACTTTTTAAAGCAAGTACAGTCGACCCTTGAACAACACTGGCTGTATTTTCATGAAAATGTATTTTCTCTTCCTTATGATTTTCTTAATGTTTTCTTTTCTCTAGTTTATTGTAAGAATACAGTATGTAATAGAACATATAATATATGTGTTCTGTTATTGGCAAGGCTTCTGATCAGCAGTAGGCTATTAGTCATTAAGTAGGGAGTCACAAGCTTTACTTGGGTTTTTGACTGTGGGGAATAGGTGGGGTCGTCACACCTAACTCCAGTGTTGTTTAGGGCTCAACTGTCCTTATTTTGCTTCTGAGCATTTTGAAAGCAAGGTCAAAGATGCAGATTGTAAGAGAAGGTGTTTAGGTGGAAAAGGCTCCGTGGAAAGGGGTATTTAGGGAACTGTAAACGTTAGGTGAGGTTGGTGCTCCTGATATATGAAATGCCGTGTGTATTCTTTATCCATGAGAGAGTGTTAGTGCTTTGCTGTATAGACCAGGATTTGGGTCCTGCACTACACAACCAAGAATTTGCCCAAGACCTGAGGCCAATACCCAATAGGACATGGACCTGATGTATGGCCCGCATGTATGGAGCAAATGGAGTCCTAAGGAGAGGAGTGGCATGGACGGTTCCATATTTTGGAAAGATTGCTGTGGGTACCAAGTGCAGATTGAATTGGAGAGGGACAGTCATGGAAGTAAGGAGACCACCTTGGAGGCTACTGCAGTGGTTCTTGGAGGGAGGGGGGTGGCTTGCAATAGGGATTAGGGTGGGGGAGAAAGGATGGAGCTGCTGTTTTGGCGTTTATCACAGCATTGGATGCTCCTTGTGGAGGCCAGGGAAACAGTTAAACATATTTTAAACAGTTACACATATTTTATATGTACTGTTTTAGAAAGCAGAGAAGAGCAAAGAGCATTTTAGAAAAAAAGAGTAGCTGTTATCAAGAGTTACTTGAATGCCTGCACCTCCGTTCCCCTGAGGGTGAGCCCTCAGCTATCTGGAAAACTCGGCTATCTGGGACAACGCATTCTCTGGGAGCCCTGGTTTAGCTATATTAATGTGGAGTATAATCTGTGTGTCATTGTTTAATTGTTGGAATGTAGTGACTCAACTGGTAATTTAAATTAATAGACTGTGCATATAAGCACACTATTGTTCTTCTTAGATCTCGATGGAGCTTTGATTGGCACTTAAGTGATGGTGTATTTGAATTAATTACTGTAGCTGAGCAAGAGCTGGGAAAACACATTAGGAACAAAATAGATAGTTGTGATGTAGGAGTCGAAGGAATCCATGCAAAGTGAGAGTGAGCCCAGAATAAATGCTCCTGGATGAAGAGAATGGAGGAGTGGAAGCCAGGTGTCCCCAAACATCTGGGGCCCTGTGGACACCAGGGCACCCATAGGAGGTGTGCTCTGCTGGTAGCCTCAGCTGCTCACTGAAGATGGCTTCTCCTGTCCCTGCCCCTGCAGGAGGAAGAGGCGTGGTGTGGGTGCCCCTTTCCGTGTCCCTCAGGATCCTAGCTCAGGCATTTCCACCCCAGGCGGGCTCTTCCTCACATGTTTACACACATCCTCTTTAAATCTTGTGTTACTTTTACTTTTCTCTTTTAAATCTTGCCCAGTTACCTCAGGAAATTCTCTCGCCTTCTTTGTTCTATTCCCGGAGCCAAAATAAGAGGAAAAAATTCTAGTTCTGGTTAATATTCATGAGATTCATGCAGTGATAAACCTATTGACAAATGATCCAATTACCAAATTCCACGGCTAATATAGGTGCTGATTACTTGGCAGCCATTGACAGGGTAGGACTTCACCTCTCCGAAGCTTTTCCTTCAGATTCTTCTCTTTCCTTCCTGATCATTCCCTTCCTATTTATCTCTCAAATGGAGTTACTTCTAATTTTTTTTTCTTAAGCATTTTCTTTGTTGTCCTGCGCATCCTTCTTGGGCGATGCCATTTACTGCTGCAGTCTTAATTATTCATGTTGCCAACTCACACACCTTTCCCCCCTCCCTGGTGTGTTCTCGGTTCTGGGCTTGAATTTACAACCACCTGCTGCATAACGCCACACAACCTAAGAGACCCAATGCACGTTTCCCTCCTGTTACGTCCCCAGCTCGTGGTGGCATCACAGTCCCAGCTCTGTGGACAAAGCGCCATGGGGCCATCTCTGAGGTTCACCTGTACGTTTTCCTCGGCCTCTAACCACGAAGCTCTTGCTGGTTCTGCCTTGGAGAGGACTCTTCTCGGTCTTTTCCACACTGTCCGTTGTGCTGCCGTTTTGGTTTCCAGAGCTCATTGTCCTTCACAGGTGCTCTTCACCTCAACCTTCTTGCCTCTATAGTCACCCTTTCAGACCACCACCAGACATGTTTATACACTTGTCAGCTTATGCCAGGCACACAGGAGGTGCTCACAAAAGGCTAGCATACTTACTGTATTCCAAAAAAGACTTTAAGATCACTTACAAAAGCGTGTAACATAAACTACAAAGAGGTGAACCCCAAACTTAAATTGGGACAAGAAAAAGATGACTTGTAGGCAGGAATTACTGAAACTACATGCCTAACATATACACTTGGGCAAGGGGGTTACAATTTAACTTGGGCAAGGGGGAGTGGTTCCATATTGCCCATAAGATAAAAAAGACACATTGTACAGGAGAAACACAGCTGTTCTTAGAACTAAGATCAGAAAGAACTTTACCCAATGGCTCTGGTAAAGGGAAGACTGTGTAGCTTCACAAATAATAACCTCATCTCGTTCTTAGAACACCCATGGCAATCAATTTCATAGGGCTGTTGGTCCCAAATCACTCCGTGGAGGCCAAAAGCAGAATGCCAACACAGAACTTCAATAAAGGTATAGAGAATGAGAAAATTGTGCCCGTCCACCAGTGTTTCTTTGTAAATCAGGCTTCTTTATGTCCCTTTACAAAATAGCCTTCCATAGCTTCTGGCTTCTGTCCTCAAACTCTTATGTGGGCAATCAGTGTCCTCTGTAATCTGAGCCTATATTGTCATTCAAGTTTGCCCCTGACCCCTGAACTCGACATCCCAGCCAGGCCAGTATACTTGCAATTTCCTGACTGGTTCTTTCCTCTAAAATCCACCTTCATGCAGGCTGTTCCTCTAGTCTTGAAGGCCCTTCTCTTTCTCTACCTTTTTACCCAGTTTGCATTCAGCTGTCTTTTTTTTTTTATTTTTTAATAAGATCAGAGAGAACACTTTACTCCTCATGCCCAATAAAGATTTGTCGAACAACAACCACAGAAGGTATAAATTCTTTATGTACAACTGGCATATCAGCATCAAAGCATCCACATCTTAAAAGGGCATCCAGAATCACACTTCAGCAATTTTACTTCATTTTAAAGTAAAAATGCTTCAAGGACCAGTATTCTTAACAAGTAAGAGAATTCTCGTCCAGTTACTTGGTTAAGTGCAAGTAGTATTGGTTTGTTTCCATATTTTGGTTGTAACATTTGTTCAGTAGTTGAATACCGTGAAGGCTGTGCCAAGCTTAGCCATTAACCTCGGAATCTAAGCACCATTTAACACATAGCTCCTGGGGAAGTTGTTTTCCCAAGTTCGAAAGCCAATCACTGAAAACATCACTGCCCCTTGCTCCGGCTTAAGATAGTAGAAAGATCCCTGGACTGGGATTTATCTTTTTGATTCTGACCTTGGTTCTTTAGTTAATTAATTATTGAACCCCCTCTGGGCCTCAGTTGCCTCATTATTACAACTCTGTGATGATGAGATTAGATGGTGATCAGGCAATGATAATAGTAAAAATAATAATTGCAGATTTTGGTTGAGTTTTGGCTTCAGGCTAGGTGCTGGGCTGGGCACTAGCTGGAAGTCACTCATCTAACCCTCACAACGATGTTCTGAAGTCAGAAGTGTTACACCAATTTTGTGAGGAAACTGAAGCACAGAGAGATTAAGGGACTTGTGGCGGGTTATATAGCTGACGAGGTAGCAGAGCTGTATTCAAACCCAAGGCATTTGGTTTGGCTTCTGGGAGAAGCATTTAACCACTATGCTTTCTAGTTCAGTGGTTCTGTGAAATGCTATTTTTAGGACAAAGCCTGTATTTTAAAATTTTGAGGAAGAAAAATTAGTTTTACTGAAATCCAAATTTACATCATTCCTCCCAAGCTATTTTTAAATCCAGGAACTTGTATTTAAATGAATGCTTTGCTCTCTCTCGCTTTTCCCCAAATGTGCTTGCATGTATGGTTATTATTTGGTTATAGCAATAGACTTTGGGAGGCAATCTGTCATTAACACTCTTTGCTGTTTATAAAAAATGTGTTCCTGACTGTTTGTTCCAGAAATTGGGGAGTTATAAAAAATTTGTAAAAAAGAGGATATTTTATGTGCCCTTTCTTTCCCCGCAACCAGGCCTTTGACTTCCTTTAGATGACTGGAAAATTAAGCCTTCTTTTGAATTTATTTTTTTGGCAATGTTAAGTGCATACTTGCTACCATGACCATTAAAGCATTTAACACAGTATCCAGCATGTGTTCACGCAGCGGTAGCCACACTGTATGCCACAGGCTTGGGACACAGTGGTGAGCAGAACACATGCCCCACCTAAAGGAGCGTATGGTCTGACTGGAGGAGCAGGGAGTTGATCAAAGTGATCTTTGCAAACGCTATAGATGTTTGATAAGCTGTTTTTCATATTATTATTATCATCCATATAGTATTATAGATGAGGAATTATAACCTTTTATTTAAACCTTCCCAAGGCAATCCAAACTAAAGTTTCCACTTTTTCCCATAACAACTAATTCACCATCATTCAGTCATACCTATTACTGTTAATGGGATGATCATGTAACTTATCCTCCAATGACTGAGAAGCAGCATTTATAATTATGCTGAGATAATAGATATAAACTTGGGTTGTCCCAGGCACACTGAAGTTTATTGGCATCCGGGTTAATGGTATCTGAACTAACCTTCCAATCTTAGAATCTTTAATGATAGGTTAAACTCTTTTTGGAAAGAAAGAGAGAGAGAGAGAGAGAGAGAGTGTGTGTGTGTGTGTAAGTTGGAAGTGTGTATCTGGTTTCACTGGGGGTTAAGGTATTAAATATTCTCTTCTTTATAGGAGTTTATTTTCTAAGATATTATTTTTTCTCTGCTTACCAATTAATAACAAAACTGCTCCAATAAACATTGCCAAGTGCAGAATTGAGAGATTTTCTTAGACAACATCCTAAAGCAATAGCTCTGAATGTATTTTGGAGTTCCGAGAGTTTATTTGTGTCTCTCTTTTTTTAGTAATCAAATTTCAGGGTAACCCATTGTTTTCTGTCCAAGCTAAGAAACAAAGGACCATATGATCCATGTTGATTGCAAAAGTTAATAAGAATTAAAGTTTTTATTTCTGGAGCTTTTATAACTTAAAGACTTGCTACAAATGGAGCTATCCAGGAGTATTACAAAGCCAAATTTGAGGGGTGCTTGGGTGATTCAGTTGGTTAAGCATTCAACTCTTGATTTTGGCTCAGGTCATGATCTCATGGTTGTGAGATTGCCCAGCGCAAAGCCTGCTTCAGGGTCTCTCTGCCTCTCCCCTGCTCATATGTGCATAAAACATAAGCTCTCTCAGAAACAAAAACCAAAGAACAAGAACAAGAACAAGAACAACAACAACAAAACAAATTTGAGAATCTTTGTTCCCAAAGATTCAGGACTGTCTCAGGTTTGATTGCATAGCTTCCTCTGTACTGAATAAATCATTAAAAAAAAATTTTTTTTTTAATGTTTTATTTATTTCTGAGAGAGAGAGAGACAGCGTGAGCAGGGAAGGGTCAGAGAGAGAGGGAGATACAGAATCTGAAACAGGCTCCAGGGTCTGAGCTAGCTGTCAGAACGGAGCCTGACGCAGGGCTCGAATCCACGAACCGTGAGATCATGACCTAAGCTGAAGTCAGACGCTCAGTTGACTGAGCCACCCAGGCGCCCCCTGAATAAGTCATTTGTGACTTTAATGAGTTGTTAAGTCATTCCCAAGGGAATATCTTGAATGATTTTTATAAACCATCATTATCAATGTCTGTTGTCTTATAGGCAACAGAAATGATTGAGTCATCTTGGTTACAATTTTGAGTCATTCCTTTAAGGATAGAATCTGTTTTATAAGCCTTTTTAAAAATGGCCATCAGAGAGAAGGGAGAATGTGTGGTATATGTGTTTGGAAGGGGTATTGCATGCCTCATAACCTGAAGGGAAGCAATTGCTTCACAAAGCCTGCATTAAAGGGTTAGTAAATCTCAGAAAGCCTGTCTCTGAGTTCAGGCCTTGACCTTATCATTAAGATTTTCCTCTTAATATAATGACGTCAGTGCCTCAGTGTCCTAGAATTTGGAACTTTTCTTGCCTAGGATGATTATTGGATGTACAAACATTGATTTATCATATACTTCTAGAAACTCCCATAGAAAAATGGATGAACACAAAACTTTAAGAAAAAGATAAACAATATGAGAAAGTTCCAATCAGAGGGGCACTCTTTTGACTCAGTCTGTTAAGCATCTGACTCTTGGCATTAGCTCAGGTCCTGAGCTCACAGTTTTGTGAGTTCAAGCCCTGCTTTGGGCTTGTGCTGACAGTGCAGAGCCTGGTTGGGGTTCTCTGTCTCCGTCTCTCTCTACCCCTCCCCCACTTGTACTGTCTCTTTCTCTTTCAAAATAAATAAAGAAACTTAAAAGTGCCAATCAAAGCTGAGGAATACAATAATAGACATGAAAAATATTCTAGAGAGAATAAATAGTTTGTTAGATGATACAGAAGCATGGATTAATGATCTGGAAGTCAGGTAGCTTATAAAGCTGGTATGAAGTTCACTCAAACTGAAGTTCAAAAAGAAAGAATTTTTAAAGTGAGGGTAGTCTAAGGGACTTCTGGGACAATATGAAGCATGCTAATATTCACATAATAGGGGTCCAGAAGGAGAAGAAGAGAGAAAGGGGCAGAAAATTTATTTGGAGAAATAGTACCTCTGAAAACTTCCCCTAACCTGGGGATGGAAATAGACATCGGATCCAGGAAGCATAGAGTCCCAAATGAGATGGACCCAAAGATATCTATACCAAAATATGTTATAATTAAATCTTAAAAAAGTTAAAGATACAGAACTTTGAAAACATCCAAAGGAAAGCAGTTAGTTACATATAAAGGAACCCCCATAGACTGCCAGCCACTTCTCAGTGGAAACTTTGCAGGCCAGAATGGAGTAGCATGATATATTCAAAGTGCTTAAAGGAAAAAACTTAACAGCTGAAGAACACTCTGCCTGGCAAGGTTATCATTCAGAATTGAAGAGAAGATAAAAAGTTGCCCAGACAAATAAAAGCTAAAGAAGTTCATCACCACCAATCCAGCTTTATAAGATATATTAAAGGGACTTCTTTTTTAAAAATGTTTATTTATTTTTGAGAGAGAGAAGGGGGAGAGAGAGAGAGAGACAGACTATGAGTGGGGGAGGGGCAGAGAGAGAGGGAGGCTACAGAATCTGAAGCAAGCTGCAGGCTCTGAGCTGTCAGCACAGAGCCTGACACAGGGCTTGAACTCATGAACTGTGAGATCATGAGCTGAGCCCAAGTCAGATGCTTAAGTGACTGCGCCACTCAGGTGCCCCTAAACGGATTTCTATAAGTGGGAAAGCAAAGGCTTTAAGTAGAAATAAGAAAATATATGAAGGAAAAATATCTCATTGGTAAAGCAAGTATAATATAGTAAAGGTAGTGGATCAGCCACTTATAAAGTTGGTATGAAGTTTAAAAGACAAAAAGTAAAATTAACTATAATTACAACAAGTCATTAAGGGATACACAAAAAAGAAAGATGTAAAATATGACTCTAAAACAAACAACAAATACACACGCACACACACACACACCCCTATCAGTAGTTATTTTAAGTGTAAGTGGACTAAATGCCTTTTTAAAAAAATTATTTTTAAGTACTCTGTACACCCAACAAATTCATGGACCCAATATCAGGAGTTGCATGGTCTCCCATGCTGAACAAGCCAGGCACTTTTCTTCTTTTCTTTTCTTTTCTTTTCTTTTCTTTTCTTTTCTTTTCTTTTCTTTTCTTTCCTTTCCTTTCCTTTCCTTTCCTTTCCTTTCCTTTTCTTTTTTTTCCTTTCCTTATTGTAAGTGGGGTAAATGCTTCAATCAAAAGACATAGGGTGGCTGAGTGGATAAAAACAAAACAAAACACAAGACCCATCTATATGCTGTCTGCCAGGGACTTACCTGAGATCTAAAGACACACGCAGACTGAAAGTGAAGGTATAGAAAAAAAGATATTTCGTGCAACTGGAAACAAAAATAAAGCTAGAGTAGCAATACTTGTATCAGACAAAATAGACTTTAAAACAAAATAGCAAGAGACAAAGAAGGGCATTGGATAATGATAAAAGGACTATTCCAACAAGAATATGTAACACTTGTAAATATATACCCAATGTATATATAAGGCAGTATTAACAGAGACAGAGGGACAAATTGACAGTAGTACAATAATAGTAGGAGGCTTTAACTCCCCATTGACATTAATGGATAGATCATCCAGACAGAATTAATAAGGAAATGTTTGCCTTAACATAGTTATTAGACTTAATATGTACAGAACATTCTATTCAAAAACAGAATAGACATTCTTCTTAAATGCATCTGAAGTGTTTTCCAGGATAGATCACGTTAGACCACAAAACAAGTCTCAATAAATTTAAGAAGCTTGAAATCATATCAAGCCTCTTTTTCTACCACAACAGAATGAAACTAGAAATCAATTACAAGAGGAAATCTGAAAGAGACGCTAACACGTCGAGACTCAGCAACATGCTGCTGAGCTACCAATTCATCAGTGAAGTTATCAAAGAGGAAATTAAAACAATACCTTGAGACCAAGGAAAATGAAAAGAAAATGGTCCAAAATCTATGGTGTACAGCAAAGCCTTTCTAGGAGGGAAGTTTATAGATGAAGGAAGACTTTCAAGGTTACTAAATGCTTTGAGCCAAACTTATGCTGGGAAAGCAGCTGTAGTTGTGACTCCATTTAGGTGGAAGAATAAAAAATATTTGGCTTTAGTAGCCAAGCCCTTGAATTTGTGGTTCTGACTATATTTCACGGACAGTATATATGAACGTAAGACTTTGCAGTTACTAAGACAGAAACACATATGCTGAACCGGAATTTTCTGAAATAGTACTTACTGTTACTACATTTGATGTATTCTGATTTTTTCAATTTTATTCTATTCTTTCCTATTTTTATTTTTTAAGAAAGTTGGCAATGACTCATTAAAATGATTTCACAACCCATTAATTGGTTGTGAGTTGACGTTTAAAAAAAATACGCGTCTAAACAGAAGTTTTCGTGGGTGTGCGTGTTTGAAGGCAAGGACCATGAAGTAATGTTTTCCTATCAGTGGTGTTAATAAGTGTAGCCATAATAAAACATAAACCGTTTAGTTAATTAGAATATTTACCATAATAAATGCTGTTGGATTGATTTCTTTATGAATAGTGCATTTTGTCTGCTAGGATGAAGTAATTGAGTGTTTCCAATCTTCCTAGCTGACAATCCTTACAATACTCCTTGTTGATGTTAAATGGACTATTGAAATACCATTCTGTCTGTGTGTCTTGGCTGGTAATGAGCACTGTTTTGTCATCGTTAGGGTTACCAGAACAGCTGTTGACACCCAAAGAATGCCTGAGAACACCCGTCAAGTAGCAAGGAAACAAGGAATATTAGAGTTTAACCCTTGTCTGTCTGTTCTGGGGTTGCCAGATGCTAGGGTACTTGACCAGAAAGGAAAGGAACGTAAGATAGAAAGGAAAGTAATGCTCTTTTTCTCTTTGGAATTTATTTTTTCTTTGCCGTTTGGTAAACATTACTCCAGATTTCAAGCATTTTATATTTTTCTCTTTAGAGCATGTCGCACACTTGAAAACCAGGCTCTGTTTAAAAAGATATCAAAAAAACCCTCCACAAACAAGTGGAACTTGTTTCAATATTAGAAAATACTGAATTAGCGTAACTACTTTTATTTTTTAAAGTTACCCCTTTAAGGATGTATAATTTAAGCCACACCTGCCTTTCGTTGTGGTATGGTATTTTCACACCAGTGTTTTGTTCTCTCCCTTTTCTAACTCGTTGGGTTAGCATCTCCTTGAAGAACACACCCTTAAATGTCTCCTAGGCCGTATTGCTTCATTGAGAGCATAAACAATTACAGCATAAAATATTACCTTTGGAAATGAAGTCATGCGTCTTTCTTAATTGCGGAACTCTTATAATTCTGAAGGGGGTATGTTTTAAAAGTCTGTGCTCATCAGACACTTGCTAACACAAGCAAATGTGCCTGTGAATATAGGAAAAACACAAATCTAAGAGTTGCTTATTTTCTACTGATTATGCATGGAATGTGCAGAATAAGGAATGCCAAAGTAGGAGTCATAATGATAAATTTGGAAAAGACCTGAGAACTAGCAAGTACAAAATATTTTATAGTCAGGGAAGCTGTGTTCCAGAAGGGCTTCATTTCTTCTTTCCCTGCTTTCCTGCCATTGTAATGTATGGCTGCCAAAATTATCTTTCTGCGGTGAACTTGACATGCTTAAATTTCCTCTGGCAGCTCCGATTTCTGGAGGTCACATCAAGGCTCTTGGGGATGCACTTCCTGCTGATCTTGGTAGCTTCTCTCGCCACCTGTAGCCATATTGCATGTAATATTCAAGTTCCTGGATAGATTTCTCTCTTTGACCACTCTGATTTTATCTCATTAGACTATGCTTTCACAAGTGACAGTCCCTGTGTCTGGAAGGTACACCCACCCAAACAAACAAGTTATCTGGTTCAGAGTCTTTCAAATTTTTTTCCCCGAGTCCAGTGAGGACTATATCTTACATCAAGAAAAATCATATATACTGTATATATGCAAAATCTAAATAATTGTGAAACAGTACTGGTTCTTTTTCTATGTGATATGCTTAATTTGATATTAGGTATTTATTACATACTTTTTAAAATGCCATTTGCCACCTGCTAACTACATTTCATCTCCCTCTCTGCACTAGCAGCTTGCTATGGGAAGGTTGGAAGTGTTTGGGGAATGTTTTTAGTTGCACTAATTAGTGTGCCGGGGGAACAGGGGTGCCAAGTGCCCTATAGTGAGCAAGGTTGTCTTGAATAATGAAGAATTGTCCTGCTCAACATGCCAATTGCGTCTCGGCTGAGAAATAGTGCCAACCTCATGAGTGAGAGCACAGATTGAAATAGCAGCTCTCCATAAAGTAATATCTGTCCTTTACACCTTGGCACAACAAGCAGCCTTGCCTTTGGAAGCCTTTCTCCAGTTCCAAGTTTGGTTGATCATCTTCCCTGGCTGTGCCACACACATCACAATATTTACTTATCGTTTATTATTGCCTTTCTACTGCCTCAGAATGTTCTTCGAGTAAACGCTGTCTTACTTGTCTTTATATACCCAGTGCCCAGCACACAGGTACAAACCTAATAGCTTTAGGAAAGTGAGAATAAAGAGGTTTGGTCCGACGTCCTGCTGTGAGTAGATAGCAGAGGTTGGAAAAACAAAACAAATAAAAAAGCAACAAAACAAAACTGTGTTTCCTGACTCGGAAGCCAGCACTGTGTGTAACAACATCGTTTGGTTTGGGTAAAGCTGGGAAAGAGGACCTCTTCGCCATAGGATTATTTTTTCCTGTGGGAGAAACGTGAGGAGGTAATCTCTATGCTCTTATTTATAACAGTCAGGTACGGCTGTTGAGGTTTAATTTACATATGTTAGAACTCACTTTTTAATGTACAGTACTAAGAGTTTTGATAAATACAATCATATAACCGCCATGAGAATCAAAATATAGAATATTTCCATCACACACAAAATTCTCCTGTGCCCTGTTGTAGCCATCCTGTCTCTCACTCCATCCCCGATTCCCTCCCCAGATGTTGGCCACCACTGATCAGTTTTCTGTCTCTAAAAGCTTGCCATTTCTGGTATGCCGTATAGATGGAATACAGGGGCACCTCAGTCCATTTAGCGTCCAACTTCGGCTCAGGGCATGGATGTCACGGTTCATGAGTTTGAGCCCCGCATCTGGCTCTGTGCTGACAGCTCAGAGCCTGAAGCCTGGTTTGGATTCTGTGTCTCCCTCTCTCTCTCTGTGCTCCCCTGCTTGTGCTCCATGTCTATCTCTCTCAAAAGTAAATAAACATGAAAAAAAAATAAATGGAATACAGTGTGTAGTCTTTTGAGTCAGGCTTTGACTTTGCATAAGGTATTTGAAATTCATCCATGCTCCTGCTTGTATTAGTAGTTTCCTTTTTGTTGCTGGGTATTATTCCATTGTATAGATACACCAGAGCTTTATCCGTTCACCAAGTGAAGGTTATTTGGGTTGTTTTGGTTTTTGACACTTATTTAGATTCCTAGCATTGCTGAGTCATATGATCATAAGCACATGTTTATAAGAATCTACCAGGGGGACTGGGTGGCTCAGTTGGTTAAGTGTCTGGCTCTTGGTTTTGGCTCAAGTCATGATCTCACAATTTGTGAGTTCAAATCCCATGTTGGGCTCCCAGCTGAGAGCATGGAGCCTGAATGGAATATCTCTTTATCTCTTTATCCTGTCTCTCTCTGCCCCTCTCCCTGCTTGTTGTGTGCTCTCTCTCTCTCTCTCTCTCTCAAAATAAATGAATAAACTTAACAACAACAACAAAAACCCCAAAGAATCTGCCAAACTGTTTTCCAAATTGGTGGTACCATTTTGCATTCCTACTAGCAGTATATGACAGTTCCTGTTGATCCATATCCTTGTCAGTACTTGATATTTTCAGCTATTTTTTCTTTCATACTTTAGCCATCCTGATAGCTGCGTGGTGTGGTATCTTGTGATTTACTTTGCATTTCCCTGCTGGCTAATGCTGAACATCTTTTTAATGTGCTTTCTGCCATTCGCGTAATCCTTGGTGAAGTGTCTGTTTAAATTTTTTTGCCCACTTAAAAATCCGGTTTATTTTCTTACTGAATTTTGAGAGTTATTTCTGTGTTATAGGTACAATTCCTTTATCTTCTGTGTTTTGCAAGTATTTTCTTCCAGTCTATTTTGTGTCTTTTCATTTTCTTAGCAATGGCAATATACCTTTGAAAGCCTTTAATAGGAAAATTCCAAAAGGGTCTGAGGTAGAGGTTTTAATCCAGTAGAGTAGGTGATCATAAAATGAATTAAACATTCTTCTCTATGTCTCTTCTAGCAAAAAGTTTTCATTATTTTAAGATTTGAAGTTGGCATTTTCTCTAGCCTTTCTGTATTATTAGGAAGATTATATAATAGGATATTCAACTATTTTACATACATAATGACTTTACAAGGTGATAACTTTTCTGTGCAGTAATTAAAATTTATTTTTAAGCGTGAGTATGGTGGGTTATAGCAGATAACTTCTTCAGGACTATAAGGCTGCAGGGAAGCAGGTTTTGGAATCTTTCCACCGGAAAAGAGAGTCTTGTGTTTGAGACACCAAGGAAGGCTCTAGATAACATGGACCTGATTTCTCCTGCCTAAAACTATAGTAGAGATGTTGTACCTGGTGTTAGAGGGCTGTCTGTTGTGACATCTTGTTGGATTCTAGCAGTGCCTAAAACGTGGAAGGTCAGGAAAATCTCTCTGGAGCAAAACCTGACTGAAGTGGTATAATAAACTGTTTTGGCCTCATTTCTGCAGTATAAAGAACATTATCTTCAAATATACATTGCTGCTTTGATTGCTTTCAGAATACAATACATGTTTTAAAGGTTAAATTTAATTGGGTGTTGCAACAGTATATAGTGATAGTAAGTGGAGAATGGAGTGATGGATTTTAATTTAGAAAAAGAAAAAAAAAGAACTGTGAGCATATTTTTGGACACAGAAGCCTCACCATCCTAGCACACTGCCTTGCAGATAAGTAGCTAATGTTAAATGGGTGACACAATATCTCCTTTTAAAGGAAAATCCCTAATTAATTTTCCTTTTGGCATAGTGGCATTCACTAACAAAGAGTTTCTCATCCCATGGTGTACGGCTTGCCAAAAATAGCATCGAGATAATATGAGATGGTAATATAGTAAAACCTTGGTTTGAAAGCATAATTTATCCTGGAAACATGCTTGTAATCCAAGGCACTCATATATCAAAGCAAATTTTAAGAACCGTTGGCTCAGTTGTGATCAGGTGACCTTGGCCATCACATACAACTCATATTGCAAGACGTTGCTCATTTATCAAGTTAAAATTTCTTAGAAATGTTTGCTTGTCTTGCAGAACAGGTTACTTGCAGTCCAAGGTTTTACTGTATTTGTACTTTTATTAAAATATATTTTCAGAGAAATTTTTATTTTACTTTGTAAATGAAGAATCTTAGGTGCCAATAGCTCAACATGTTTAGAACGATATGATTTCACATTTGTAAAAATATTTACCATACGTAGAAAAGAATCTTATTAGGACATCCATGAAATAGGACCATGGTTATTGCTGGGTATTGATATTGTGAATGGTTTTCTCTGTATTTCAGTTTTTCTTTTAATATTCTTAAGAGTTTATTATAAACTAGTCTCATAGGCCACAAAGAAGTAAAGGACTATGTACAGCCTTACGGGAAATGGGCAGGGAGCTGAGAAGGGCCAAGATGAGCCTAGGGCCTTGGTGGGCACATTCCCCGGGGGAGGGGGCCCTGAAAGGGAAACCAGACAATCCTGTGAGACTCTGAGAACAGTGGCATAACAAACAAACAGGTCAGTGGTAATCAGGCCATGTCTCTGGAGCTACCGTGGTAACTCTGTGGCCAAGGGTCAAAGAAGGCCTCCCATCCCGGGGGGAGGGGCTGCATCCCCGGAGTGTGCATGCGCATTGGAGTTCCCCGTCCAGGAGGGATCCCCATCGGGGGACCCATCATCCCTGGAGGGGGTGCCCCTTGGCCCATGGGTGGGGGAACACCCCCACGGCCGGGTGTTTACCCCTGGGTTGGGGCCCCTGCAGTACTGGCTGTGGTGGCGGTGGCGGCAGCCACCGCGCCTCTCCCTTGCGGGGTCATCACCTGTTGCGATGGCCCACTAACCCCTCGGACCGGCCCAGCAAGTCCCGCAGGAGCCTGGGGCACTGGGACACTGGATGGGATTGCTCTGCCAATCCCTGGGCCCCTGGCAGCTCCAGCAAGTGGCACTCGGACAATGCCAGTATCTTTGGGAGGAGGTTGGTCTACAGTCCTGGAGACCAGGTTCTTCCCCTGAAGCGGCACTAGACTGAGGACTCGCTCCTCTTCTCTTTCCTCTTGCTTTGAGTTCTTTGGCTTGATCTTCCTGAACTCATCACTGTCACAGAGGATCAAGTTCATGTGCTTGTCCAAAGCCTTGAAGGTGCCAGTGAAGATGCGGCCGTCTTGCAGGATGCATCTCATCTTGTTGCCGATGTGCTGCAGCATCTTGCTGCTCTTGCCCACAGTCGTGGTGGTGGTTCTGATGACTCGGATTCCCGCAGGATTCCCCTCGGCAGAACCCAGTAGTCTGTTTCCCGCCCCTGCTACCGGAATCTGTATTTCAGTTTCTGAGGAAGGAATACACACGGATCACTTTTGTTATAAAAAGAAGAGTGAGAGAGTGATAAAAAGAGATTGCTTGCCTAAACATATGGAATCCTGTCGGAAAAGAAACGGACCCTTCGTAAGCTTTGACTAGGATTTGGTATTCGGTGTATGTCGGTGCAATTGGACAAGACAGACCTTCCCTTCAAATTGGTTCAGCCAGAGGCATCTTTCAAATTTAGTTCTAGATTTTTGTTTTTGATCAGACTGTTGACTTCTGTGATTGGAGACTGACCTGACGGTTGGGGCTAATTACAGAAAACCCTAGAAAAGTCATTGGGATAGTATTTATCATGAACATGTGCTTGTTGAGTTTAAAGACACAACCATTTCCTAGAGAACACCATGAAAGAACCCAGTGTTCTCTAGAACCTGTATGTTGTTTAGGGACTTTAAACTGGGTTGTATTCAAGATATCATCAACAATGTAGCAGTAGCAGTACACTTTTGTCTAGTACAAATAGGAGGGCTTATTCAAATTTAGATAACATTGGGTCAATCACAGTATATTGCAAATTAAATAATTCTGTGGCAGGAGGCCCAGACCCAGTGAGCATACAATGGCGGAGTCGGCGGTGGTACACGCTTGGCTATCAGCAAACAGGTTAGGCTTGCTTCTGGAGCATTTTACGGGGATTTTAAAAAGGTACCTTGTTGAAACATGATGTTCCTTTTTACTCTGTAGATACTTTAGAAGTAGTGAATTTTATGAGGGAAAAAAGATGAGAGTTTAACCACTGGGGAGATTTAGCAGTTTCAATTAAACAATTGTACCCTTTAAATTTATTTTTTTTTAAAATATTTTTATTTATTTCTAGGAGAGAGAGAGATACAGCATGAGCAGGGGAGGGTCAGAGAGAGAGGGAGACACAGACTCTGAAACAGGCTTCAGGCTCTGAGCCGGCAGTCAGCACAGAGCCCGACGCGGGGCTCGAACCCACGAACCGCGAGATCATGACCTAAGCGAAAGTCGGTCGCTTAACCAACTAAGCCACCCAGGCGCCCCAGTACCCTTTAAATTTTAATTTTGAAACCAGCCACTGCTAGTGTTTCAGCTTTATTTATTTATTTTTTGTAATGAGGTAATGTGCTTTTGTGTTTCTGATGTCTGTGGTAAAAATCTGGGAGTTATTGCATTGTGTTGGCATAGTATGCTGACGTGTGTTCTGTTTCAGTTGATGTACTTTGAGAGAACTAAGTATAAAGAAATCTGTTATGGAACAAATATGTATAGAAAAGATATATTCAAGCACACCTCTAAAAGTTCTGGGTTCCGTTCACTGCTTATCACTAAACTGTGTGAAGTCATCCTAATCTTCTTGAAAATAGCTCTTGTCTTCCCTTATCCTTCCAAAATTTTCCTATAAGAATGTAATTATTTTCTCTTTCCTTCTTTCTTTCTCTTTTCTTTTTCTTTCTTTCTTTCTCTCTCTCTCTCTCTCTCTCTCTCTCTCTGTATCTTTTCTTTTTCTTTCTCTTTCTCCTTTCTTCCTCTCTCTCTTACTTTCGAGTACTTGATTAGCACCTCACTGCCTACGCCTCAACTTTTTTCTTAGTATTTGACCTCCAAGGGCTCTTCTAGTTTAAAAATCTTTGACTCCTGGAGTTCTGGAGTTTAGAGTCTAGTTTTATAGTTGGAATGACTCCAGGTTCTAAGTCCATTTAATGTTTCTCTTGTGTAACACTGGTTTTCTTTCTGGCGGAAAAGGCCACCAAAGGTGGCATGCCGCTTGGCCTGCTAGCTTTCACGACACCGGACTCGGCCAGCCAGCTTCCAGAGGCAGCAAAAGTATGGAGGATAGTAAGCTGATACCTTATCACTTATTTATCTTCTCCTGTGTGACTTGACATTTTCTGATCTTCATAGCAGCCTCCAGGGTCTGGTTATTATTGCCTCTTTTTTTCCCAACTGAAGAAGCAGGGGCTCAGAAGAGATGAGCAGTTTGCTCATGACTGCACACCTAGTCTTAGTAGGTTCATAAGTAGACCTTGGTCTGTGTGGCTGCCAACCTTTGCACTTCCAACTATGCCAGGCCAACTCCAGTTACGGCCAGCAGCTCTCTTGACATTACCCTCAGAGACGTTTGCAAGTTGATGGTGCTCTGACCTTGTATGATTCTTCGTTTTCTATGTTAGATTTATTTTCTTCACAGGGACCCAGGATGGCATATCACTGGGTTTAACTTCAGAGGTTACCGCTATAAGACTGTGTTGCTCATATGAATGTCAAACCACTGATCTCGAGGTTTATCTTTTAGCTGAACATTTTCTATACAGATTTTTTTAACTTAACATATTTTGGTAATTCGTATGGCTTGTGAGCCTGAGATGTTTGTAATTATGGTGTAGGGCTTCCATTTGTAAATTGTTACAGTTAACTTCTCACCCCCAGCATCCTTTCCAACCATAAGCTCTCTTGTTGGTGTTGGTGATGTCAGGTCTGGAATCTTCTCCAAGGCTTGTCTGTAGGTTGTTTATCACCATTAGCCCTCATTATTTTAAATGAGTACCCACCCACCTTATAATCTGTAACCACATGTTTCCAGAGCTCCTCTGGAGATAACATCTTAGAGGCTCCCCCTTCTGCTTTTTTTCTTCCTTATTTTGAATGTTTTTGTTTAAAGCCCAAAAAACATGAGGGAAAACACCTATAAAGATATAGAACCTCTCTAGGTGGGTGAAAATTCAGAACATTGTGGAAGCCAGCGTTGCTCCTCTATCTAAAGCTTTGAAACAAAACCTCGTCACATGTTTAAAACATATTAGTTTGTAAATATAGAGTCCTAGTAATTGCATTTGTAGCTCACAGCAGAACTACCTGTTATGTCTTGTTACTCTGAGGGGAAAAAATGAGAGAAGTGTATAGTTGTCTGCTTTAAAAAATTGGACTGCTGAGAACAGTGTGGTGTAATTTGTAATTATGTGTCTTTTTATGGTGAGGCAAGTAATCAGTTTTTCTGTTACTGTGACACTCTCCTGACTTCAGACGTGCCAAGCTTAGGGGGAACTGCATGGAGTACCTCCTTTTGTCAAGTAATAAATTGTGGTTGTCCTCCTTTCTCCATTTATTGGAATGGCTAAAGAGCCGCAAAGTCGTGTGATATTTTATAGAATCACTGCTTACTCAGATTATTATTTTGCCTTTCAGTGTGACTAAACATTTTGTTGTATTCATAAGGATGATTTCATTGAGTAAGTGCAAATGGGTTTGTGGTGGGAGTGACTCAGTGGTTTTATAATGGCAAACTAATAGTCTTTAAATTTTGCGTTATGGTAAATTTTCCAGAAACACGCCTTTTCCACAAATGAACCTCATATATTTTCATCAGGGAGGATGGGCCCCTCTATGAAAACTACAGGAAAAGGTAAATTATAGAAGCATACAGTTTCAGGCTTAGCCATTAGGTTTAGTGCTCTCATTTTACAGATGAGTAAACTGAGGCCCAGAATTACACAGTGGCTATTTGCTCGTGCCAGGAGTTGAGCCTGCTTCTTCAGAAGCACCCTATTTTGGTGCTATGTCTCCAGTATCTTGCTTGAGTGTTTTTTAAAAATAAAGGGTTACCTCTCCCCTGCCCAAGAATAATGACCACTGACTAAATTACTGTCAGGGCCTGTGTTTAAAAATAATTCCTTGAGGGAGGGGCGCCTGGGTGCTCAGTTCGCTTCGCATCTGACTCCTGATTTCAGCTCAGGTCATGATCTCAGAGTCATGGAATCAAGTGCCTGGTTGGCCAGCATGCTGAGCTTGGAGCCTACTTAAGATTCTCTCACTTTTGGCACCTGGTGGCTCAATTGGTTGAGTGTCCAGCTCTTGATTTCAGCTCAGGTCGTGATGCCAGGTTCGTGGGACTATATCCGGTATTGGGCTTTGTACTGAGTGCAGAGTGTGCTTGGGATTCTCTCTCTCTCCTTCTGCCCCTTTCCCCTGCTCGTGTTCTTCCTCTTTCTCTCTCTCTCAAAGAATAATAATAATAATAATAATAATAATAATAATAATTCCTTGAGAAGTATATTCATTTTGTTTTTCTCATAAGTTATCTTTAACAGAACTTTATTTTCAATGATAAAATTTTAGAACGTGTGAAATTTTAGAACTCCTATGGACATCGGATTCCTATGGACATCGGATTCATCTAGAGCAGTTTCATGCTCAAATAAATTTTTATGAACTTTGGTTCCTCAATTTTTAAAGCTATTTACAGTTCTTTTCTTTCTTTTTTAGTTGTCAAGCAAAGGTTCTCCTTTCAGGATTGTACCAGAGTCTTAGAGGCAGCATCCCTTTTTCTTTTACCCATGGTAGGATCGTGAGTTTGCTTTGTATCTTTTTTTTCTTCCAATTTTTATTTAAATTTTAGTTAGTTAACATGAGGTATAATATTGGTTTCAGGAATAGAATTTCATCTATCATCACTTGCATACAACACCCAGTGCTCATCGTGACAAGTGCCCTCCTTAATGCCCATCACACATCTAGTCCGTCCTCTGCCCACCTCCCTCTATCAACCATTGTTTGGTTCTCTGTCATTAAGAGTCTCTTATGATTTGCTTTTCTTTCTCTGTCTCTCTTTTTCCCTTCCCATACATTCATCTGTTTTGTTTCTTAAATTCCACATATGAGTGAAATAATACGGTATTTGTCTTTCTCTGACTGGCTTATTTTGCTTAGCATAATGCATTCTAGCTCCATCCATGTCATTGCAAATGTAAGATTTCATTCTTTTCGTTGGCCAAGTAATATTTCATTATATGTGTGTGTGTGAGTGTGTATATGCCACGATGGACTTTTAGACTCTTTCTATAGTTTGACTGTTGTTGATAATGCTGCCATAAACATCGGGGTGCATATACCCCTTTGAATCTGTGTCCTTTGGCTAAATAGCATGTGGTGCAACTGCTGAGTCATGAGGTAGTTCCATCTTAACTTTCTGAGGGACCTCCATACTGTTTTCTAGAGTGGTTTCACCAGTTTCCATGGCTTTGCTTTCTATCTTGACTACCACTGAAGAGAAGTAACAGGATTCACATGATACTTGGGAAGGATAAGTGTGCAGTTAAGATCATAGACTCTAGAGTGCACATTTCCTGCTACACCATCCATTGGGTGGCCTTAGGGAGTTCTATACCTCAGGAAGCCCCAGGTTTCCCCATTGCAAAGGGAGGTCTTATGTGTGGCCTCACCATGGTTTCAGTCTTCTATACGTTAGCTGCTACAGCTATTGCTAGTTTTGTGCCTGTTGTTGCTGTTATTCTCGAACCAGAAAGGTTTCCAAACTTGCCTCGGGAAGAGCTCATAAGGAGGGCTGCAAATTCCATTTCCAAATTTCAGTGAGTGGAAGAGATAGGGAGAAGAGATTCACCTACTTTGGTACCGAAGGTGTTATCTCTTTTAAAAGAAAATTTCACCTGACCAAATGACTAAAAATAATAGTTTCCTTATTGTTAGCTGATGTTAGTGTTTTATTTTTAGTTGATTTTTCTTCTACCTTCATATATCTCTATGTCTAAGCCAGTGATGAGGCAGTCACACTTGTGATTTTTCATGGTGAGTTTTAGAAAGGAGAGACCTGAGGGCCCAGCTGCAGACAAGAGGCAGAGGAACCTGATTTGAGGCAACTGTCCCAGTGCATGCTGGGACTCTATCTCTGAGACTGCCTTACCCAGTCTTTCACAGTGTCCATATTTAACAGTGTGGAAAGAGCAAACCAATTGAGAAGGCCGTTGCCAGGGAGGAAGGAAATGGTTAATAAAGTATTTTTTTTAGCTGTTTGAACCTAGTTAATTGTCGAGTTATATCATCAGGTGAGTTCTCTCCTTTCTGCTGCTGCTTTAAGGAAAAACTGTAAATGGACAGCATACCTGTCATGTAAGCACATGTCTCTAGGCTGCATCTGTTCGTAGGCTAAAAATGAAATCCCCTTACAGCTATTACCTGGAGGACTTTTATAGGTTTTGCAGAAAAAAATGACTGGAATACAGCTAGGACCTGTTTTATTGTCCCTGACAGTGACTTAGGAAACCACCTTTGCCTGCAAATCTTTGATCATGCCCTGGGGTATTCATTTGTTTATTTTTATCAGGTACAGCACTTTGAATACCAGAGCACTGGGAAATCAAACTGGCCCAGTCATTATAGGTCGTTTGAGGCAGTTTTCTGTTCTTTTTTCAAGGACAGTTGAAGGGGGGAAGGAAAATCCAGGACCTGGGTGCATTTCTAAATTATGGGACATAATTTATAATAAAAGATTTAACTTTGTATTTGGAAGCCAAATTATGACTGTCCCTATGTCTGTTTTGTGTGCTCATTTTTCTTCTTTACAGAAAGTCAGCAGCTAATTATTTTTCTGAGTTGAGTTCTTTAATACCACTTAGTTAAAAATCTTCTTAACTTTATGTTTTCCAGGGATATCAGTATGAACAACATTACTCAATTACCAGAAGATGCATTTAAGAACTTTCCTTTTCTAGAGGAGCTGTAAGTAATATTTTGAGAAATATGTTTTATTTGTGTTTTTGTTTCCCCATTCTCTTTGGAAGCTCTTACAAAGAGATAGTCTAATGTTTCTTAGGGAACATTCAGATAGCTCAGTTTCAGTGAGCCTTGTGTGCAGAGGAAATCATGTTGTTTTCAGGGAAACAAACTTGATTTTTTTAAAACAGTGTAATTGCTGAAGTTATTTTTGAAAGCCAGAACTAAAAATGTTACTTTCATAGGAATTTTTTGCTGCAATTATTATAACCACGAATGGTACAGTGACACAAGTTAATTACAGTGTGATCCTGAGATAACAAGGCTAGGGTAATTACACATTGTTGCCAGAGGAGTTGCTGTGTGGGTAACACAACCATAAAAAATAATACAAGGTATTTTAGGGTCACGATGCAGGAGGCAATATTATTGTAGGTGAGCAGAGAACTGAGTGTGGGTTCCCTTGGACATATACACATGACCTTTGGGGAGTGGGTGAAGGCATGGAACATCATCCTAGTCTCTTAGAGCACCTGTAAGAATGTTTCTGGACTTGTCAGCTGCAGCTCACGTTTCAAGTTTAACAGTTGACATTGTGGAAAATTTCTTTCCATCTGTTTTAACCTCCATTTCGTTTTGCTTGTCAGACATTTTTTTAAAGTTCACGATAAAAATAGGCACTATTACATTTTAAAGTAAATGGAAACTATATATTATATTAGGAATCCAGGTAAAAAAAAATAAAATCAGATTTAAATCAAGTTAAATACAGGTTTTTAATGGCCAGGCTAATGGATTATATAATATGTGGAGGTAAGAAGGGGACAGTTTGATACCAAGAACATCAAAGAGATACAGCCCGAAGGAATCTAAATTAATACTACAGACTGTATCCTACAGCCAGCTGTTGAGAGTTAGATCCAAGTCTCCTATCCTAGCTCAGCCTCTCCCCCAACATGAGGAACAGGAATCAAATATAAGCCATGCAGGTTACGTGTGCTCCCTTGCTTCTGACAAGAGCATTAAAGTAGCAGTTAAGGATTTAATAAAGTTTTGGAGAAATTTTTCTTCCCACACTACTTAGCTGAACACAGTGTTCCCACAGCAAAAATTGAACAGAGATCATTTGCCACTTTTAAGCTTGTGAACTGGGTCAAGTTATTTAACCTCCCTCTGTTCAGTTTCTTTGTCTTTAAGGTACTTTAAGGTACAGACTGCTAGAACAGAACTAGCAACTGTTCCCCTTCTGGTGAAGATAGAATGAATTAATAGATGTTAAATGCTTAAGACAATGCATGAAACAGAGCAAATGTTATGTAAATAATAGCTCGGATTTATTTTACTATTTTAAAAGTGTATACAAAAAAGCAGTGGAGTATATAATACTAAATGTTATCTTTCAGAAAAAGAATTAAGTGTGAACATTAATTATTTTGTAATAGTTATTCATTTTTTTATTGAGATATAGTTGACTAATAACATTAGTTTCAGGTATACAATGTAATGATTCAATATTTGTGTATATTATGAAATGATTACCATAATAAGTCTAGTTAACATTCACCATTAGCTACACACTTTTTTCTTGTGATGAGAACTTTTTAAAGATGTATTCTCTTAGCAACTTTCAAATATGCAATACAGTATTATTAACTATAGTCAGTGTGTTGTACCTTAAATCTCCATGACTTATTTTATAATTGGAAGTTGATACTTTTTTTTTTACTTAGCGAGAATATTGAAGGTTTTTAAAAATGTTTTTGAATGTTTTTATTTATCTTTAAGAGAGAGCATGAACGGGAGGGGCAGAGAGAGAGAGAGACACACAAAATCTGAAACAGGCTCCAAGCCCTGAACTGTCAGCACAGAGCCTGATTGGGGCTCGAACCCACAAACTGTGAGATCATGTCCTAAGCCGAAGTTGGACGTTGAACCGACTGAGCTATTCAGGCACTCCTGGAAGTTGGTACTTTATGACCCTCTTCACCCATTTTGCCCACCCAACTCCCTAATTATTCATTTTTAGTTAAGATTTTAAATTAAAAAGTAGTGAACTCTGCATTTGAAGCCTCCTTGCTCAAGCTTTTAAGAGACGCTTTACCTGTTTGTTCTTCTATTTGTATATATTACATAAATATGTTTGTTTATAATGTTTTAGACTTTAGGATTAGTGTCCCTTTATAGGCGTGATTATGCAGTGAAAGGACATTTGCAAATGGTTGTCCATCCATTGTATAACTACTGTGTGATGTGTGATGCACCACATAGTAATGGAGAGCTTCTCTTTGCTCTGGGTGGGGCGATTGGGTACCGACCATCTTTGTTGATGCCTCAGATGGCCAGTTCCACCTGAGGGATTTTGTAATGAGGGCCTGGATATGGAGTCAAACCTGTAGTCTCTGCTTTGTGAAGTTCACATCTTGGATTTCTTAAAATCCCAAATGTCAAGCTTATGAATTCAGTCAGTTGAGACTTTTCATTGGAACCAAACTGAATTTGACTGCTAGTTTTTTGTAGGTAGTCACATTCTCTCCATACTCTGCTTTGGCAGTGATGGAGCCCATCAAATCAAGCCAGTACATCTTCTCCAAATATTGGATGGGATTTCAAAAATGAATTCAGTTAGGAGAGCCGATGGTTATTTTTAAAGAATACTGCAGAGTAGTCTTTAATACTCTGGGAATACTTCATGCATTTAAAGGAATTATTTTCCATGTTAGTCAAAGCATGGTAAAAACCCCATTTCTTTCTTTATAAAACACTGTAGTTGATTTTGACATTCCAAAATGATGCTGCTATGACTATTGTAATATTTCATAAACAGTGTAACCATTTATTCAGAAGTCATCTGGAAGTCATTTAAGAGTGATTGTGAAGCTGAAGTGCCCTGAGTAGAAATGAATGATTCTCTGAAGTTTTTGTTTTTTGTGTTTTTTTCCCATTATAGTTAATGAGGTACACTTTACAAGATGTGACCGGGTTTGCTAAATTTTATATGAAAATCCAGAATGGTTGGAGTGTTGGGTGGAATCACTTCCCAATGTTACAGAAGATGTGTTTATAGATACTTAAACATGTAATTATTCTTTCAGTAAACCCTGAATCCTGCTCTGTGCCAGGTTCTGTGGTAGGTACCGGGAGTACAGAGACAAGGAAGTATGGTCTTTGTCCTTGAGTTGACAGTCTGTCATAGCTGTGCTGCCTAATACCATAACCACAGGCCATAGGTGACCATTTACTTTTGGATTTAAAGTAATTAAAATTAAATTTAAAAATCCAGTTCCTTAGTTAAACTAACCATTATTCAAATACTCAATTGCCACCTATGACTAGTGGCTATTGTATTTGACAGCACAGATACTAGAATATTCTTAACTCTTCAGAAAATTCAGCTGTACAACATTCATCTAGAGGAATGTATGGAACTATCACTTGGTACAGTGTGATGACTCTTCAAGGTCAGTGAAAGCCTGAAGTAAGATATTCACTTGAGACTGTAGGATTTGGGAAAGACTTCCTAGAAAAGCTTCAGCAGAATCTTGAAGGACACCTAGTAATTATCAGATGGGTATGAGGATGCTCCAGAAAGAACCTTATAGCATGTGCAAAGACATAGAAGTAGACACTTCAGACATTTCATAAGTGTTAAAACATAATTATTCCTATTGAAACATAGAAAAAATTGAAATATTGAAAGATGTAGAGGTGTCAGGATATAAGGCCAGATCATGAAGTGATATTTTAAGCTGAGTTTAGACTTAATCCTGAAGGAGCTGAATTGGATATGAGGGTGGGCAATAGGGAGTAGACTAAGATTTTTGCCCTAAACGACTGGATGCCATTCACTGATGTCCCTCCCCACCCCCCGCCCACTGGAAATATGAAAACATATTCAATTTGATACATACAATATCTGAAACCTTGGGACAGTCCCTTGATTTTTGCGCCTTGGATTTCCTACTCTTTAACATGGAACTCTTCACAATAGTATTGTAAAGAGAAAACAGGGTAATTTATGTAAAGGTGTGTTGTGACCATCAAGGGCAATGTGTACAGGAGTAAGGTAAATTTCATTTGTACACATTGCAGTCTTTGTTCTCCTGGTTTTCTTGAAGTATTTTAGGGAGAGGTTATTTTGCTTGGGGATGCAAGTTGGAGTATAGATTTTTGTTAGCAGTGTCAAAGGAAAGCCAGAATTCTTAGAAAATATTCATTTAGCATCCACAGAAGCTAGTCTGATGTGATGCTGGCACAGCTATTTTCTGGCTTTCCTTGAGACCTTCAGAGCATTAGTAGGCATCTGGGGAATGGCTGAAATGTGGAGCTGTGAAAATGATTTAATTAGAATCAACAGAAGGAATATCCGACTGCTTTTCCATAGACTCCTACTGAAAAATCCACAGATGTTACTTTGAGTTTAGATGTTGCGATAGCAGTAGAAGCCATTGCCAGCTTTGAACTTGTGCAGTTTATTGTTTAAAGCATCCTAGAAGATGAGGATCATTCCATTTGTTTCAAAATGGACTTTGGCTTTGGAAGACTCACAATGCTAATGTAAAACTTAGGTCCCTATGTCCTAATTCAAGCCCACTCATTTTTTTCATCTGTAGGACAATTAATGCTACATTAAGGCATTACTTTATAAAAGAAGACTAGTGAATGATTTGAGCAGGGAGATTTCAAATCAGATACAAACAGAGTGGATCAAAACTAAATAGTTTTAAATAGTTTAATTTGGCCAATACTTACATATAGAACATATTTATATATATATATACATATATATACACACACGTAACATTTCAGACTTAGGAAATGTTGCAAGCATAAAGAATTTTCACACATAGCATTTACTCTGGTTCCCCAGATGTTAACATTTTCTCTCCATACATACACACACACAATATGAGATCTAAAACATATCGACATTTTTTCCTGAACCATTTGAGAGTAAATTGCAGTTATAATTCCCCTTCACCACTAAATATTACATCATTATTCCAAAAAAACACAAATAATTCATTTAAATAACTGCAGTACAGTGGCCAAGCTCTGAAGAATAGTATTGATATATGTTATCATCTGATCTATAATTTTCATTCAGATTTAATAGCTGTTCCATAGATAATTCTCTATAGCAGAAGAAAAATAAAATTCTGGTCCAGCATACAATCTGGAACCAGAAGTTGTATCTGGTTGCTAGGTCTTGATAATTTATTTTAAATTTCAAAAACTATTTCCCCCCCAGAAAAAGTAAAATAGTTTCTCAGTTGCTTTGGTCATGTTTGAGAGTTAAAAATACTCTATTCTTGGGAGCATTCTCTTGTTCCGCTTTATAGTGCTCTGTTGGGATGATTTGAGAGTAAAGATCACTGCCCTTACTGTTGGGAAGTACACAGTGAGCTCACAGAGGGGCACGGCTTGTCTGGTTCATGTTAGTTCCTATGTGTCATTTGGGAAGCTCTCAGATTAGGAAGGAAGTGTGTAAAAAGAGAAATGGGAACAGAGTTTGTACTAATTGTACCTGCTATGTATTGGATAGCCTCACCCCACCCCCAGAACAGACGTTGTTTTGTTTTAATTCATAAAACACTGAGCTATATTCAGTCTCACTTTGCTGATGAGGAAGCTGAGGTTTTCTGAAGAGTGATTAAGTAACTTACCCAAGGTTTCATAGCATGTTTGTTAGTAATGGACCTGGTCTTATCCCAGTCTCTGCTCCTGTATATATGTGGAGAGGATGAGGAAAGACATTTGAGACAATTTGTTAATTCATCAAACTTTTGTTAGGTAAAGCCCTGTGTTTGGTGTTGAATTAAATGGGATATTTACTTTCAAGAGAGATGAATGATGGCGTATTAGCGTTTTTGGGAGTTCAGAAGAGAAAGAAATTTCTACTTGTTAAGAAAGATTAGGGAAGACCTCACCCACGAGTTGGTATTTCTGGAGAGTCCTGAGAGATGCTAGGAGTTAATTCTTGAGGAGATGTGGAAGAAGGAGCATAAGAAAATATGTAAAGACTGTATAGGTGGTAGGAATGATGTGGTGTCTGGTTTGGTTGTAGTGTTGAGTTCCTGAAAGGAAATATTGGGAAAGAAACCTAGAAAGGAGTCTGGGGCCAGACTTAAGCCCTAGTCTTGTGCCTCTTTCCTGGAAGACTAACAAGGAGTTTCAACTTTTGAGTGACTGTTGAAGTGTTTTGAGCTAAGAAATGACTTGACTGGATAGGACCTTCAGTAAAGGTAATCCCATAGGAGACAGTGGGATGTTTGGGATTGAGAAAATGCAGGGAGACACATGAAGCAACACATGTTACTAGTGGCAGCAGTCCAGCTACGAATTATGGGAATCTGAACTAGGGCAGATGAGAGGCAGTGAGAGAGAGGAGGGAATCTCTGCAAAAGATGGACATAGAATCAAGAGGACGCCTCAGCTGGCATGATGAAGGGGACATCCATAACACTTTCACTTAGGATTACCCGGAGTCTGGTGTGCTTTGATAAAAATACAGACAGTACAGGAAGAAAAATTGTTTTGGAAGAGAAGCTATTATTCTTCAATATACATATGGAATTGAGATGGGATGCAGGTAGGGGTCTCTGGAAATACGGGCGTGAAGCCCAGAAGAAAGATTTGTGGGTATAGATTATAGAATTAGAGTGTTATGGGTATATATTTGGGAGTCTTTTATTTTAAGGTGATTACTGGAAACATGAGATTGAAAGAGCTTGCCAAGAGAGAGAGGGTAAAAGAAAAGGGAAGGAAGCCAAAGACAACTCCTTGGGAAACACTTGAATCCGGGTGTGGGAAGAAGACCAAGTGCCAGAGGAGCAAGAGAACTAGGGCAGAACTGTGCCCCAGGAGCTGTGGGAGGAGAGATTTTTTCACAAGAAATGAGGGATCAACATTGACAGGCTGGAGAAAGGTGCCCATGGCCAGATAGTGACAAAAGGCCTTGAATTTAAGTTTTTTAAAATAATCATTTCAGTAGGGTTGTGAGAATGACTTTGGGGTAAAGATGTACATCAAGAGATAGGCCTGATAGGGGACTGCTAGTAGGTGGTTTCTGGCTTGGAGAAGAGTAGAAAAAGCTTGAAATACGTGCTGTATGTGACAGGAGTCCCCAGAGCTTAAGAGACAGAAACTGAGCTGAGACATAATAGAGGATTTATTGTTTCATGTAGAACTAGAAAGTCCAGAGGTGGAGTTGGCATCAGATGGTACCCGATCTCAAGGCTTTAAAGCTAGGAGATTTTTCTCATGCTCTCCATTTCTTAGCTTTGATTGTCTCTAATTTTGTGTTTTGGCTACATTCTTTCCTGTTGGAAATAGCCGGCCTCCATATAGTAGGAAATCAAAGCACCTCTTTGCATCTTGAGATCCAAAGTGAGTATCTAAAGCCTTCCTCAGCAGCTTCCAGCACAAAATTCCTAGGAGGACTGTGGTTGATCAGACTTAACCTCACGTGCCTGTCCTTGAACCAGTCATCACTCTGTTTGGAATGGCATCGTCCACTCTGGGTCACAGGCTCATCCCCACCCACTGGGACTGCTCGAGGTGGAGAATTCTCCCAAAGAAAGCAGAAGGGGGAAGGAAGACTGGCAGAAAGAAAGCATAGTTATCTCAGCCAGTTAGAATCTAGTAATTAGACACCTTGTAGGAAATGTTTACTTGGGTCAATCTGAAATGAACAAAGGGCTGGCGAAGAATATAGAAAGGTCTCCGTCAAAGCCTAGGTGGTATTAATGCATCGTGGAACCAGTGAGGCCTGTAACTTTGCCCTGCAGTGATTAGCAGTTTAGAAATGGAGGTGATGAAACATGGGGTGTACTGAAATTTGGGGGTTGATAAGTCAGGATTTCATAGAGGACTAGGGGAAATCAAGCAGGAGAATTAAGCAGTTCATTGTTAAAAGGTTTAACATGGGATTCAGAAAGCCTAGAGAGGCAACTGAAACCACAGTTTGCTAGTTCATTTATTTATTTCATTTATTTATTTTAATTAAAGCTAATTATTTGTTCTTTGATTAAAAATAGTAGTGGCTATAAGTAAGTGAACATGTATTGGAGTTTTTACTAGCACAATTTAATTTTCCAGCAAGGGAACAGGCTAAGTTATTTCTTCCATGTATTGTCCACTCTTGCCAAACATGCTTGTTTAACATACTATTATATGTTTTAGTATAACATTTAATTCATAATTTGTTTATTATTTTCCCCTAATAAGTATTTTCACTACTTCTTAATTTGGACTGTAAGTTTAAAATAGTTTTTTCAATGTTTATTTTTCAAAGAGAGAAAATGAGAGCATAAGACTGAGCGGGGTCAGGGCAGAGAGAATCCCAGTCAGGCCCTGTGCAGTTAGCACATTAGGCTCTCCTGACAGCACAGAGCCTGATGTGGAGCTTGAACCACAAATTGTGAGACCATAACCTGAGTCAAAATCAAGAGTCAGATGCTTAACCGACTGAGCCACCCAGGCACCCCTGGCCTATATGTTTATAACAAAGAAGATAGTGTTCGAGGTGCTAGAAAGTCTGTATCACAGACACATCTAGGTTTTTAAGAAAATGATCATAAAATTCATGGATACTTGATTTTTAAAATCTGAATGCATAGAAAGATAAGATGGAAAGCTAAGGGAAGAAAAAGTAAATACCCATTATCTCAAACATGAATGGCTTAAACACATAAGGCTTGTACACACACACACACACACACACACACACCTATAGAACTATTATGGTGCATCATAGAGTCAACAGGGTTGTAGGACCTGATACTCTGCACTTCTCATTGTATAGCTCCCATGTCAAGATCACAAAATAGCTGTGTACTTAAGCTGTAGCCATCATGACCCAGTTCTCCACAACAGGAAAGATGAAGGAGGAAAGAAAGGGGGATATTTCCCAGTAGTCAGTTTCAAGAAGCCATCTTAAACCTTCCATACAATACTTCTGCTCATATCTCATTGGCTAGAACTTAGTCACATGGGCACACCTAAGAATGGATGCTGGCAAGTATGCTTGTTGAACTGAGCATATTGTCTGAACCAAAATCAGAATTCTATTACTAGGTAAGAAGTGAAGAGTGGTTATTGGCTAGGCAATCACTTAAAGTCCTTTGGCTACAGGAAACAAATTTAATTCAACATAGCTTCAATAGTATGGAAATATATTTATCTTACATAATAAGAAGACCTTCATAACAAGATGGTAGAACTCTTCTAGGGATGGTTAATGGACTTAGGTCATATCCTCAAGAACTGAGGTTCTCTCTGTCTTCCTAGTCTGTTCCCTCAGTAAGGGCAGCACCATAGTTGCAGTCACTTCCCATGGTATATTCAGACATGATGGCATCCAGAAAGAGAAGAAAATCACTCCTGTTGTATCTCCATTTAGGAAGAATGCTATCTTTCCCAGAAACCCCAGCAGACTTCCTGTAACCAGAGCTGGGGTCACAAATCCAGCCCTAAGCTAGTCATGGGAATAGGATCAGCATGACTGGTTAAAACCAATAAAAAATCAGGGGAACCTGGGTGGCTCAGTTGGTTAAGCGTCTGACTTCAACTCAGGTCATGATCTCACGGTTTGTGGGTTCGAGCCCCGTGTTGGGCTCTGTGCTGACAGCTAACTCAGAGCCTAGATCCTGTATCAGATTCTGTGTCTCTCTCTCTCACTCTGCCCCTCCCCTGCTCACTCTCTCTCTCTCTCTCTCTCTCTCTCTCTCAAAAATAAATAGAACATTAATTTAAACCAATAAAAAATTTACTCATGGAGCTACATCATGTGAAGGAGGTCGTATTGGAACAATCCCATCCTCAGCCAGGAAGGCATGAATGAGTAGTCGATAGGTGCAGTTCCTCCCTCTCCTCTTCACATTTTACCCAGTACATATGGTCCATTTTGATCCCTTTCTGCCATAGGAAGCTTTCCCTGGTCTTCCTTTTCCAAGTTCCTCTTGCACTTTCTTTGCTCCTCTCCACGTTGTGCTGGATAGAGTGCCCTGTTATTTTGTGCTCAAGATGTGTCAGTGTACTTGTCTTTTCAACTCCTCTGACTTTTCTCTAAGGGCAGAGCCTGCCATCATATACATCTCCTATATGACCTGGTGAAGGTAACCACATTTTTGAACTAGAAATTGAGGGAGGGGTTAAGATAAATAGGATTTCTTCTTATTTTGAATTTATTGATGTCAGAAATCTTATCAACCTATATAAAAACTCAAGGTGCTTGGGTATCTCCGTTGGTTAAGCATGTAACTTTGGCTCAGGTCATGATCTCTTGGTTTGTAGGTTTGAGCCCTGCGTCGGGTTCTATGCTGACAGCTCAGAGCCTGGAGCCTGCTTCAGATTCTGTGCCTCATTCTCTCTCTGCCCTTCCCCCACTCATGCTCCATCTCTGTCTCAAAAATAAGTAAACTAGTAAAAAAAAAACTAAAACTAAATTCCACTGAGGTTTTATGTTTAATGAATTATTCTTATTTTAAAAAATGAAATGAGAAGAGTCTCAGGAACGCTCATTACTCAGTTTGCCAAACCTATGGTGATTGTCCTATAGTTAGAAGGTCAGTATTTATTGGTTGATGCTAGCTGTAAAAATTTTTAAAGGCTCTAACATATTTCCTTATATGGGTGGATATTGCGTGTTTACTGCCAGAGGTTGTCAGGATAACTTTGCTCAGGAAATGTAACTGCTGCCAGGGTTTTATTGATTTACCTATAATATATGTAGGCATACTCAAATAAATCTATGAAATAATGTTCCCCTTCTCTGTGAAGGAAGTCTACTTTAAAAACCTTGGGAACTTCCCAAATAAGGGTTCTTAATACATCTATGTTCTTAAAACATATTCAGTTTTTACATGCACTTACACAAAAGTTATATGAACATGTAGGTGGAGAAATAGGGTAAGCAAAACACTGTTAGCTGACTCAGGACTCTCTGATACACGGTTATTAGATGAGGTTTATTTAACCTTGATGGGAAGAATGTCCAAGGGGAGCTATTTAGTTGTTAGGCCTGTCTATTTACTAAGAAAATAACTACATCCTTTGGTTGTCCTAAAGTCAATTCATAGAAAATAACAAAAAGCAACATTGTTCTTTTTCTGGAATTTACATTATTTTCCTTTATTTACCTCAATTTATTTCTAGGATTTACATTATTTAGCTGTGCTCTAGGGCCTTGGGCAAGGCACGAAGGAAACAGAGGCACTTTGTTCTATTTTAAAAACAGCAGTAGGGGATGGTGTTAGCAGGGTCTGTATGGGAGGATAAGCGAAGGAAGAGGGTTACAGTGATGTTCCTTTTTGTCACTGTGCGTTGATACTGAATATCCATACCTGGAAACCCGTGTACCTCCCAAGGTCCTCATTTTTCACAGGACACTGCAGAGTTCCTAGGACATAGTAGGGCCTTAACACATAAGTAAATACATGGCTAAAGGCTTATATCAGAGGTATGTATTATAATGGTTTTTGCTCTTACTTGAAAATGGTTGCCAACATTTTAGAACCTGCTGGTTTCAAATTATATTTCATAAGAGAATGTCGCTTACTTCCCATTAGACGCTTCTCTGGGCCATACTTGTCCAAGCTCATTGTTTTAAAGGTTTGTTTGTTTATAGCACATGAACAGGGGAGGGAGAGAGAGAGAAAGGGAGAGAGAATCTCAAACAGGCTCTGTGCTGAAAGCACCTGGAGCTTAAATCCATGAACCACGAGATCATGACCTAAGCCAAAATCAAGAGTCTGACACTTAATCTACTGAGCCACCCAGGCGCCACTTGCCCAGCTCTGTTTTGAACCAGAAATGCCTTCTCTGTAAGCAGTGTAATGGGCTGGTGGTTGTGTCTGTCATACTTTGCTTGTAGTGTGATGTTGTGCTGATCCACCCACTTGAGAGAATTTAATGGCAATGGGGGAGAGACAGCCTGGATGTATGTATTTGGGTACAGTTGTGATAGTTGGTGTGTGTGGCTTCAGATGAAGCTCTGTTGGGTGGGAACACACAGATATGGGAAGTAGTGGTGAGGGAGGACAGAAGACATTGCTGTGGGAGGTAGATGAATATTGCTAAGAAGGGAAGAGTGGTGCTCAAAGGACCTTTCTGTGCGAACTGGGCAGGAGGAGCATGATGCCAGGTCATCTGGTAGCCACCTCTGCAGAAGGAAGGTAGGCCTGTGATTGGATGGGGGTTTGGGCCACCCTGTCCTGCCTCGTCCTCTATTCCCCAACCTCTCCAGAGTGTGTAGAAAAATTGCACGAGTAAAGCTCTCTGTTGTTTGTGTGCGAGCATGCTTCCCACCCGGGCCTTACTGCTGCAGTTGCTTTGACTCCTGCTTTCTCCACCCCAGGCTCCTCACAACAGCTGCTGGAAGCTACTGAGCCCTGATCCGCCCTCCTCCCGTCTCAGTACATATGTCTAGTCAGCATGCATATTGTAGTCCTTCATCCACTGGTCCTTGGCCAGATTTCCAACCAAATAGCTACAATGAAATTTCTGTAATAGGCCAGAAGAAACCTAAATCCAGGCATTTCTTAAGAGAAATAGCATCAACTGGTTTATTATCTATTTCACACTTGCCTTTCTTCTTTTCTTTAAATTGCCTCCCAAGTGAAGAAACCCCAGTCTTAATCAGCACGTCTCATGAAAGTATGAAGCCTCTGGCACAGATTACTTACTGAAATGTGACCTCCTTGTTCATACACACCATTGACCAGTGCCCATTTCACCAGCCCTGTTCCTGCCTTCCCCTTCTGGGATGGATGGCAGATAGAAAATATCATGTAGCACGTGCATTAAGAAGAGAGGATATAATTGAAAACTCTGGCTTTCCCTGGAAAGAGGCCCTCATGTGAATCCACGGACCTTATGAATAATAAATGCACACAAAACAGATTCATAAAGACACTACACACTGAGCCGCTTGTATCCTGTTTCCTGGAACAGTTCCAAATCCAGTGGGAGAGCGGAAGTCTAATGGCTTGCCCTTTCCTCTCCTCCCCCCTTTCTCTTTCTCTCCCCTCCCTGTCTTTGCTCTCTCTGCTTCTCAGACTGTTGTAACAAGCAGAATAAATAGGAGTTGCCTTGAGGTAGACTGTGTCCCCATTTGAAGTCCTGCTAGACTTGTTTTAATTTTGTGTGATCATGTGCACAGCCCCTAGTGTGTGGAGATAATACTGTTGACCAGTGGACAGGTGTTCCCGTGTTTAAGGTCCACCCTCGCCTTCCCTAAGAAAATGTACTCCTAGAATATGTTAAGAAAGAACATTGTTGCCATAGCACTTTAAGATCTTGCCAAGTAGTTATTTCTTGTCTGGAGAGTGAAGGGCAGTAGGGGAGCAGAAATTAAACAAGAGAAAACATGCAGAAAAGTGAAGATAAACAAACAATAAGCTTTCTCCACTCTTTAAGTAGCAATTGAATCCAGAGCCCTATTGGGGCTTAGTTGAGGCATTACAACAAATACCTGTTGTCTGCTATATATAGGGTCCCATGCAAGACAATACAGAAGGAATATGACTTGGTCCCTGCCCTTAAGGAACATATCATACAACTGTAGGAGATGTGACAAGTTCATAGTAACTGGAGGCAAAATAAGATGCACCCAATAAGAGCTTTGTGTAAGTGCCCGTGGACTCAAAGGAAGCTGATATCATGATGGTTTCATATTTGTGGTAGAATCCAACTTGGACAGTGATGATGAGTAATGTTTCACTTGGCAGAGGCTGGAGTCAGGGTATTTCAGGCAAAGGAAGTGTCACGAGCAAAGAGTCAGAGGTGGGAAAGCATGGTGTCCTAAATTATAGGACACAGGGAACATTGGGGAATAAGAAAGGAAGAGGATCCATAATGAAGTTCCAGCTAAGTCAGCAGGGAAAAAAGCCTTTGGGAAAATGCTCAGAGTTGTGCCTTTTTTTTTTTTAAGATTTAGCTCTCACAGTATTATAATTAAGTTTGAGGAGGAGTCTTGTAGAGGTTCATGGCCATAATCCAGTGGAAGGTGGTTGAGGGTGGGGGGCAGAATTAAGGGCTTAGACTCAGATGACAGCAGGAAGCATACAAGAGTAGATGGGTTGAAACTTTGCAGTGAGGCTTTCTGGTCTTTGGAGATAGGAACTAGACATACAGAAGGAATAGAATTGGTGCCTGGGACCCTGTACCCTTAGCATAAAGAAAACTGTACTGTGTTGACCATTCTGTTCTCACCTTAATGATTTTTCCCCCTTAGGTATTCACAGCCATTGGAGGAAGAATAGTTAAAAAAAATAACGTGTGTGTATGTACATATATCTCCTCATTTAGCACATTAAATTAATTTTAATTTGCTTTGCTATTAATTGTTAAATAATAAATTTAGCAAATTAAAAAGGTTTTCTGGAGGAAGAATAGTTAAAAAAAATAACGTGTGTGTGTGTGTACATATATCTCCTCATTTAGCACATTAAATTAATTTTAATTTGCTTTGCTATTAATTGTTAAATAATAAATTTAGCAAATTAAAAAGGTTTTCTGGGACCAGACAGCAGGTTCTCATGAAATGAGGCATTGAGAAAACCATTGGGTCTGGTACAAACAAATCCACGTACAGAATGGGAAGGGGCTGGTCTTTGCTCATTGAGGGCCATTGGTGACTCTTCCTCAAGACTAGCCACCTCTTTTTCCTTGAGAGTTGCATTAAAAGAAGCACAACCAAGAATATACTATATCCTAAATAAAGTCCCAGTGAGTTTAGGGCCTGTCTGTACCCTGGGGTACTCAGGGATCCCGTCCTTCCCCTCCTTTCTCACTGGTCATCTTTGGCTATGGGAAGGATGACACTCTGTTGGTCTGTGGGAAATTCCTCCATAGTCGCAGTTCTGAACCCCTAAAGCCATAGTCCCTCCTTGTAAGCTCCAGTCGACTGGGGGAGAGCCGTTGATACTCAGAACAAGGCTATTGACCAAGTCCACTCTGTTCTACCTCTCTGGGAATTATTTCCCAACCTCTTGGTGACACACCAGAGGCATTGACATGAATAAGCACTGGAGCCAGCCAGGCAAGAATTGGAATGCTGGCTCTTCCACTTCGCATCTGTGTGACTTATGCTCATTCATCTAACCTCTCAGGGACTCGGAGAAGCGGGGCCATAGTAATGAAATGATTAAAGTGGAAGAAGGTCTGTAAACCATGTATCTCAGTGCTTGTGACTATTGTGGGCTCATTACATAGGTTTTTGTACTTCAAGAGTTTTGGGGAACTTTATCCCTAACCCGTCACTTACTTTCTTTGCTCATTTCTAGATCTGAGGTTTTGGATGTGAAGCTTCCCTAGCATCTACTGAAAGAAATGGTGGCTCATGAAAGAAGTAAAATGGGAAGAGACTTTGGAGTGAATGCTGGATCTGTAGAGCCCTTTCCAAGCTGTTATATTTATTATTCATTATCACAGCAGCTTGGGAAGCATGGGTTGATACATTCTTCAAGGCTCCACATGATATGTTTACTCTAGTAAGAAAGGAAGGAATCGCAGTAGCGTGCATTAGAGTGCTGGCTTGCTCTGCGTTATCACCATCCACTGCATCCTAGAAGTGTTTATTTCTCTAGAGAGTGGGCTTGTATTTCAGGACAAACCACATGCAGAGAGCTCATTTGGTCATTTTTATGAATGATAAGTAGTGGAGAAAGGACACTTTTTGAAGTTAGGTTACTTTAGTTTTCCCTTAGCTTATAAAAGGGGGCAGAGATTTGAGAAAAGGGAGCAAATCTCTAAGCTAATGTAGTTAAACCCTCTTTTCAGTTGACAAGTAACAGTAAGCAGACATTCTGCATTCTGCCACTTCCTTTATTGTTTTAAAAAATACTCTTTCATGTGCCCTACCATAATAGACGAAACTTAGAGACAAAAATTAAGAATGCCATAAAAACTTCAATATGTTTATAGTGTTTGTCTTTTGGTAAGACTGAACTTTTTTTAAAAGACTTTTGTTTTATTTTATTTTTAAGTTTATTTATTTTTGAGAGAGACAGAGACAGCGTGAGCAGGGGAGGGGCAGAAAGAGAGAGAGGGAGAGAGCATGAGAGAGAAAATCTCAAGCAGGCTTCATGCTGTCAGCTCAGATCCCAATGTGGGACTCAAATTCACAGAACCGTGAGATCATGACCTGAGCTGAAACCAAGATTCGGATACTTAACTGATTTTATTTTTAAGAATCTCTACACCCAACATGGGGCTTGAATTTATAACCCTGAGATCAAGAACTTATAACCCCAGACTTGAGCTTTTAAGGCAGATCTTTCAGATAACTTGGAGGAGCAGTCATAGTCATGTGATTACTTGCCGTCCTGGGTGGAGTTGGGTTCCCCCTTATGGTCCTCATGGTACAATCTGATATTTTTAAAATGTGACCTTTAGGCTGGGTGGCTCAGTATGTTAAGTGTCTGACTTCAGCTCAGGTCATGATCTTGGCGGTTGCTGGGTTCAAGCCCCGGATTGGGTTCTGCCCTGACAGCTAAGAGCCTGAGGCCTGCCTGGGATTCTGTGTGTCTCCCTCTCTCTGCCCCTTCCCCACTCATGCTCTGTCTGTCTGTCTCTCAAAAATAAATTCATTAAAAAACTTTTTTTAATAGTTTATTTTTGAGACAGAGAGAGACAGAACATGAGTGGGGGAGGGTCAGAGAGAGAGGGACACACAGAATCTGAAACAGGCTCCAGGCTCGGAGCTGGCTGTGAACACAGAGCCCGATGCGGGGCTCGAACCCATGAACTGTGAGATCATGACCTGAACTGAAATCGGATGCTTAACCGACTAAGCCACCCAGGTGCCCCTAAAATTTTGTTTTAAATGTTACCTTTTGAACATTCCATTTCAACTGTGAGAATTATCAACAGAATTTTAGTTAGTGAATTTGGGATATAGGAAGGCTTGCTCCGAGCCTGAGATAAGGTAGACTGTGGGGTGCCATGGCATTGGAATGGCGAGCATTTTTGAGGGGGAGGTTCTGAGAAAACAGTTTCTGACTAATGAGTTGACACGCTGGTGGGTAGTAACAGGAGTGTGAGGTACATGCCCTGTTCTGGGCATTGTTTGTACTTGACCTGCAATACTAATGTGCAAGAAACAACCAGTAGCATGTAGTTTAATTATGTAGTAGAGTGTAGTTTAATTATGAGTTCTAGGAATTCACACACAGGTGAATGTTTAGATCGTGTTCATAAGAACTGAAGTCTTCATGGACAGTAATGCTGGAGTTGGGTATTCAGGGAGAGAAGGTGAGGTTGTGAGATGAAGACCGTTAAAGACGTGGTGGTGACACTGGCTAGTCTAGAAGCAAGGGGATTTGCTAAAGAGAAATATTCTTAAATATTTTGAACCCTGAGGAGGTTTTGAAACCATCTTTTCCAATCCCTCATTTTACATATGGTGAACACTTGAAGATCAAAGGCCAAAAGACTGATGGCGTAAAGTAATCTATTGTGGAAAGCCTTGAAAGGTGCTAGGGTGCTTGTGAGATTAAAATGTGTGGTGAGAGGGCTTTTTAAGAGGAATTTAATTTAAGGGCACGAACCCTGTGTTACACCTGTGATCCTGAGAGGCCAGCCTGGTGATCCTTGCTACTGAAAAAATAATTCTGCATACTCACTCGTGGTTCCTGAGTCCTGTTCTCTCCCCACCCCCATACACACCTTCGGTACATACCTCTATGTAGTGCTAGGTAAGGATCAAGTATTACCCTTTCTAGGGATATTTGCATTTTTAAAAGTTCCAGAGAAAATAATCCCTTTGAAAAGTAGAGTTTGAGGGGTGCCTGGGTGACTCAGTAGGCTGAGCATCAGGCTCTTGACTTTGGCCCAGGTCATGATCCCAGGGTTGTGGGATCAAGCCCAACATTGGGCTCCTTGCTCAATGTGGAGCCTGCCTGAGACTCTGTCACACACACCCCCCCCCAATGCCCACCCAATCCTCCTCTCCTCCTCTCCCTATTCGTGTTTGCTTGCTCTCTCTCAGAAAAAAAGAAAAAGTCTCAGACATCAGTGACTTCAAATGAAGGAGCTCTTCTTGTGTCCCAAAAGTCAGGGTATATAAGAGAAGCGGACTGGAAGGTGGAGGGACCAGAGATCTAAGAAGAAGATATGTTGTTATCTATGTCTGGAGCTTAGTAGACACTCATATTTGTTAATGAACGAATTAAACTTTTTTGTGAATGAATGAAAGTCTTCAGTGAGAGTGAATTGATGAATAAGGCTCAGAGGTACAGGGTGCTAACAGAGAAGAAAAAGGGATGAAAATAGAACCTTTAAGAGAAGAGTTAAAGGGGCACCTCGGTGGCTCAGTTGGTTGAGCGCCCGACTTCAGCTCAGGTCATGATCTCATGGTTTGTGAGCTCAAGTCCCACATCAGGCTCTCTGCTGTCAGCATAGAGCCTGCTTCAGATCCTCTGTAACCCTCTCTCTGCCCACCCCTCACTTCTGCTCTCCCCACAAAAAAATTTTAAAAAATAAAGGAGGACTTAATATGACTTGATGACTATGTGATCCTAAGACATGAGGAGAGAGAGAACATAAAAAAAATTGGAGATATAAAATCTTTTTGCTGGAAGAGTATACTGATGAAACCAAGAAACGGATGGTCCTGTTTCACATATGGGCACACAACTATCATTTTTAAGTCAGTGCTTGGAAACCTTCCTTCAGTTCACCTGTTTATAAGTTGCTTACACGAGTTGCTGTCTTATTCTCTGCTGCTTCTCCCTAAATTCCTCCGTTTAACTTTTTCTCTCCTTTCTTTATGCCTGAAAAAATGGGAAGGAAGTGGGGCTCAGTATGAATTGTGGACTCAGATATCTTATGAAAGGACTCAAATTCTTACCCTTCCCTTACCCTTTTCCCACTCTTACTCCCACTTAAATTTGTCACTTTAAAATTTCTTTGGGAAAACATTTCTTAAACACACGCACACACACACACACACACACACACACACACACACACACCACACACCTACCTACCTGTCTATTGATGGATCAATAGATAGCTAGATGCCTTTGTTTGAAAAATTATGCTTACGGTGACTTTCACTTTTTGCCTCCCTTTTGCACAGAAAATGCCGCCCTTGATAGTGGAGAGATAACAGGCTCACTTGCCTCCAGAAGGCATTCCTCCTTAACAGACTAGTTTGCTCTGATCTGTATAAACACTCTTGCCTGCTGACCAGTGGTCTGTATTTATGAGGCACTTGGAAAACACTGCAAGCTGCAGAGAGTGACCATGAATAGCAAACTTAATTTGGTTTAATGTGTTTTGGCTTGCTTGACCTCACTAGAATAAAAATGTGCCTGTTTGAATTATTGTATTGGGAGTTAAAAAAATTCTAGAGACACTTATCTCATTGGAAGAATCTTGGGATCGCTTTAGCAAAGGTTTAAGTCCATGTTTAATGTCAGATAGATTCGAGAAATGTTTAATATAGAGCTTTAATCACAGATTAGTTTATTGTGAGTTCTGAATTTTAAGAGCCTGAATTACTATTTTTTTTTTCTTGCTACTTTTATCCCCCTAGACGATTGGCTGGCAACGACCTTTCTTTTATCCACCCAAAGGCCTTGTCTGGGTTGAAAGAACTCAAAGTTCTGTAAGTAATGCAATTTTAGAGTTTCACAGCTGGCTGTGTATTTTCTTTCTGCATAGTCAACATGCTTGGAGCTAGGGTAAGCACAGTTTCTTTTAGTTCAGGATTAAAAGATTTAAGGAGTGGCCAATGGGTAGTGTGGGAGGCGAGGGTTGATTTAGGCAACCTTGGGTCTAGATAACAAAAGTTAAAACTCTAAATAATAGGTGTTCTGACCTTCAGTGTATTACAGTTGAATGTATTAGGCTTTTTGTTGAGCTAATGCATTGAATCAAAATCATATTTAAGCTTTACTGGTTGAGCTTTGTTTCCATTTATTGCATAGCTATGAGGACTTTGAATTAGCTGACCCTAAAGGGGAAAAGGCTAACAAAAGCTCCAAGTGTTAAAATCGTTTTAAAGCTAAAAGGAATTAAATTAAGATGCCTATAATTTATATAGGCTGTTGAAGGACAAGGAAATAAATTCCTGGCAGTGGTTAGGCGTTTGGAGTATGGCAAATTGGGGAACAGGTGAACTGACTGCCAGCCCCATTTCTGCCACTACCTTGCTGAGTAGCCCTCTGCAAGTCACTAGACCTCTCTGGTTCAGTGAGTTACAAGCACCTTTTACCATTCCATTCTGTGGTTATGATTCATGTCAGAGGTCATTTTATTAATATGACTAGAAATGGCTTTAGGCAAAAATAATAAGGACTTCATTTTCAGTACAGATCAATGCCTCTCTTCTGTGGGCCCTGTTAGATGGGAAAGCTCCATTTTTGCCATGGCCCTCCATTCACTGAGGACATGTCTGCTGCTCCCTAAGGACCAGAGTCTGATATCTTCTTGGAAGAAATTCCTCTAGTTAATATTTAGGGGTTTCTGGGCTCTGCTTTATTCCAAATTGAAAAAGCACTAGGGATTCCAATAGGTTTGTTTGTTATACCTCCCAGTAAACTTGTTATGCTTTCTAATTAACATGAACAGTCCCTAGAGTGATACATGGTAATGAGGGTACCTTAGTTCCTGAGAAAGGAACACCCCTGGAAATGTATGTTATCAGTAGGTCTGTGTTAAGAGATGGCTTGGGATAGTGGCTTAAGTTTCATTTCTGGCCTTATAACAAAATGCTTCTTGCTTTTTTGCAGTTCTCTTTCCTTGGGTGCTTTCCACCTTGACCTTTCCTCCTTTCCTGCCATTGGAAATATTTTTTTAAATAGAAATGGCTCTGAATTCTTCTAAGAAAAAACAGTAACAACTGCTTGTTATTCACTAACCAAAAATTTCCTTCCAGAACCCTACAAAACAATCAGTTGAGAACAGTACCCAGTGAAGCCATTCGAGGACTGAGCGCTTTGCAGTCTTTGTAAGTAACTTTTTGGTTTTCTGCATTCTTGAGTCATTAGTAGACCACTCTGCCTGCTAACTGTGTAAAGAACTCGAGTGCTAGGAAAAGGGGGAGATTTATCCTCTCATCTGGGATAAGATTGGGGGGATAGCCAGGTGCTGCTATCGAAATGCCCTTTGGTGAGAGAGAAGCAGGTGGATCAGTGTACCCCCCGTCTTGTCTCAGTGCCTACACTGCTGGGTATAATTCCGGGAGCTTGTAAGTGGCAGGTGATAATCACTTCTTTAGAACCAGAATTATATGTGTACAGAAGTTCTAGTGTCTTGTGCCATGGTGGTCAAGAATTAGTCACACAGAAGTTTCTGTTTTAGGTGGTAATGATAATCAGAACAAACTGATTAGAACTCCTCATCTGTGGACCTTGAACTCACACCTTGAACTTACATTGGGGGTGATAACTTAGTCTTGTGTACTGCCTTCTTCCCAAGTGTTTTTTGTTTCTGTTTTTTTGGGGAAAGTTTGGTTTTATGTGGAGTGTTCAAGATTTCAGCTCTTGGTTTTTACCATATTCAAAAGCTTGGTTTTTATTAATTTCAGAGACTTCTTACGTAGCACTTCACTTTGTTTTTCTTTGCATTCTTTCCCAAATGTGAGTGCATGTGTGTGTTTGAACCTGGAGAAAGGTGATCACTGCTTCCATTGTTTTGATACCATACCTCCCTTCCTCTTGTAGTGAGTGGATCAGGTAAGCAGCTGTAGTATCATAGGGACCATGCAAAATCCCCAGAAGATTTTCAAGAAGCAACCCATTTTTATATTAAATTCAGATATCTGTTAATGACTACAATGAATGCTAAAAACTAATATTGTTAGGACCACAACTTTTAGTTCTTCTCATCTTTGGGATCGGAAGCTCAAGTTCCTCTGTCTCTAGGGGCACCTTAAAGGAAAAGAGTAAGAAGCAACTTGCTTTTTGTCAAGATTTTTTAAAAGACCCTTTGCATATTTATCTGTCTGAATGTTTACAATACTCTCAAAATAAATTCAGATAAATTCAGGTAATTAGAATTCTGAAACAGGTTTTTCTGGTTTGGATCCCCACTTTGCCACTTATTAGCTATATAATGTTGTGTAAGTTACTTAAAATTCTCCATAGAGTAATGTGCTCGTTAGTCACCATGTACTTTAATGCATGAAAAGCACTTTTAACAATATCTGACATGTAAACATTTGTGGAATCTATTAACAGTAACAATGATGTATTTTTATCAGTACTTTCTTTTGATTACAAGTTTACCCAGTTTACATAACAAGGTGATAGGGATGTCTGAAAGTAATGAAAAAGTATTCTTCAAAACAAGGAACGTAGGTTTGCTATTCTAGTAGAGTAATGAATACCAACATAATGTTGTTTTGCTCTTGTCCTAAACTCAAAGACAGTGGGGAGAAGGCGTAGTTTATCAGAGTGTGACACTTTGTCCACTCGCACCAGAAGCAAGAGGTGGGGAGATCGATAAAATGCAGACCCCTCGGCCGTATCCTGGAAGTAATGTTTTTTTCTCTTTAAAGGTAAGATCTAGGAAGCTATATTTTTAAAAAAATTTCCCCAGGTAATTCTCATGTACGTGGAAGTTTTGAGAATCACTCTGAATAGAAAATCATAGTAGCTATCACACTTGTATGTTCTGAGTTACAAAATTAGGTTTTAACCATATCATGTAGTTGTGTAATCTACAAATCTGCCCCATACGTTCTTTTTATTGCCCTTTGAAGTAACTTCCAGTGTACACTTTTATAAGACACGCGTATAGTCTTGACTTGATTGGAAATAATTGAATTGCTTGTCTCATCTGTTTGCTGATATGAAACCGTTTTTAACTACACCCAAAACACATCACTGGAAATTGCAAATTGTAGATTACCTTTTGATTGAGATTAGACATTCTAGCAGTTAACGAGAAATGAATGTGAAAATAAAAATATATACTAATAAAGCATATCATGCGCTATAAAGGTTAAACTTTAAAGTGTATCTAATTTCATGAAAAGGACTATCTGAGGTATTTATCATTTCATTTCTAGTTTCAATAGAAGTTTAATTTAAGGTAGAAATATATTAAATAGCTAATTTTACCCCAATGCCAAGTTTATGGAATATTGGATTTGTTATTTGCCATAACTAATTGAGTAGACTCAAGTAGACTCTCTCAGTGAATTGACTGGAACAAGTCCCTTCACAGATATATGACTTTGTCACCTCTCCACACTTTCTGATCTTGGACAGATGTACATGGAGAAAGCTATCTTACCTCCCTCAGACCTAAATTCATTAGACATTTTAAATAGTTGTTTTCTTTTACATCTTCAGAATTCATTTTTCTTTAAGAACTTCATACAGAGTTGTTCTTATTTCCTGAGATTAAATGATCAAAATATGTCATCATTTTGTCTAGTTGGAAGGCTGAAAAAGACAAGAAACAGAAAAACTATCAAGAAAACATGCAAATAGGTTGTGGTGCATAAGTGCAGTAAAGTCCACATGACAGTTGTTGATAATTTAGAGGATTTAAAGTGTTTTTCACAGTAGGTTTCTCCCCCTAAAATAGTATTTTTAAAAAGCGTGCTGTGCACATCTCTCATTGAGTAATTGCATAGTTTAAATTATCTCCAAAATTGGGATGGGGTGGGGGGTGGAGAGGAGTCAAAGCAAACTATTTTCTTAAAGCGTTGGGATGTTGTTATTTTTTTTTTCTTTTCAATTCTCATTTATTTTTGGCTCCTGGGGCAATGTAATCTTTTCAATATGAAAAAAAGCAAGTTCAACACAAAGAAGAAATTTGAAGTATAGGCCAGGACAAAACCAAGGACAGGTGGATAAAGGGAATAGCAAAAAGAAGAGATGAGATGTTGCCAAAAGATGGAGGGGTTTCCTTGTCCCTTCTCTGGAGGAATGACTCAAATCAAATATTTGGTTGGCAATACACAACTTATACATGGCAGGGCTGGGATTTTAAGAAAAAGTGGGGATGGGGGGGCCTTCCCAGAGGCTTTAGGGACCAAAGCTAGTCCCTTTCCCCCTTTCGATTTCCTTCTCCAACCAGGGGGAAAGGAATCCAACATGTGAAGTTGTTATGTAGAAGAGGGAAGGATCCCACTCAACAGTGCAGACTCCTACAAAGGAAACAGGACAGGTTGGAAGGAGACTATAAAAAGTGGAGATAATACTGTTAACACTTTCCTTGAAGCCGAGAAAACAGAGAAATTCCTGGAAATCGGAACTTCAGTAGCTCGTACAACTTTCTCCAAAACTGATCTGGAGTAGAAAACCCTACCCTTTCCTTATAGGTACCTCTACTTGCTAGGAGGTGGGTTGGTTTCCTTTCCCTTGGGCTGCCACATGGGCTTTGGATGGTGACCATCTACTGGGTTTTTGGCACATGGTTCTAAATGGGATCTGCTGAAATCCAGCTTCTTGGAGAATTATCTTAAAGGGAAATATCAACTGGACAGATGAGAGAAGTGGACACCTAAAGGGAATACGGGATTACTTAGAATGGTAGAAATCTAGGTTTTCCCAAAGTGGAAGAGAGGAGACATTCAACAAACAACAAATATTTACTGAGTGCCTGTTATGTGCCAGGCACTGTTCTAGGAACCCCCCTCCAAAAAAGGAAGAAGAAAAAAAAAGAAACCAAAAAACAAGACAGGCAGAGCACCATCACCTCAGTCTTCTCTATTCCCTCAGCCTTCTTCCTCAACTGCCCCTGTCCTTTCCCTCAGAATTTGCATTTTTCTGCCTCTGTCTTGTTCATTGGGATGTTTTTATATTCGTCAGAAACCCAAGGAGATAAGAGTCAGGCCTGTTTTACTTAAGAAGGAAATGTACATGGGTTTGTTAGCATAGTGGGTATAGCATTCAAGTTAGATACTGTTGAAATTCTGTCATGGTGTAAAACAGTCTTATCGGCACTTGAGTTCAGTTTGCAAATCTGATCTTCAGACCTGAATTACATGAAAGATTTCCTTGTGGTTCTGAAGTAGTGCTTAGAAAGGAGCAAAGTTCGTTAGGGATTGAAATGGACCAGAAGTAGTTTGACGAAAGTGTGTGAGGATGACTAAAATCCGAAAGTGAATGGTCAGTGTTAATATAAAGGTAACGTAACAGCCTTCCACAAACCCATGAAAGTGGCTTAAGTGTTGTTTTAGCAAGCTATTAAATGACATGTCAGAATTTGCTCCACTGGATTTTTTTTCTTTAAATTATATCACACTCGAATGGTAAAGGAGGATTTCAAAGACTGAATTTCCTAGGTTTTCCACAGTAATGCATTATCTTAACAATTTTTACTTGAAACTGGTAATAAAATATAACACTGCAATATATATGTTACTGGCAAGTTAGAAATAGAGAAAAAAGGAAAGCTTTTGATTATAGATGTTAATAACAGACATTCATCAGTAAAATCTGCATATGGAATTACTATTGTAATTTCATTTAAGAAAAAAGTATGTGAGTACTCAGATATAAAACAGGCTTTGAGAATAGGGAATAGAAACACATTTTAAAGACAAAAATAGCAAGGGAATTCAGTAGAGTGTTAACCCCTTAACAACTGAAGTACACTTAAAGTAATAGTTCTCTTTTGCTTGGTTGAGTTTAAATGGTAGAATACCTGAAACAAGCCCACACTGTCTCCCCACCTGGGAGATATCTGATGCTATTTATGCATCTACTGATTCAGTTCTAATATTTTCTTAGTCTCTTAGTTAGAATCAATATTAAATGTGTAGGTCCTTGGTACAAAGCCGTAATTCTAAGACTGTTTCTCTGTGAAACACTGATTTTTGGAAAAAGGGCAAACTCTTTACATTTGTGAGTGTGCCCCCCAACATCTGCATGTGAATTGAGGTACAAGTATTAATCACAAACCCTTTGCCTCATTTAGCTTATTAAAGTACCCCATTTTTCCAGAGTTTTTCCTTTTGGCCTCTTTTTTCTTTGTTTTTAAGAGAGAAAGAGAGCGAGTATGCCAGTACCTGTGAGTAGGGGAGGAGGGGGGTGGAGAGAGAGAGAGAGAGAGAGAGAGAGAGAGAGAGAGAGAGAGAGAGAGAATCTTAACCAGGTTCCATGCCCAGTGTGGAGCACATTGTGGGGCTCAATGTCTCAACCTGGATATCTTGCCCTAAGTCAAGGCCATCTCTTTTTTTTTTGACGGTACATGGTACAGAATTCTGCAGGAGCATAAATGGTGTATATAACACCATTTATGTTATAAAGGTACAGATCGCTTCCTCTATAGTATTTTACCACATCTTAATGAAACATTTTATAGAGAAGGCTTAATTTCCGTGCAATGTTGTGTGTTGGGGGGGGGTTTCTCATTATTTTATTGACTATGAATGCACATTAACATCAATATGATAATATAAGCAATTTAAACTTAATATATATATAATGCTGAGAAACTGGGTAAGGACTTCAATTTGTATTTAAAATACATTCCAAACCCCTTACCCAGTTTACAAAGTCTACATAAGCTGGTCCCTATTTCCATCCCTGCTATGTCTTTCTGGACTCTCCACACCTTCTTCCTGTGTTCTAATCTCTCCGACCTTCTGGGAGTTGCTGGGACCACATCCTGCTGGTTTCTGCTGAGTCTTTGCCCTCTGGATCTCAGTTTAAATAGCACTTTCTTAGGGAAGCAAAAATAAGATAAAAACAGAGAAGGAGGCAAACCATGAGAAACTCTTAAATACAGAGAACAAACTGAGGGTTGCTGGAGGGGTGTTGGGTTGGGGGACACTTGTTCGGATGAGCACTGGGTGTTATGTATGAGTGATGAATCACTGAATTCTACTCCTGAAATCATTATTGCACTATATGTGAACTAACTTGGATTTAAAAAAAAAAAATAGCACCTTCTTAGAGATGCTTTTCCTGACCAATATATTTTAACTAACTACCCTCCCCCTTAGTCGCTATTAGTCTTTATTTCAGGACCCTGTTTGTTTGCTTCATAGCACTTCTTCAGCACTCTATAATCACTTTTTTTTTTAAATGTTTGTTTTTGAGAGAAGCAGAGTGTGAGCGGGAGAGGGGCAGAGAGAGAGGGAGAGACAGAATCTAAAGCAGGCTCCAGGCTCCGAGCTGTCAGCACAGAGCCTGAGGTGGGGCTCAGACTGACAAATGGTGAGATCATGACCTGAGCCAAAGTTGGACGCTTAACTGACTGAGCCACCCAGGTTCCCCTATTGTTACTTTTAAAATGCTTTATATTGTAGGTCACTCTTCATTAGAATGTCAGTCTTATGAGGACAGACCTCATGTCTGTGTTCACCATTTTTATATTTTGTGCCTAACAATATGCTCAATTTAGATGTGTTAAATGAATAGCAGATAATTAAATGGTTAATGCAATTAAATTGTGCTTATAGTTAGTTACATTATATGGTTGATTATATATGTTCAGTGTCTCTCTCTCTCTCTAAGTGGAAGTGGAAGTTCCGGAAGTTTGTGAAGTGTACATGTGTGTATGTGTGTGTGTGAGAGAGAGAGAGAAAGAATACTATCTACACATTAAAGCAAATCTCCTAAGCAGATCCATAGCCAGGACTCTGCATATAAAGGATGCCCGTCTCTTCTCAGAGGTAGGTGCTAGAAAGGCCTAAACAAGCCTAAAAATGTTTGTTTCTTTTTTTAATTTTTTTTAAAAAATTTATTTCTAGGAGAGAGAGGCAGCGTGAGCAGGGGAGGGTCAGAGAGAGAGGGAGACACAGACTCTGAAACAGGCTCCAGGCTCTGAGCTGGCAGTCAGCTCAGAGTCTGACACGGGGCTCAAACCCACAAACCGCGAGATCATGACCTAAGCAAAAGTCGGACGCTTAACTGACTAAGCCACCCAGGCGCCCCTCTTTTTTTAATTTTTTTTTAATGTTTATTTATTTTTGAGAGAGAGCAAGAGAGCATGAGTGGGGAGAGGGGCAGAGAGAAGAGGAAGACATAGAATCTGAGGCAGGTTCCAGGCTCTGAGCTGTTAGCACAGAGCCCGATGCAGGGCTCAAATTCACAAGTCATGAGATCATGACTTGAGCTGATGTCGGATGCTTACCCTACCGAACCACCCAGATGCCAAAATGTTTGTTTCTTAAGGCGGCTGCTCAGTTGCCTGTATTGTCCTCTTTTTAGTGGTTATCTTGACTTCATCAAAAAGAAGCTACCATCAGATAATTACCAGGATCAAGGGTCCTTAACCCCTGCTAATCTGGGACTGGGGCCTGGTGTTTTGGAGCAGGCCTCAGCATTTGCCCGGTGGGGAAAGGGGCGATTAGGCCAGCCCGAAGCTGGAGCAGAAGAAGGAAAGAGGTGCAGACACCACCCCAAAACTCAGAAATTTCTGACTCCAGGGCTTTAAAAATATGCTGTCATTTTGACTTTTCACACTTTTTGTGTTCCCTCGTTTTCACCAGGAGGTCCACACCTTGGAGGTATGAATTTCAGTAGTGAGGCTATATCAGCACAGAAATTGTGAAGAGAGTTTTCATCTGCCTGGCACATACTGTCCTTTGTCATACTAACATCAGGCCGTCTGTGTGTTGGAAAGTGCTTATTCCAACCTTCCGGCCTGTTGTGCCAGTGGTAACAGGACATAATTTTCCAGATTTTTAGATGGGGACTTAATTTTTTTTTTCTGTTGTTTATTTATTTTAAGAGAGAGAATCCCGAACAAGCTCCCTGTTGTCAGCACAGAGCCCGAGGTGGGGCTTGATCTCACAAACTGCCAGATCATGACATGAGCCAAATTCAGAATTAACAGGTATTACAATGTCCACAGGAAACATTCAACAGCTACTCTGAGCAATGTTGTAGTGACCTTAAGCCATCCTTTAATTTTCCCTCAAATTCTGGAATTAAAGACACCTTGGTAATAGGATGACTCATCCTTAAAATTAAGTCCCCATCAGGGGCCCCTGGGTGGCTCAGTTGGTTGTGTCCAACTCTTGATTTCAGTGCTAAGAGAAGAGGAGGTTATGTGTCCAGTACGTGACACTTATAGTTTTAACTTGCCTGCTGGTAATAAGGATTGCTAAAAGAATCCCTTGTAATCACTTGGTGCTGTAAACTTTTTTTTTTTTTTGGTAAATATTTCCTTATTTTGTCTCCTTTGATGTCAAGTCAAAATAGCAAATTTAATATCAGATCTTAGTTTTAATGTAAAATTTTAAGTATAGTAGCTTATTTACTCAGCTTACTTTCTTCTTTTTTTTTTCTCCTTATGATTTAAATAGATTTTGAAACATAAAATTCTGCCTATCTTGGCCTTTTTGAAGGTTTTCTTTCTTTTTTTTTCAACATTGTTTTGTTATAAATTTTCACTTTTACCCAAAGATTCTTAAAAGATTGTTCTGTAGGAAGGGAAAGGACAGACTTCCACCCTATCGTATTGGAAGAGTTGTTAGATTTTATGAGACTTTTTAGAGAAGAAACAAGGAATGCCATGGCTCTGGTCACTTTTATAACTCCTTTCCGTTCTGAAAACAGAGAGCTGTGTGACTTGGCTCCTTCTGCCAGAATCTGTTCTTGAACATGGCGGTTTTTGTTTTCTGTTAGGCGTTTAGATGCCAACCATATTACCTCAGTCCCCGAGGACAGTTTCGAGGGGCTTGCTCAGTTACGACATCTGTGGCTGGATGACAACAGCTTGACGGAGGTGCCCGTGCATCCTCTCAGCAATCTGCCGACTCTGCAGGCACTGACCTTGGCCCTCAACAAAATCTCAAGCATCCCTGACTTTGCATTTACCAACCTCTCAAGCCTGGTAGTACTGTAAGTATCCATCCCTTTTAATACCTTATATTGTGTGAATTTGGAGCAAAAGCAGATTTCTTGTGACAGATTCTTAGGAAAGTACCTCATTTTTGATGATGCTTCCAAAGAGAGTGTTTGGGGGCCTGCCTCTTTTTACAAAATTAAAAATATGAGATAGGATAATTACAGAATTAACATCTGATACCTGTTGAATCTCTCTAAAGTGTGTTGCCTTTTGTAATCGTAAGAAGAAATTGGAACACTAAGCAAATACTTGGACAGCTTTTACTTAAAAGAAAAGTTTGTGTTAAAAGAAGTAGAGTTGTTTTGAGGTGTTCACAGAAAATAAGTTTCAGCGATATTTTTGTCTATTCAAAGAATATGTCATTCTCTGTGTTTTTAATCTTTAAAAACTTGGATGTAATAAGTGGTGTTTCTTTTAAAATCTGTTACTCTTGGGCACCTGGGTGGCTGAGTCGGTTAAGCGTTTTTCACTCAGGTCATGATCTCACGGTTCAAAAGTTCAAACCCTGCGTTGGGCTCACTGCTGTCAGCTGACTCTACTTTGGATCCTCTGTTTCTCTCTCTCTCTACCCCTCCCCTACTCATGCTCTCTCTCTGAAAAATAAATAAAACATTTAAAAAAAAAATAGGGGCGTCTGGGTGGCTCAGTCAGCTAAACATCTGACTTGGGCTTAGGTCATGGTCTCATGGTTAGTGAGTTCAAGCCCATATCGGGCTCTGTGCTGACAGCACAAAACTTGGAAGCTGTTTTGGCTTCTGTGTCTCCCTCTCTTTCTCTCTGCCCCCACCCCCCACTTGCACTCTCTCTCTCAAAAGTAAGTAAACATTAAAAAATTTTATAATAGGGGCACCTAGGTGGCTCATTTGGTTAAGCGTCCGACTTTGGCTCAGGTCATGATCTCACGGTTCGTGGGTTCAAGTCCTGCATCGAGCTCTGTGCTGACTGCCAGCTCAGAGCCTGGAGCCTGCTTCTGATTCTGTCTCCCCCTCTCTTTGATCCTCCCCTGCTCACACTGTCTCTCTCTCAGAAATAAATAAAAAAACATTAAAAAAAATTTTATAATAAAATCTGTTCCTCATTCTCACTGGCGTAAGGTGGTGACATCACCACAATTTTACTTCATATAATTAAAAGCTCATTAGAGCTTTTGTTCTGGTATGGGTAAATATTAAAGAATCTTCAATGTGTGTACCATTTTCCCACTAGAGATACTTTCTTCTTGCATATTCAGTGAATCCAAGTCTGTGTGGTGTATATCAAGAAATACGCTATTTGTTTTCCAGTAGTCAAGGGTTGGAATGTTTAGCAACACTCTTCCTTTAAGCCAATTTAAGCATATAAAACATTATAATAGTTGCTACTGGGTGACGTGAAAGTCATTGTGATGCTTTTTTCCATAGACATCTTCATAACAATAAAATTAAAAACCTGGGTCAACACTGTTTCGATGGACTTGATAACCTGGAGACCTTGTAAGTTGACTTAGATTTCAGATGGTTGTATTGTGATGTTGGCGATGTAGTTTTGTATTTCATTGCAGGAGGAGGAAAAAAATAATGGTCTTGAGTTCAGCTCACTATTAACTGGCTTTAATACACAACTAAATTCTTGTCACCAAATCACACAGTTAGGAATACTAATATCAGTTTATGGTTAAAGATGGTGCACAAGTTTGAACTTGATATTTCTTTCAAAAGTACACGTAAAAAAAGCAGCTCGGTCTGCCAGACTGTCTATTTTCTCAAAAATTTTGGTTTTGTTAAAATGTGTGACAGTTTTGGAACACTGAGCCTTGTAAAATTAATTCTGGAAAATCAGCTTTTTTTCGTTTGTTTTTTCCATGATCTCAGCTGCCTTACTAATTATTAACACTGGGTTTGAGTATTATCTCTGCTTTCTTAAATGCTAAATGAAATAAAGTTTTCCATTTTGCTTAGGATGCTTTTATTGTTCTTCTACTAGTTAAAGTTTGGGAATTTTGGATGTTTCCAGAGTACATTGCACCAATGAGCAAAAGGCCTTGTGCAGCTATTCATAATCAAGAATAGCATCTTTATTTTTGTTTTCTTTTTTAGTTCATTTTAGTTGTCTTTATTCAAAGATTTATAGTGTTTGCTATTGTGGTATAGTAACTAATTCAGAAAATGTCCCAATTAGGTTAGTAACATTTGATTGGAATGCTCAGGGTTTGTGATATTTTGTTTAACTGAATAGCTTAATTAGAAGACTTAAAATCTTTTAGTTCTTTATGAATCTACTTTCCTGTCTAAACAATGAAAGGATAGTGAACGTCAGTGGGTATTTGAAGGTGGAAGTTCTTGAAGAAGATAGTTCCGAGCTCATTTCTCCTTTACTAAGTATGTAAATACCAGTGTAACAGAAGACTGGATGGAATTTCTGATCCTAGATCATGTATACTCTTCCAATTATATTAAAATGAAACCTTCCCAGCTAAATTCTTACTTGCCACTTTTCTTTCTGTGTAGAAAACAAACAAACAAAATCAGTCCCTAAAGAGCTGGGCTTTCGATTTTGTGTTACTCCCATTCTTAAATCAACCATACCAATCCTATCCCATCGTGCTCTTTAGGTTATAAAATAAATTAAAACTTAAACACTCAGAATTAAGACTTTATTATAGATCACTGTGGCTTTTCTTGCTCCTAACAAGAAAATGCTACATGTAACATTTTCAGCAATTTATAACCTGCTTCAGGACACTAGTGGTGTGAATCCGTCCTGGTCCTTGACCTTGTTCATACTTATCTCAGGTCATCTGCCTGATGATAGGGCCGAGGTCAGCTGCGCTCATGCCAGAGTTTCAGGAAGCCACTCTAAACCCCAAATGGAAACCTCAGTTTCAGGCTATTGTTTATAAATGGATATTCCATAAATTCTGTCTTGTGGTGAATTTCCTAAGGAATGCTATCAAATGATTTATCTAATGCGACCAATAATAGGTGGTTAAGAATTCTTTTACCTTTTAAAATTAACTTAAGACCATCAAAGAAGAATTATGATTCTTTTTTCTATTCAGTATTCTAAGAAAAGATGTAAATTCAGTTAAACTAGAGTTTTAAATGGCACTTTGGTCAGTGAGGAAAGAGTACCCCCCAGAGGATGTGATTTTTTTAAGAATACATTTGTACCAAAATGCCTTATGAATTGTGACCATTCTTCAGTGTTCTTACATATTTCCCCCAATTTTTCTAGGGACTTGAATTACAATAACTTGGGAGAATTTCCTCAGGCTGTTAAAGCCCTTCCTAGCCTAAAAGAGCTGTGAGTATTGCTTTCCTCTCTCCAAGTATACCTAGCATCCTTAGAACTCCTTACTTCATGTTTCAAGGGTGCAATTTTAAAACCTCTTTGCTGCACATACCATAATACCCAGACACACACCAACACGTATATGATCATACAGACTGGATTGTGTCAGCGCAGACAGTGTGAAGCCTAGGTTTCTGTACCAGGCTTATTTTTTCTGTGCTAAGGTGTCTTCCGGAAGCCATAATGTACAGTCCCTGCCAGTTAGGAGCTTATAGTCTCTGTGGCACTGGGGAAGCTAACCATGTAAGACATGAAGATAGCAGTTGCCAGGTAGAAATAAGTGCTAAAGCAGAGGGTAAGTACATCATTCCAGAAAAAGACCACACTGAGAATCAGGCTCATTAGAAAAGGCAGTGCTAATGAGGAGGAATTTGACTAGAGTTAAAAGGATGGAGATATTATAATAAATGAAAAGATGAAGGGGCATTTTAGATGTTGGATTTATCAAAGGCAGAGACAGGAGTATACATGCCATCACAGAGACTTGAGAGATAGCAGTTTTAAAAAGAACTAGCTATGGTCCCAGAAAGGATGAGATGGAATTAAAACTTCCGTTTCCTCACGTCTTTGAAATTCTCATGTAGTTCTCCTCAGCGGTATTTCACATAATATTGATCGGGACTAGATACTCGGGTTTTAAGTTACTTCATAAGGGGACATGTATTTCAAAAATATTTTTCTCCTACCTTTTTAGGTTATTTCATAGTAATTCTATTTCTGTTATCCCTGATGGAGCATTTGATGGTAACCCACTCTTAAGAACCATGTAAGTAGTTCTGAAGGTTTCTTTCAATATTTAATCATGTAAAGCATGTCTGTATGATGCCAGACATCTTGACGAAGAATGAGTGAAAATTCAGGCTTTTAGATATATGGACTCCGTGAACATAGATTTAGTGTTGGAGGGCTTGTGAACATATGAAAACTTTACTTTTTTTGGGTATTTTTACAGACATTTGTATGATAATCCTCTCTCTTTTGTGGGGAACTCCGCATTTCACAATTTATCTGAACTGCATTCCTTGTAAGTATTACACAAATTTTAAAACAAACCTGAATGTTTATGCAATTGCTTTAATGGAAAACTAGAATGTATTCTTGTAACTCCAGGAGACAAAACTCCCAAAACCCCCCCACCCCCTGCTTGGGCAAAAGTCCAAAGGGCAATTCTGAAAATTGATGATGATTCTTATTCATGTGAACTCTTGACCAAATTATCACACCTTCAGGTACATTCAAGAATTGAAATTGATTTTATTTTTAGGTATAATAGTACTATAATTTTAAATGGTTCAAAAAAATAATGAAAATATTGTCTCTTAAAGTTTTTTATTTTAAATTTCTGTTTCTCTCAATTTCCTGAAGAGTCATCCGAGGCGCAAGCATGGTGCAGCAGTTCCCCAATCTGACTGGAGCCATCCACCTGGAAAGTCTGTAAGTGTGGCTCTTTGAAGAAGGGCCGGGTAAATATGACATGCTGGCCTATGCTCAGAATGCTGGTGATTTGGGGGCATGGGCCCTCATCCTGCAGTCTTTCTTTGTGCATATCATGCATGGAGATGGATATATCGGGTGTGGGCTCAGTCAGCTCAAGTAGAATATAGCCTCCTATATGGAGGTTAGAACCAGAAAGTTCACTGAAAATATGAGGCAGTAAGTAAATGCCAAATTCGAAGCAGTGCTTTAGGAATTCAGAAGTGGAGCAGTTGATGTAGACAATCAGAGAAAGTGTTAGGGAGGAGGTATAATGTTTGAGAATTGAACACTGTCAGGTTTTCCAGAACTCAGTCTTTTATTTAGAAACGCAGGATTTAGTAAAATGAGGAATACTGAAAATTTCCTCAGGGATGACCTACAGGTGATCCTATACTGCTAGAATTACATGTGTATGATGGAATGCGTTGTGACACGGAGAAATTTGGAAAATCGTTTGGGTCACAGTTTTAAAATGGCAACCCTCGAACATCGAATGTTGAACATTTGGTCACGGCAAAGCTTCCCAGTAAGTGGTCTGTGAGTGGGGTACATACGCATCCAGACTTTTGCTGACCTCAGCCCTCCAGCGAGCTAAGAGGAGCCTGAGGTGGCTAAGGGTTTCCAGCCCCAAGGAGCCTCACATACATATTAGGATTTTCCAATGTGCCAAGTTAAAAGAAAAAAGAGGTTGGGAAGCATTGGGCTCAGGGGTTTAAACTTAACTTGTTAAGGTAGTTTGGATGTGTTGAGTATGTTGTAGCAGATGATAGGAGGGGGTTAAGAGAGAATAGAATTGGGAAGAACCGCAAGGAGGCCATGAATATAATACCCTTGCACATTTAACACCACTGGCATTCTTCCATGTGGACTGAGATTTCTCCACCCCCCAGATTTCACACGTGATCTGATACTGGCAGTAAAAATGAAGAGAGGGTCAGATGCTGGACACATCAAAAAGGAAGAAAGCACAGGAATTGGGATTGACTGCAGATGGGGAACGTGGGAAGGGAGGGAGGAAGAGAACATTTCATTCAGAGCAGTGAGTCGGGTTGCCTGAAAACACAGAAACCAGGTTTGGAGGCAGGATGCCAAGGTAACTTCACATATTTTGGGTATGAGGTGGTGTTGCAGGTGATTGTAGTCAGGCGGGGGCTGTGGATAAGTGTTTTTCTGTTGGTCCACATGAGAAATCAGGCTTGTCGTCTGGACGACATTGACATCTCACGTCACAAGCTTTTCTGCCTGACTGTGAAAATGATATCCTTAATGGAGGCTTAATCCGTCATCCCCCCATGCCTGACTTTAAAGAGCAAGTAGGCAGTGGGATACCATGACTCTAGTTCATATGTAAATATGTGAAAAAAGTGTTTCTTTTTCTGTGTGAGAATAGCATTTTGTCTCCATCTGAACTTGAACCATTGCATTTCTTATATGAACAATGTTTTTCCACAGGACCTTGACAGGCACGAAGATAAGTAGCATATCCAGTAATTTGTGCCAAGAACAAAAGATGCTTAGGACTTTGTAAGTTGGGTCCTTTTCCCTTCTCATACTTTTTCTTTTATGTACTTCACATATATTGAGTTTTATTTTTGGTCAGCTATTTTCATTAGCTGATTTTAAGGTAGAATCATGCCTTATTTGTTCCCTTTATGGAAATGAGCAGGTGTTTTAGTGACTTCAGGGTAGGTAATGTTTATTTCAATTTGGTTTTAGGCTTATGTATATGTCACACATCTTGTGACTTTGACAAAGTAAAACCAGACTAGTCTCTTCCTCATATTTTTCTTATCCGGGCTTCCTTGCCCTTAATTCTAGATGCCCTGGGAGTGTCAGCTCTCCACCTCTTTCTATTTCACTCAGAACGTAAACAGAGCCCAAATCTTTCTCGGATCAGGAACCAATTAAGCATGGAGCTTTCCAAAAATTTTAAAACACTCTGGAAAGTAAGGATGTAAAAATATCGTAAGAGCAAACAATTAAGTTACTAAGTTGTTAATAAGTGTTCAGGGGAGAGAGATAGTAAGAAAATAAGTGACCAATTGATGAGGCAAATCATTAAATCATGTTGTGGAGTCTGCAGCACAGTGATCACTGTGGAGGAAACACTGCAGTGGGATTAACTGAGAGATGAGTCCCCATATTTGATTTAACATAAATTTTTTGCAAATGTGAGTTATGCATACCACTCCTCTTAAAGCTTTATAATTAACAACATAGATAATATTTATGGTATAAACTATATTATAAAAATGTAAATTAAAAACCACATAAATCTACTTAAGCATAATTTTTATTTATTTTCCATATCTTTATATATTTTATATGCTTAATGTTTTTAATAGTTTTATTTTAAAAATTTTAATGTTTATTTATTTTTGAGAGAGAAAGAGAGAGAGAGAAAGTGGGAACAGTGGGGGAGGGGCAGAGAGGGAGAGGGAGACACAGACTCTGAAGCAGGCTCCAGGCTCTGAGCTGTCAGCACAGAGCCCAATGCAGGGCTCGAACTCACAAACCATGAGATCATGACTTGAGCTAATGTCAGATGCTTAATCGACTGAGCCACCCAGGCGCCCCTTAATAGTTTTATTTTAAAGTTTTTAAGTGTTTTTAAATATATTTTATATTGTCTGTACTTAACATTATATACTTGGAGTTTGCAATCTTAAGCCTGTTCTATTTATCACTCTAGAAACTTACAGGTCTTAGAAAAAAAATAGATGCTTTTCTTCAGGCATCTGAAGTGCTGTTTTCAATAGTTTTGAATATAGCTCTTTTAACTTAGTATTCTGATAACAGAATTAATTTGTTAATTTTCATTGTTTTAAGGGACTTGTCTTACAACAATATAAAAGACCTTCCAAGCTTTAATGGTTGCCATGCTCTGGAAGAAATGTAAGTTGGTCTTTGACTTACTCTTTTTGCTGTGGTTAATGGTTGATTTATTGAGCATTTCCTATTTTAAAAATAATGGTTTTACCATTAGGAAATCAGAAATAATAAAAAAATAAATGCATATAATCAGGTGTCCCTGTGAATAAATGTGAAATTGTTCTAGTTATGGTCATACAGCCAGCATTTATTAGGTACTTACCAGGCATTCTATGAGACAGTACAGCGGGGGGGCTATGTATGCACACAAGAAAACAAACACAAACTGTTCCTA